>VWZG01001890.1:0-12792 GCA_013396735.1 Grallaria varia
GGGGTGTCTGTGGAGAAGTTGAAATATGTACTGCACATATGTTTTTTGTTTTACAGAACTTACGTGCATTTCCAGAATTTTACATGAATTACGTATAACGTCTGTGACAAGTGGGTTGTTACTGACATAACATTTACAGAAGTGCCTTGTTGCAGATAAAAAAATACATTTAGCCTTTCATAGGTAACAAAACTAGTTTTTGTTGTCAACCTAAACTGTACAATGCAGTGCAGCAGAAGTTAAGGGGTAGCTGTCTGACAGACAGATGACACCTTTGGCACAGGACTTAATCTCTTTATTAGGCTATCCCACATAGGTGCTTGGAAAAGCAGAAATGAACTTACTGAAGGCTTCAGTGAAGATCGGATGTCACTTTTAACTATAGTAAATCAAGAGAAATTTAAGTTGGGTTTTTTTGTTGTTTTCTTTAAAAGAGTGGGATTATTAAGGTAATCTTGTAAAAGAGTAAGCATATTGGTACTAGCATAATATCAAAGTTTCTAAGATAATGTTCATTGAGACATGGGACTGAGTTTTTGCTGAAAGTACCAGTTCAGTGGCCGGTGTGGTGAAAAGACATTCATGTTTAAACTGAGAAAAAAAAAGACCTAATGTTAAGAATTTTATTTTTTTTTTTTATATCTTATTAAATGAGATGAAGAAAGTGTGTGCAGGCAAGACTTGGTTCTTGTCCAGCAATTTATGTTCTGTCCTTTTGCCTTTCAGGAGTAACAGCACTGCAATTCTAGGTGATTTAAGTGGGGGCAAAATGATAATAAATTGTGAAATACTTAAGTTTGCAATATTTTCAAAGGAAACCCAGCTTAGATGTGTTCTGCTTTTTTCCTGTTTTATTTTCTCTATTGCATTTCTTTTCACATTATTTTACTAGAGTGGGAATAGATTCCATTAATACAGACCAAGCCTGTGTTAACTAATAGCAGTGTTGGAAAATATGCTTTAGTCACGTACATTGGTTAGACACCTCTTTGGCACTCACCAAGAAAATAAATGCCCTGCTCCTATTGTTGCAGATATTTAATATTTATAAATAGTATTTATAATAATATAATAGTATTTATAAATAATTGTGTATATGGGTAGGTAGTTCTCTTTGTGGTGTTTTAACAAACATGGTAAATGCATACATTTTCCTGTAACAAATCTGTTTGCAGGGGATGTGATCAGCCTTGGAGATCGACAGCTCACTGTCATGCATATGCCTGGTCATTCAAGGGGCAGCATTTGCTTACATGACAAGGACAGGAAGATTTTGTTCAGCGGGGATGTGGTGTATGATGGATCAATGATTGACTGGCTTCCCTACAGCAGGATCAGTGACTATGTTGCAAGCTGCCAGCGCCTCATGGAGTTAGTGGACAGAGGACTTGTGGAGAAGGTACTACCTGGACACTTTAACATATTTGGGGCAGAAAGGCTGTATCGCTTAGCTTCCAACTACATTTCCCAGGCTGGAGTTTGTCACAAGATTTCTACTTGTGCCATGAAATCTATTGCAAGTGTAGCACTTCGCATTGCAAATTCGAGAATCACTTCTCAGTGACAGTCAATTTTGTGTGATGTACCACATGCCCTAAAATCAAATCGCTTGCGAAAGCATTGATACAAGCAAAAGCAGTATGCATTAGATGGCAAATTGATACAGGTGAGCTGCAAAAATTCTCCCTAGTATTGCCTACTCTATTTGTATTTTTATAAAAACTATTTGATCTAGTAGCTTTAACCAAAGCTACTTTTCTTTCTGTTTTGGGCATGTTCAGTATTGTCACTGAAATATGTTGTTTTATTTTTGTTACAATTCTGACATACATATATGCCAAAATGAGAGGTTTTACATTCATGCCTGAAACCTTGTTGAAGTAGTACTGGGCTGGTGATTATTCATCAACTCCTGCTCAGATTTTGGCCTAACAGAGCTCTTGCTAAAACCTATTATGTGCTAGAAGCAGGGCCATTAGGACAAAGGAAGAGCAACACCTATGCACAACTCAGTGGGCAGATCCTGCAGCCATTGCCACCTATGGGGTGGTGTCTGCTGCATCTCTCATCACCTGTATCTTTATCTTTGCAAAGCACCTGTCTCACAGTTTCTTTAGAATACACTAACATATGGAAATTCTGTAGACCAAACTTCCAAACTGGAAGTCAGAGATATGTCAGCTTACCCAGAAAGTTTTTCGTGCAGATCCAACAATATGAAAATTGAGGCTTTCATGTTTCCTGGTGTGGTGCAAGGAATAGCTGCACCAGGAGGCAAAAAGCAAGCATGAGCACTCTCACCATTGGCTAGGGAACTGTTTGCTTGTAGTTACGTGAGTTAGGAATTAGAAAAATAGTGAACTCATTAATGTGTTAGACTAGCCTGTACAAAGTGGGTTGAGCCTTTTCTTGATACGCTTTTGGGTTTTTTTTTCTGATGAGCTCATATATTATTTATAGAGTATGTTCTGGAAATTTGAGAGAACTCGACTGTGACAAGCTTAAAGGTTTTATTTGTGTTTAAGTGCATTCTTATGTGACTGTATTGTAACTTGGCTGTTAGTGATCTGTGAGGGAGAGGATGGAGGCTGTGCTCCAGGGTGCTGCTTTATACAACTGGTACACTTGTTACCACAAAATGAATGTAACTTGAACTGTTTACTCTTTGTGTCTGAAGTGTGTGCTGCACATGGTTTTTATGAAATGTAAAGTGTGTTGCATTTGAGTCTGTTTCAAAACAAAGTTGAATACACTGAGAAATGCTAAATGACATGGTGACTTGCTTATGCAAATTGAATGTGTGATATTTAAAAGCTGTTGAAATAGCTTGTGCAATTATTCTAATGGTTTATATGTATTTAACTTTTTTTAAAAGGACACTGTCTGATGTTATTTTTTTACATAGACATATATATGTTCCTAAAAAAGTGCAAATATATCTCCCAAATTTTAGTGCAGTTTATTCTTTCTTGTTTACCTTTCACTTTATGCAGAAGCTTTCCCTCATCATACCAATTCCATTGGAGCCCAAAGTTTGGGCTCTGTCTAAGGCATGAGGGAGAGGAAGCTGATAGTCTTCTGAATAGGTGCAAATTCTGGTGAAAAAAGAAAAACAATTGCAAAATAAAAGCATCTCTGTCTAAAAATTATGGAAGAGAGTAATGCTTTTTTCTCTCTCACAGATCACTGCACTCCTGCCTTTACTACCTGAACATATTCTTCACCAGGATTTGTACTGATTGGTTGTGATGTGCCTAGTTCTTGTTAGCAGTGCCTATCTCTAAGCTGAAGCAAAATGGAGTGGTCACACGTGCAGAGATGCAGCACTTGAAAGACCTGTTACCACTCAGATCACAGTCCCTTTTCTTTCTTTTTGAGAAATCCATGTACATCAGTGTATAACATAAGGAGTGTTCAGTGGGTACACTTATGTCATAAAACATATTTTGGCCTCAGTTGACCAGAGGAAGAAATATAGAAAGTTAACCTACGAAGCAGGCTGAAGAAACACATAGCACTAAAGCTTACACTAGTTATGTAGAGGAAGCCATGGTGTCACAGGTTACCCAACAGTAACTGAATTCCTGCAAATTACCCATCTGTTGTGTAACACTAGTAATAATCATGCTCTGTGCTTTTGTGAAGGCTTTAGGAGCACTTGAGATAACCCAGTGCAATAACAAGACAAAATTTTTGCATTACAAAGCCTGCCAGTATGGATGTCAGGTGCTAAAATTTTGCAAATATTCACTAGAAGAACAAGATAATTTTGAATTGGCATTTGGTGTTATACCACTTTCAGTTTATTTATTTCATCCAATATTAGAATCTCTGTAGTCAGATGTTACTGTAATGTAAAGCCTGAGCTCCTATGAGTTCAGGCATGTGAGTTCAAAAGGAAAGATAACCTCCATCCTCCTTCATTTGTGTTTAAATCTGTACTCAGTATCTCTATCAGCTATCTCTATCATCTTTAAATGTCTAGATCACTGTCGAAACACCCTGTTAAGCCATACTTAACTTCATGAAGCATATGTACATAGCCAAAACTGCCTGTTTTTTTCCTTTACTAAAATCTAGGGGATAATTTTCTAGCTACAAAGTGAACTTTACATGCACATAACCCAAAATGGAGCTTGTTAGTTAACTGCCGCTATAATCCAAATGAAAGTAGTTTCTGAGGGTCATGAAATTATTTTTTGTATTACAAGAAATTCAATACTATATAAATTATATGTCTTAAGTAAAAAGAACTGATGATGTTTTTTAAGATTTATGAAATTTGAGTTGTAAGAGTTTGACAGTGGTCCTTTATCACTACTTGGATTAAATATTTAAAACATGCATTGTAAGTTTAAATATTGCAACATCTCAAGCATTTAGATCTGTGTTGATTTCTTTGTAAAATCTAACTGTATGTTAATGCAGTTTTCAGTAGACTGGGGAATTGACATAAAAAAAAAGTTTTGTTCTGTAATCTGTCAAGACTTGTGATGTTAACAGTTTGCATATAGATTGAATAGGTTATCATAATAAAAATATCATAATCCTATGCAGTTAACTCATAATTTCTAGTTATTTTTTCAAGAGAAGCAATTACACATGCTGAATGGAGTGTATTTACAAGTTACCAGCAAAAATGTTTATGCCTCTGAGCAAGAGCCTGCATTAGGAATGTTTGCATGGTATAGACTGATGCCGCAAAGCTTACATAAAACCGTGAGTGAGTATTTGTTGAAAAAACCCACCACCTGTTAACACAAATCAGAATTAGGTTTTCAGTAGAATTCTCTCACAGAAAACACAGACATGATGAATATGTATATTTGGGGATCAGTTTCAGTTTGTGGTGATACAAATTATTATTTCCACACAAGGCAGTGGCTAATGACAGCTCTACTGTTTTTGGAACACAAATAATCACATAGCTTCTGTTGAGCTTGAAATAATGAGTCAGTGCCCAGTGCAGGTCTTGCTGGTCACATAATTGCTGATCCAAGCCAGGGTGCCCTTGGCCTTCTTGGACACCTGGGCACATGCTGGCTCATGTTCAGCCGTTGTTGACCAGCACCCTCCGCTGATAACCAATAGATGCTATGTTTTGAGGTAGCTATCTCAGGTGAGTAAGGAGTCTTTATAATCAGTTTCTAATGTAAATGGAAATGAAACAGTCATTTACTTCGGTACTACAGCATCTCATTTTACTTTACATCATGGGAAGTTTCTGCAAGAAAGTACGTTTTCAGAGAGAGGAAAAAGAGAATTCTGTTAACTCTTAGATTGTAGGATGTTATGAAGCAGAGCTCAGGATGAGCTTTAGAACAACTTGTTAAAGTCTAGCGCAACACCTTGCCTTGTGAGGGCAAAGAAAACAAAAAAACACAGCTCTGCTAGGAGACAGAGAGGGAAATAAAGGTGGAGGCAAAGGCAGAATTATTAATATTTAACGTTAAAAATCTAGGTCTCAGAATTCAACCAACATCGTTTCAAGTTCTTATTTATAATTAATGCATGTATTACGTAAATCAGTAACAGTACCTCTTCAGCCAAATACTATGCAAAACAACTACTTCAAGTCCCTTCACGTTCAAATTGATTTATGAAGCAGACATGATCAAGAAGAAACAAAAAAGCACTCATCAGGTTTTATTTAAAATTTATTTGGAGTTAACTGTGTACTTGAAGCACAGGGGGATTTGCTGGTGAAAACGTGTTAGGCTGTATTCGCGTGTTTTCCAGGGTACTCGGGCAGCACTGCAGGGCTCTGGGGTGCGTCCTCACTCCTGGTACTCTGTGTGATGTAATCCCACCTCCGCGCCCGCCGGTGCTTCCCGGCGCTGCCCGCGCAGCGCCACCTGGTGCCAGCGCGGCCAAGGACGGGCGGGCGCTCCTCCAGGGCAGGGGGGATAAAACAGGCAGGATTAAGGATTAAACCACAGACTCACTTCGTTATAAACCCAGCCCTTGCTTTTGCTGTGCTGCCCAAAACCCTCTTCCGCACAGGGCTACTCCCAACTGCTTGGATTTCACCGGACAGGCTAATTTCACCTGTTTAAAATTTTTCGTTAAAACATTAATTTAGTAACTGACTTTTTCTGTGCATGTTCCCACATACACACAGCTGTGTCCTGGGAAGGTGATGAGATTTAAAAGCAATTAAATTTGGAAAAACAAACAAAGAACATTGACACAAGGAGAAGGGCTCAGGACCTTAGCCAGCATTTCTCTGGCTGTACCAGAGCTAGAAAGCCAGATATTTCCAAGCAGTTTGATCCAGGTGCACACAGGAATACATATACAATCATCGAACTGTCAAAGAGACATAGTATGTTTTTAATATAGCTTTACATTTTCATGCCATTTGATTTGCTATAAGAGTGACATGAAAAAAACCCACTTGAACTTGCATGAGATGCCCAACTACTTAAAAAAAAATTCTGCATTGCTTTAATTAAGGTTCTGATATGTGATCTGATTTTGAACAGTCGGATGAAGTTTGTAATTTCCTGCACATTCTAAATTCTAAAGCTTGGGACGAGGGAGCAGTAGGATGGTTTCAAATACTAATAAAATTAGGACAAGAAAAGGAAATATATTCACTCAAAGGGAAGACAAGCTGGCAGACAGCAAAAATTAATTAAGAGCCAATAACAAAGTCTTAACTATACTTCATAATTAATTATTTTCCTTATTAAGCTGGCAATACACAGATGTGGGGAACATAGTAGTGATACTCTAATTTACCACCTCTGTTCATAAGAGGTGATTTCAGAAGGGGTTTAGCCCCCTTAAAAATGCAAGTCATTGCTGTTACAACCAAACCCACATACATATTTTTAGCTATTATTATTTGAGCACGTCTTTTCTGCTTTGAATTCCTTGCATCTCCTTTTCATGTGCAGTGTGACCACAGCTGCCAGGTTTAATTAATTTGCAAACAGTGGCATTTTGATTTCTGGAGCAATTTCTTAGCTTATCTTACAAGTTTAGAAGTAGAGACCTGAACATGGATCTCCAGTTCCCAGAAGCACACCCAGAGAATCAGTATGAGACATTTCACTACTTGACATAGAGCAGCCAGGACATGGGTGCTCCATGAGAGAGGACAAGCTGGAAGCCAAGGACAATCACAACACGGGCAGGGATTGTGACCTCTCTGAGGAGTGCAGGGATGCTGACAGTAACCTGACCTGTCAGCAGCTCAGTGACTGCCAGACAGTGGCAAGGTGATGACTCAAGTTCACCACCAGGCCACAGAGACTGGTCAATATGTCAGCAACAGCAGCACGCAGGCAGGAATAAATCCAGTGCAGCTTGGGCAAGGGCCAAGGGCCTCTATGCTGAGCTCCAGGATCAGCATCCAGGGGAGGGGGGAGTGGGGGTGAAACAGAGCAACTTGAGGCTGTTGGTACAGTCAGGCTCCTGGTGCTATTCGCCCACACTCCAGATAAGTGTACTCACCACTTGGTTATCCTTCCTTTTCTCTCTGGACATGTAAATATGTTGTACGAAGCACAAAAAAAAAGTTGCAGTTATATTTGCACAACAGCTCAGGTCGAGGTCAAACCTGCCAGTAATTTATGTTTTCAGTTATAATGCTACTATCTGTAAACAAGATGTCAATTACAAACCTCTTGCCTCTGCCTATTTGATCTGTGGACCTGAGATAATATGAAGAGACAGGTAAACAAGCCTCATCTCTGTTTGACTGTGTTCAGGAAAAAGGTGTCTTGAGCAAGCCAAGCTCTTCAAATCCAACAGTGTACACTGCGGATCAACCTATTACTGATTTATTACTGGAAAACTAGGTGTCTGAAGGTGTAAAACATCAAGACATGCTTTCAGTTCTGAAAGGAGCAGGACTGAAATGCTTGAAGAAATTTTTCGTTACCTGAGTACTTCCAGTAAATCAAGCCAGACTGCTTAACAAAGTATTAGCAAGGCTCTGAGTATCATCATGGTGCAGGTATTAACATCAGACTGTGCTGTCACAACCTTGTTTGCACAGAGCAGAGCGCTGAGGTACCCCTTTGCACAAACCTGAGTTTTCTCACCAGTGATGCATTTCTCCCACCCACAGACACAGAACACCGATTCACTGACTGTTCTGCAAGGCACGTTAGTATAAATGATAACTGGGACTGTACATTAAGGCCTTCAGTCGCGTTCCAGTAGATTTTTAGTAAGGCAAAGTCTGTGCACTGCCAGAAGCACTTCGGTAATAGCCGAATATTGAGTGTGCTCCTCCACAGCCCGCCCAGGAGGGAGGCAGGGGATGGGCAGCGCCTGGGGAGCGCTCGGCACGCAGCCACGGCAATCCAGGCGACAGCAGTGCCACCAGGGGCGTGAAACCAGCGACAGTTGAACTCTCGAGGACTGCAGAGGAGCACAAGGCTGGGTCCTCCGTGGTGCTGCACAGAACAAGCGCCCCAGCTGTCAAAACTGCCATAAATTTCGGCAAACAAAGGCATTCACGTTCGTTGGCTACGAGTTACACGGTTCTCTTACTAATTAGTACTTATCATCAATCAATTAATGACTGTCCCTCTCCTGCCAGTCTCCGTGGATTTCCTGGGCCGGGGGTCACAGACTCCCCCCGCCGGAGCTGGTTCGGCACAGCTGCTGGGATGGCTTTACTGATTTCTGCGTTGTCTTGGGGTTTCTGCCAGAGGTCCTTGTGGCCCATAAATTCCGCATGCTTTGCCTGAGACCACTGAAACACATTGAGCCCTAAAACCTTAAGAAGGAATTCTGCAGACAAGAAATCTGTCTCTCTTAACACCTAGACATCACTTGCAGCTTGCTTGTCGGCTCCTGTGTGATTCATGGATTAAATCAAGTTTCTTGCTGATTAGGCTTGAAAACCGAAATCAAACACCGGCGACCATCCTTTCTAAAGGACATTCCCCCTTTCTCCACAGAGGCGGCGCCGCCGCCCGTGCTGTTTATCAGCGCCGCGCGCACCAAACCCGCCCTCCTCAGCGCGCAAAGGCCTCCGCCCCTTCCTCCTTGAGTGGCAGGCCGACAGCCAATAAGAGAGCGATCAGCGTTCGGAGACAGGAACACCCATCGGCCAGCGCCCAATCAGGATGCGGGCGGTTGTCAGGGAGGGCGGGGCCTGGCCTGGCCGCGGTGTCGCGTCTCCCGGGCAGGCGACGGCGGGACGAGAGCGGCGGCTGGCGCTGCGTCTGCTCCGGCTGGCTGGACCCGGCAGGATGAGCCTGGCCCTGAGGTCGGTATGAGCCGGGCCCCGGGGTTGGTGTGGGCCCCGGGGTCGGTGTAGGCTGGGCGCTTTCCCCGGTCCTGGAGAAGGCAGGGGGATGTCCCCGATGGGGTTCGTTCGGGAAGTGCTGGCGGGGCCCGANCGGGTTATGAATCCCAGCATCTGGCAAATCCTCATCTCCAAGTTTACATGGCAACCGTGATCCTTAATTTTCAAGTCAGAGCTTCAGGCTTCATGTGGTAAAAGTCAGGTTGTAGAAGTGGCAACCGAACTGCTTGTATTTAGGCACTGCTTTGTCTTTTGATAAATTAATTTTGTGCTAGGCACCAAGTGAACATTTAAGTACCCAGATTGCTGTTCCAGATGAGATGGGTGTTAATCTGCTTTCAGACTTACAAATGGATTTTGTCATTAAAATCTGGGCTCTCTGGATCTCAGCTGCTCTTCCACTTCCAATTATGTAGCCAGCTCAGAGTTATTTTAGTCCTTCTAAGAGCTATAGAAATTCAAAGCCTGTGTGAAATCACACTGTCTCAATTGGTCTGCTAAGGACTTTTTGCCCTTTGAGAATATTATGGTCCAAGGCAGGTCCATCTTGTGCACCATCCACTTTTCTTGTCTGTATTTGGAATTTTTACACTTAAGTGGTTGTTGAAAACTAAATCTCAGATGTGTGTATAATCTTAGGTTTTGATTAAAATTAGCAAATCCTTAAGGAAGAAAATAAAGCATCTTATTACAGGAGATGTGGAAGGCAAACCTTGAAAAGTTTTCTGTTCACTCATCAGTAATTTTTATGCATTTTGCATTAGATGACACCACACACATTTTGCCTCTGGTGCAAATAGACAAATGACTGTTAGAAGCACTCTCTGATCACAGCAACTCCCACTCAAAACTGGCTGAGGATGCTGAGCACCTTTTCCAGTTAGGTTCCAGAATTTTCTGATGATGGAGACTCCCTGGTCTCCCAGTGCAGTTGTTCCAGTATATAAACACATGCACTGGGAAAATGTTTCCCCTTAGATCCAACTGCAATTTCTCTTCTTGCCTTTTGTAGTTATTGTCTCTTGTCCTTTTACTGTGCTCCTCTGAAAATTTAATCTTATTCTTAGACTAGCAAAGAAAAGAGGGCTTGCTCTGAGCAAGTTTTGCTGATTTGGGGGATTGCTCTTTTGTGTATACCAAAACAGAGCAAAAAGTCTTAAGAACAGTGTGTCATCTAAAGGATTTTAAAAAAGAACCCTGAAAGTACCATTTATCTAGAGGCAGCAAAGCCGATTGATGGCACCTAACACCAGCTTTAGTAGCCAGACTGTCTGGCCTAGTTCAGCATGTCTGTCACAATTTTTATTTTTTTTTAAACCACAGTGTAGAAATAAGGTGATTTTGGGGATTGTATCATTTCAACTGCTAATCTAGTTTGTAACCTCAAGAGGCCTTTTTAACTGGTAGTTTTTCTACCCTCTCTTTTTTGTTCTTACCTATTCACAAAAATACCTGTGCTGATTTTATTTTGAGTGGGGGACTGGTGGTGTCATTCATACTTCATAAAGGAATTGTCTGTTTCAAGTGTTACTTTAACCTGGGAGTATAAGCTGCGAAAAAATTTAAATAGCTGAGGTAGTGATCTGTGCAATTACCGTGAGTTTCTTTTTGGTGGAAAATGTTATCTACAGTGGCATCTTCCAAATAGAAATCTGAATTTCTTTTGCTATATATAGGAATGAGCTTTCAATAGACAAAACTAAAAAGAAGAAAAGAAGAGAACTGACTGAGGAGCAGAAACAAGAAATTAAAGATGCCTTTGAGTTGTTTGATACAGACAAAGATAGAGCAATAAATTATCATGAATTAAAGGTAAACTTTTTTTTTCATTCAAACAGTTTTATGACAGATAATATACTTGTTCTTTAGTGCGTTTTTAAGTTGTTTGCTGTATCTTTAAAAGCCTCCTTCAAGATGTCTTGCTGGGTTAAAGGAGCGAGTAAAAAAAACCCCAGTGCCTGGTGGTGTGAAAATCTACAGGTTTCATATGCTCAAATAAAAGAGGTAAATCAAATTTGTAAAACTTATGGCTACAAGCCAGAGCTTAATCCCTTGTATTTTTCAACAGGAAGCCTATGGTCTATAGAAATAAGGTGTGCTCTCTGCTGTGAGTGAGGGAGCTCAGTAGTTGCCCTTCCCAGTGAAGGATGCTCCTGTTGATAGCAGATGGAAATTAGGGTGGCAGTCATTCCAAGTGAGTCCTCATGACTAGGAGTCTGTAGAAGTAGTAAATGAAGTTCATTAAAGTCACTTTTAATATTTTTTGAATTTTTATTCTAATTATATGGTATCAAGAACAAAAAGCAGTTTTGGAGAGGCCAGTGGTTTTGTCATGTATTGGGTGAGATTCTTTTTGAAGGAGTGCCTAATCCAACCTACGGGCTCCACATTCTGGCTCTACTAAGTAATCTGAAAGAGGGAAAAAGTTATTTCTAGTTAAATTTGCTATTATGGAGTGTCTTGGGTGTAGCAATTCCTTTCTCTTTATTTCACAGTTCAGGTTTTTATCTTTGCTGGAAGCCACTATGACTAGGATAGTGCTGGGGTATGTTTTGGGACTATTAATGTTTTTTTCTCATTATGTTATACTTGGAATTCCCAGCTGTCGTGATTACTTGAAAAGCTGTTTGTTAGCTCTCTGAGTAAGTATAAGATTTTGAAATGGTCTTGGAAGGGAGGAGAATAAATGTACTTGTCCTTAAGAAGCACTTGATCCACTCTGTAAGATCCCTGAAAACACAATTTTTTTTTTACTGTAACTAAATATTCTATTTGCTAATAGTAGTTCTAGGTGGTTGAGGTGGTTGTAATACCCAAAATTATTTTCCTTGTATTTATTTGTTATTGCTCCTAAACCACTGAGGTGTTTTTTTTATTCTTGGGCAAGAAGGTAATTACTGAAATTAAAAAGAAAGTCTGTTAAATCTGTACTTAATCCTTATCTGTCATTACACTTCCCTTTTTTTCCAAAAGGTGGCAATGAGAGCCTTGGGTTTTGATGTAAAAAAAGCTGATGTCCTGAAAATACTTAAAGATTATGATCGAGAATCAACAGGCAAGATCACCTTTGAAGATTTTAATGAAGTTGGTATGTGTTTGATTTTGTCTGTCTCTAGAGATATTTAGCCTATAGTAGTGACTATAATTTCAAAGCAATACTTCATGTACTACTTCAGTTATTTGGTATTATTAAGAAACAAAAGTGGGTGTTTTCATATTTTACTTAATATATTGGGNACACACACACATATATATATACACACAGTCCTAATATTTTTTAAGCGTACACAGATGAATGAATGCTAGCTTAAAACAGAGATGTTCTTGGGTTGTTTATGGGTCTTTGTAAGGTTCTCCTTCCTGTTGTGGAAAAGGTAGTTAACATTGAACTTAATGGGAAGGAGTGTATACCCAGGTGAACTGTTAAGCTGAATTAAGCTGAATACAGACTTTCAGATATGAAAAACATTAGAGAAATTGGAGCGGATGTTAAATATCATACTTCAAGGATTTTCTTTCAT
>VWZG01001891.1:2676-77430 GCA_013396735.1 Grallaria varia
ATTTGAATTTTTTGTTTTGTTTTTCGTTTTTTTTGCTTAATCTTCCCAGTAGGCAGGGATGCCATGCAGGTCATGGTGCGTTTTGGGTTTGTAGGGAGCAGGGAAGCGGTTTGCGAGGTATGTAAATCAATTCCAGTTTGCCATGGTTTAAAGTGCATTGTGAAGGCTGTCTCACAGCCCTGTTTGTGACATGCGAAAGGAAAGAACTTGCTGTGTTATAAGCCTAAATATGCCAATAATTCAGCCCAGGGATAATTTATTAAACAGCTCTGCATGAGTTCCCTGCCTGCCAGTGCTTTAATCTTCTGATTGTTTTAAAATGTAGCAGTTTCAAGCTGTCTTGCAGCTTCACAAAAGTACTTTATGATGGGTTTTCTAGGGATTCTTTTTCTAAGATTATTCAAATGAGTTTTTTTTTAAAGACTTCTATTCACCTGAGGAGACAAAAGGAGCTTTTATTCTCGTTCTCATGGTTAAAAGGCACAGTGACGAAATGTTTTTGATTCTCGTTGTTCATAGTTTTACAGCAACAATGTATGCTTAGAAGAGCCTTGTGGGAGCAAGAAAAACTGGCTTTAAGACTTAATCAAGGATCTGTCCCAGTTTACAAACGCTTGCCAGTCCACTTCCGAAACTTGCTTTTAATATGTTACTTTCTAGGTAGGCAATGGGTAAATATGAGGAAATGAGAAAAGTTTTCCTGTTTCTTTTCTGTGTGGGAGTTATTCATTCAGTTCTCAGTGGGACTTTTAGAGTACATGTCCAGGGAATGCACGTGTGAGGATTTTGCACCTGTAGTGCAAATGGAGCATTTGTTTTCAACTCATTTTCTGAAACCATGGTGGGAAATCCCAGTTTCCTTACACCAGTTTTCTACAACTTACAGGAGGCGAGGAAGGATGAGGAAATACAGATCATAGGTGATGGGAAGAGGAAAGGTATTTCTTGCTCCTACTAACAAAACCACCTCATTTTATAGCTCTTTAAAGAGAGAGGGGAATTCTTGTCCTTGCAAAGCACAATGAAGGGCATTTTAGATACTCAGGTTGGTCAGCTGGATGCACGTAGTCATCAGAAATCATTATCACCACAAGAGGGTACTTTGGCACAGTAGGTTGCCAATGAGGAACGCGAAAGAAGCAGAAATGTTACAGGCTGGCAATAATACAGTGTAAAGTGCTCTGTGAAACGTGCGTTTTATTCTCCTGAAATATTTCTACCTGAAGAGTAAGTCTTCACGGGTAATGAAGATTCATAGATGGTGGGTTAAAAGAGCAAGGCGAGTAAGTCAGAATAGAGGGTGGAAATGCTAAGGCACACACGCACCCTCCCTTCCCCTCCAAAGGAGGAGGAGGAAGGGGGAAGACATTCCATCCTCAAGAGAGGTGCAGGCACAGACGGGCTCATTCTTGCCGGGCCCGTCCCATCCCGGTAGGTGCTCGCCTTGCCTCCCCTCTCCTCGCAGGAGCGCCGGGAAGGGGCCCCAGCGCCTCCCCCGGGCGGGGAGCACTCGTCTGGGCGCGGCCGGAGTTTGTTTGAACACCTGCCTGAGTGCCTTCCTCTCTCCCGTGCCAAGGGAACAATTTGGGAGTACTTCTCTGCTTTCGGTTGGTTTGCTGTGCACAAATATTTTCAGTTTGGCAGGGGAAGGCTGTGGGCGCTGCTCCTGCCCGAGGGGCAAAATCCTGGGAGTTGGATGTCAAGAGGGTGCTGAGCTACTGCGTGCATCAGCCCCCGGCAGCAGAACTCTTGTTTGAGTGGGAACTGAAGGCTGTGATGGACTATAAACTAACCGTGTAAACCCTTTAGGAAATCCATTACAGCAGACGCTTAGAAACAGGCAAGTCACGTGCAGCTGGAGCCTTCACTCCTGCTTCTAGCTGGAAATTGTTACGGGAAAAGAGGAATACACGGAGGATGACTTTTTCATGGCCCTTTTGTGTCTTTCCTGTTCAAAGCAACAGAGAGCTCTTTTTTTACCTACTCTTCTGCCTTACAAACCTCTCTCCCTACCTGTCCTGCTGCTTTCCCTGCCTTTCCCCTCCTTATCCTTACACCAGCTGGTTATAAGGCAATGATGGGGTGGATTAACTCCTTCCTTTTCTCAGGCTCTGGGAGTGAGTGACCCCACTTTGAGAGGCTCTTGGTGGGGCTATAGCTTAGTTTGGTGTTGCAGAGTTAACCATCGAGCAGACAGTGTATTGCAGATGTTGGAATGAAACCATGTACTATGCTGCTGCTGATCTGACCCAAAGGCAACCCACAAGTACCAAACAATAGCACACAGCAAGACAAATACACTAATTTCCCCAATAGAAGTGGAGTAATTACTCTAGAAATTTAATAGGCAGCCTGTTGAGTTGATAAGAGTCAACCTACCTTACTGCTGTGGCAGTCCAGTACTCTCTAGCAGGTCACAGGGATTGGTGTAAATGTTGTGTTGAGTATAAAGATGCGGTCATTTTTAGGTGATAATTGAACACCTCAGCAAAAAGTGTCTTCTTGCTGTCTCCTAGAATGACCTTAAAATAAGCTCTAGTAACCAAAATAAGAAAATTTCTATTCTGTCTGAGAAAGTATACTGGTCACCATGTACCTGTAAAAGTTTAAGCATCCACAGGAAATATACCCATTTGGTCATGCTAGCATACTGGGAGACTAGTGCCTGGAAGCAGAAGTGCAATTTTTATAGGTATCTAACATGGTTGCAAAGCTAAAAAAAAAAAAAAAAAGAGTAACTAATAGACAAGAAAAAAGCATTTTGTACATAACACATTCTTTTGCTTTGCAGAATACTCAGTTCAGTTTATTACTTATTAAAAAAATCTTGAATAAGGGAACTTGCAAGCAATCAAAACTCCTGAGAGGATGGTAAGCCTTCATGTGGCAGAGTGGAGTTTTTGTGTGGCTGGGCACAGTTACATGGCTGGATTCCCTGAGAACTGGAGAGGGCACTGTGGGCTCTGTTTTAAGTTTCCTAAGTCTACTTCACAGAAAATCAAATGTTTTATGAATTTCAATACTTCATTTTCACTCACTTTCAACCACAACATATCCCTGAAGTGTGGAGTGTCATTGACAACAAATGCAACTCTTTATTTTGGTCTCTTCCTATTGAAGTACTATTGACTTTGATCGAGGCAGTCTTAAGCCCTTTGTCACATAAAGAGGTTCAACTAAACGACTGTTAGCTGACAGGCCACCTAAAAATGAAAAACTGTGTTTCAAAGGCACATAAAGCCATTACAATGACTTATCATGACTGAAGTCATATGGCTTTTAGCATGCATATAATTCACCAAGTGAATAAAGGCTGCATACAATTTCAGTGCAAAACATATGCAAAATTCAAAATCACCCCCTTTCCTTTCAGCTGTTTAGGTTCTTAGCATGTGTTTCTTATTTCCTATTTTCTTTTGCATACCTTTTAAAATTCTTCATGTGTTCCCCTGTAGAAAAGTTGTATTCTTATCCTGAAGTGCTGTAATCCATAGCCTTGTGTTAGGAAATTATCTTTTAAAGTTCATCCTGATATGTTTTGTTGTTTGTTTTGTCTGTAAGGGAAGAATGAGCATCTTGGAGAATGCCGCTTTTTTTTTTTTGTATTTGTATCATGGAAAATAAAGAGAACAAGTGTACAGCATCCGCAGGCTGGGAGTGTATCAGTTAATTAGTGGCTGGACATTGCTCGGTAGGAAGCCTGGCGAGGATTTTGTGTGTGTATGTGTGTTGTCTGCTTCCTTTGATCACTTGTGTGGTAAATAGACATGCAGGGTAGCTATAGCAACATGTGCTGTAGGTTGGTGGGAACAGAGGGGATGGGATCCCTGGACAAAGGGTAGTTTGTTAAAGTGGTTGGTTCTGATTAGAAAAAGGTGGCACCAATCAGGGCATTTAAAAACATCAGTTTTACAAAACGCAAATGGATGTTATCAGTTTCAAAGTAACGCTTGTTTCCGTAGCTCTGCAAGAGTAGATCATAAGGAAGATTGGGAAGGGGGAGGGATAATAAAAAGCAGAAGCAAACCCCATTTACACTTCTGAATGTAAAAATGTTCATGCTGTTTCTCATGTTGCACTGTCTATGCAGTTTGCCAAAAAGCGTTTGTAGGAACCAAATTGCCACAGATGATGCTACAAAGAGTGGTGTTTTTAAAACATGGCTTCAGGAGGCAATGATGACAGTGATGTTATTTAGTGCATCTGATCCATTACCTTTCTCCAATTTCTAAAAGTTTAGTGTACAATTTGCAGTCCCAACATACTGTACCTATTTCAGCAGCTTTCCTGTAGAGGTCAGACTTGAAGCTCTCAAAATCTTCCCGTGA
The DNA here is from genome assembly GCA_013396735.1 of Grallaria varia. NCBI lineage: Eukaryota > Metazoa > Chordata > Aves > Passeriformes > Formicariidae > Grallaria > Grallaria varia. The sequence continues at coordinate 7,005 of VWZG01001891.1, forward strand.
TAGAATTTTGACATAAAGCTATAAAAACACAAATCCAGGCATAGCCACTTTCCTCATTAACTTTATATAGAATACTTTTTAAATAACATTGGTTTGTAAGTATTGCATTGTTAAGTCACACCACCTTCTGCATTGATGGCTGCCTGAAGTACATCGAAATTCAGCTTCTTCTCACATCTTGAATAGAATCCAGCCTAAAGCTTTTATTAGTGCTTGAATTATTTAGATGTGTATCTCTGTCTCTCTGATCCCCACTAGGCCTCCTACCTTTGATGAGATCTGTCTCTGGCTCCCTCCCTCCTGCCTGCCCAGCCCTCTGCTGTGCTGGCTGCCGGCTTCCCACCACTGCCTGGTCCCTGGGCTTCCCCACTGGGGAGGGACAGGGACGCAGGCAGTGCCACAGAGGGCTTCAACAGCTTCTGAGCTCGGCAAAAAGTTGTCAGACCTCAGAGTCCTTCCACAGAGTAACACCAGAGGTAAGGGGTCTGCTGAAGCCTGGGGTCAGGGAAAAGGAAATGCTGGGAACAAGGAGTTTGCAGTGGTAAATGCTCAGGGAATATGCTGAAGCTCCATAAATGCTTCAGCATTTGGAGAAACAGTTTGATTTGGCTGCGGGTGAAGACTGAGCTGAGAGAAAGGAGCAGACCAGTATTCACACAGAGCCGCGTGAATACCCTTTTGAATGTGCGCTGGAGTTTGTTTGAACCGAATTTCAGACTTCTTAGTGTACTTCATTCTTTAGCCTGCTTTTGGTTCAAAGTTTTATTACAGTTGTGCAGCTTAGATCTTGTAATACTTTAGCAAGCTGTAAGGAATTACTGTATATCCCTGAGATCCCTGTCTTGCAGTGCAGAATCCACCCTGTCTGAAAGCTGGGAAAGGTGCAAAAGGGTAGGAAGTTGATTTTGATCTCTTTTCTAAACAGTAAAAATAGTTCTTAATTCATTAAAATTCTTTACTGTCCTGTCATGGTTGTTTATCATTGCTATATTTTTCTTCCAAGGGGCATGTGGGAAGACAAAAAAGCTGGCAAAGAAGCAATGTTTGTTTGGCCCTAAAGTATGATATAACTTTTTTGAAAGTATAAGTGTTGAGATTGCTGGGTGAAAGAACAATTTTAAGATAGTAAAACAAACAAAGCCCAGGCTTTTATTCCTGGCTTAGTAGGACAGTAAATGAGGAGATCCATGGGTCTGATAGGATTTTTCATTGCAGTATGATAGACTGCTATGAAAATATCTATGGAGGAATATTTCATGGCCCCAGAAACATGCTGTGACAGTGACTCTGCATGTTGGGACAGAGAAGACAACATATTTCTCATGCTTTTTGTGGCAACAACATCTTCCCATCATGCCTCACCCAGGCCACCTTGTGGTTCCCGTGCACCTGTGGTCCTCCAACCTCCCTTTGGCATCCCTGCATCCCCCGCAGGTGCCCAAGACTAATTGCATTAACTTGGCTCTTTGGCTCTGTGAGGTATTTAATTACTGAACAGCTGCAGCAGGAGCTCAGAGAGACACCCCCCACTACCAGAAAGGTAGAGTGGGCTCATACATGGTACTGGCAAGCTGATGCACTTCATTGACTCAGGTGAAGAGAGAACTTGCTTAGATGAGATTCCCTGACCGTCTCTGGGGTCTTCTTTTCTGTTGTGTTTTTTTTTGTTTGTTTGTTTGAGTTTTTTGTGGTTTTTTGTTGGTTTTTTGTGGCTGTTGTTGTTGTTGTTGTTGCTTTAATTTGGTTGGAACCTTTATTTTGAGCATTATCTGAGACTAATGCTTTCTTCCAAAAAATACTGAGATATCAGTAAATTTTTATGGTAAAATCTTTCTCAAAAAATTCTAATATTATTTTCAGTGGCTGTCACATATGGAAACATGGTCCCTCTCATTTGTTACTTTGTTTTGATTTGAGATTTTGAAGTTTTGTTTGGCTTTTTGGGTGTTTGCTTGTTTTTTTGTTTTTTTGTTTTTTAATTTGGTTTGTTTTTGTGTATTAGTTTGGGGATTTTTCTTCCTGAGAAGTAATTTGAGACATAAGGAAAAAAAAAAGAGAAACACTACTCATTTTCCTGCCTATATATGTATATTTAGAATTACAGTTGCCACATCCAACCACCCCATCATAAGAACAGCCAGTATCCCTGTTTCAAGGAGCTCTTCATTACAAAGCAAGCTTCAAAAGTGTTGGAGAGTGTTTGGGTTTTATCATTGGATTGTATTGGGTTTTCTCTCCCTAAGGTTATGCCCTTACTGCAAAACCCACGTATTTTACAGGAAGATGTAAACTATTTACAACTTCTTTCATGACCACTGAGGTCTGTATCTCTCTCAGCTTTTTTCCTCCTTTGCAACCAGCTCCAGCTCCCTGGGTAGTGAGGCCTCAAGCCCTCAGCCTGGTCTCTAGTCCCACCTGAGCTCTAGAGGCAGGGATACAGACACAGATATCTCTTACCTCTCGTGTTTATGTTCTGCGAGTCACAAGAGGCTGTAGGCAGAAACCTATGCAACTCTTTATAGAAAAATACGTGTGCTGTAAGTCTGATGTGCAGAGGAATGAATAGAATAAGGAACAGGAAGGCTGCCCTGAGCAGGAAAGGACTGTTCCTTTCAGGGAAAGGATGTGCATAAAGTTTTTGGGCAGGGACACACGATGGCCAAGCACACACCAGGTTTGTCCATGTGATACTCAGGAGACTGTACATTCCTGGGTTATGCCTTGTGTTAAATGCCATTGAAATTAGCGTGCACTTTGCTTGCTGAGAGACCTTGGTTTTGAGCAACTTAGGAAACTTATGTTTTGACCTGTATGAAGATTTATGCTGTCCCACCAGCCTCGGTAGCACCTACTGAATTAAAGGTTAATGACTTAGTTTCTAACTGGAAAAACCTCAGAATTATAGTTTAGACAGAGATTTCAAACTGGGAGTTAAGCAGTTCAAAAGTGCACTGTATTGTTTTGGTCTAATTAACACAACAGGGTGATAAGACATTAAAGCAGAGTGACAACACTATACATTGATAACAGGGGACATTAATGCCTGCAGACACAGTCTACGTTGTAAAAATCTGAAAAAAAGGGCTTATTATGTTAGATAGGTCAATGTGATTTGACCTAGTTTTGCTTTGCTGCTTGGAAATTATGTCAGTATTTGTTATGTCATCTCCTTGGATGAGCAATTTAACATCCCTTTTGGTTTGCAGTGTTTTCCTAATATTTTATATATATTTACTTGCACTCTAAAAGGATCCTTCAGGCTAATTCTAGGGATCTTGGAAAAACTGATACAAAACAAAAACCTCTTGTAACAGGCTTCCTTTTTATATATGTCCTCTGTGCAGCAAAAAGGAGTAAATTTAGTTACAGCGAAATTATAGCTACAAAATCTGAAATGTATCTTGTCTGTTTTGCATGTAAAGGAGACATTAAAGTTCATGAGTACAGAATGCCTATGGTAATTAATATAGCCATGTACACCTTTCCAGTAGAGATTTTTAATTGCTACAAAACAGCATTTTTAACTTTACCTAAATGCTTATGTAAAATGGAGTGGCTTTAAGGAATCATGCCATATACTTTCCTGAAAGGTAAATGGCATGTGAAGTCATCAGTATTTCTCTTGGAAAAATGGAGGTGGTTTCTTTAGTTTTCAACAAAATCACAGGGGCTTTCCTCCATATTTATGTTTACACTGTTTTTTTTCCTCTGCTACCATCTGGACTTGTAAGGCAAGACTTTGTGTTTGCCAGGCTCAAATTGTTGTCAGTCAGGGAAAAACCAGAGGATGAAATGTTACTGTTCTTCCCTCTAATGGAAAAATAATCTATTGCTGTTACAGTAAGTGCTAGCAAAGGAAAGCTCTGTCTCTTCCTTAGCTTTACGTACCCTCTCACAGCTATGCCCCTGACTTGTGTTTAACCAGTGTAGTGTTATTGCAAGATTGCAGCTTTTACTTCTTAGCCTTTCCTGATCCAAAATCGGCAGCTCTGAAGCCTGATTTTGCTTCTGCTGCAGTCAGTGCTATTGGGGAGGTTATTGTAGTTATGCAAGTATGTCTGTGAGTAAATTTGCACCTTTGTGGCAAATGCTGAACAGATCAGGTGATGGTGTGAGAGCAAAACCGGGCTTTCTTTCCTGATTAGTTTTTTGTAATAATTTTTATTTTAATTCCTATTTTCTTGAATATTAAAACATTTGTTCTTGAGTTTTAGCATGAGTTTGTTCCTCATGGTGTTGAAATATTTTAATGAACCAATTAAGAGCTGTAGAACTTCCTCATCATTTCTTCACAAATACATCTAACCTTCAAAAGGTCCTGCTTACTCAGATTTTTCAGCTCAAGTAAAATTTAAAATTGTAATTGCTATCTGAAGTCTTTCAGTATACTTCAGATGCAAATGCTCTTACATCCCTTGTTAACCAGCTTAATTGGAACAAAAGCCCAATGTGAATGAGTGTTCAGAGGTGCCTCTTCTGTGCTATAACATTTGCTCTTGATCCCTAATTAAGCCTTGTTACTGATGGTTAAAAAATCCTCCCGCAATATAACTCTCCTTGAGTGTCTTGACTATAAAAGAAACTGTCAGGGGACAAGTCTGTTATTGCCTCCCATGTGGCTCCTCCCTTTAAAGAGAACTAAAGTGTAAACTGCTTATGAAAGATTATCAATGACTGGAAATAAATATCACATATCCCCAGAGCAGCAGAAGCCTCATGCTTGGGGGGGAGAAGGTGATTGTGGGCTGACAACATGATTCACATAGCTAGCAAGAGTGTGCAATGATAGCGATCCATGGAAGGTTCTGATTAAACTCTGGAGATTGTCTGGTCCAACCTTCTCTTCAACACAGGTCGCTACAGCAACTTGCTCAATCAATCTTGAGCATTTCCAGCACATGAAAGTCTGCTGCTTCCCTAGGCATCTTCTTCCAATCTCCAGTTGCTCTAATGGTGTAGATTTGTTTACTTTTTTCTTATATCCAGACAGAATTTCCCTCAAAGCAGCTCATACCCACTGCCTCTTGTTCTGTCAGCAGGGATCCTTGTCAAGAGAGTAACTCCATATCCTTTATATGTAACTTTTTAGGTATTCGAGAAGTGTTGCTAGATCCCCTTTGAGCCTTTTGTTCTCCAGGCTGAGCAAACCTGTTTCCTTCAGCCTTTCTTCCTGTGTCAAATGCTCCAACCCCCTAATAATCCCAGTGGCCTCTGCTGCATCCTTCTCAGTTTCTCCAGCTGAGGGGACCACAGCTGGTCACAGTCTTCCAGGTGTGGTCTTGCAAATGCCAAGTAGACTGAAAAAGTCACATTTCTTGAGTTACTGACTGTACTTTGCTGGTGCAGCTCAGGAGGCCACTGGCCACCTTTCCTGTCAGGACACACCGTTAGCTCCCATTCAATTCACTGCCTGCCACCACCCCCAGGTCCCTTGCAGCAGAGCTGCTCCTCCAGGCCATCAGTCCCCAGCTTGTGCTGCTGCTTGGGATTACTTTTTTCCAAGTGCAGGACATTACATTTATCTTTGTTAAAGCTCATGTTATGGCTGCGTTGATAAAATTACAGCCTCCAAGAGGGGCTTCCTGGCCAACATAACAAAACAAAAACAAAGCCAAATGATTCGCTGTTTAACTTCATCTCATTGCATGATTGCCCACAAAAGGCTTTAATTGTTTCTCAAGCATCATCTGTCTTTCTGGACCAGAAATCCTGGGGTATTAGTTCATAGTTCTTGTCTAATTTGTCTATTTCCTTGACTTTTCCTATTGTCTGTTTCTGTGAATTTATAGATGTAAATATTTTAGAAGAGTTAGCTTTAGGAAGACAGATTGTGTTGTTTTAGTCTAGAAAATCTGGAAACTGTTACTGGAGAAAACAGATTTGTGGAGAAATGCACTTTATTTCCCTGTTTTTCTTGAGCTGATGATGTAGATATGCATCAACAGAGACTAATAACCAATGGTGCTGATTTTTTGCCTAATGTTCCCTTGAGCTTTCAGGCTAATTCCAGTGCATTTTCTTAGTCCAAGGATTTTTTTAGCTCTTTATATCAAGCCTTGTTGCGCCCCACGTGATACTGCTCTAGGTTTTCTATTACTGCTCCTCCCTTCTCTGTCCCAGTTTTGTGACCTCCTGCTCCTTCCCCAGATAGCTGGGCAGCACTATACCTCGCAGAACTGTGGTGTAAACTCAGGAGAAGACAGGGGTATTGAAGAAAGAGGGGAAATGCCTGCCATTCTCAATCTCTCTCCTTTTTCAAATGTGCATTTAGCCTCATGAGGGAGATAGACTTTGCTAACCTAGGACTCCTGGCCCTGTCAATGTGCAGCTGGAAGTTTGAGCAAGACAAAGAAGAAGCAAATTTGTCCCCTCTTGTTTCCTCTCTTTCCTTCCTTCTAACATTGAGTTAGAATTGCAAATTTTTCTTGAGAATCCTGAGATTGAAAATATATTTTAGTCTTTCTAAACATCTTATGGCAAATGTTTGTGCCATTGGTTGGTGCTGTGCTGTGGGATGACTAAATGGGTTTTCTTTTTTTGAAGTAATAAAAGGGAAAGAGAAAAAGAACGGGGCAACTCTGACTGTTTGTGTGCTCTCCCTGCGTAGCAGTAGGGGAAGCAGCTCTGTTTTGCTTGAGAACAGTACATTTTAAAATGTCAGGGTGCATTCCTGAGACTAGACCAGGTCACTCAGAAAATAAAGTACAGAAAAGAGGGACAGAGAGACAGAGAGAAGCCCAGAGGGAAAACAACTGTGTGGGAGAGGAGACCAAGAGGAGCCTGCAGAGAAAGAAATTAACTGACTCTCTTCTTCAAGTTGCATTAGGAAAGCAGAGGAAGCAGTATTTACCCAGAAATGGAGAATCAACCTTGTTTGGAATCCTTGAGAATGAAAATAGGACTTTTCAGTGACATGAAGACAGAATGTGCCTTGGTAAGCACAGATGCAAGAAAGAGGAATCGTTCATAAACTTCAAGAGACTGGAGGCAAGAAGAAGGAAGGCAGAAGAAGAAAGCTAAGGAGGATAAAAAAGACCTCTGAAGGCTTACAAAGGGGGTTAAACCCTCACAACAGCCATTGTGACTACCAGTTCTTTCTCCATGAACCTCCCTGGTGCATCTCTTCTTGAAAGAACCATTCCCAGTGGTACTTGTTCTTTACAGGCCCTTGTGCATCGCAGTGTAAAGGTGTAATGAGATGATCAATGGAGTTTTGTTTTCTAAATCATCTGGAAAACTATTTTCCTAGCAGGCTTTCCTTTCAAATGAATTTAAAAAAAGATACTGCAGTATTCTGGGGTGTCTTAATGTCGGTAAAAGCAGCTAAAATATAAGGCTTTTTTTTCTGATCAAGCTGCAAGGCTTCTGCCTTTTTCAGTCTTGAGGTCATTACATACTGTGTGTACATAAGTGTTTTCTAGCAGAAACTGAAACCTTGCACATGAGGGCTAGAGGTACACATAACCCTTTAAAAAGTCAAATATACCAATAGGTTTAACCATTTTCATTTCTGAAATTATTTAGCTGAACTTATGGGACAGCATCAATGTAAAAAATTCTGAAAATGATGTTTTCCATAGGGTGCTGTTAAAACAGAGCTTAATTCCAGTTGTAAGACCATTATTCCTGATGAGCTTGTAGATCTTCTAGTGTGTGAACAAAGACTCACCCCGCAGAAGTGACTCTCTGACTTTTAACAGAGAACTAAACAAACTCCTGTTGTTTTTTTATTTTGCAAAAGTCTTAGTCCCTGAATCAAAACTTTTCCCACAGTTTCATGACTGCAATTATATGGAAAAAGCTAGTTTTTGTGATACAGATATTTGATGATGTCATGTCAGTAAGTGATGCTATGAAAGATATGCTGCACTTAGAAGGTTATACGATATGGACAGATGTACAATGCGGTACTTCAGGCCACGTGTAAGTCCAGCCATTATAGCTGAAAGGTGACTGACAATCAATTTTTCCAGCTTTGGACTGTTCCATTTGAAAGTTCTGTGCAAAGACATCCACTGGAGATTTAAGATATCTGTGTTAATGTGCTATGCTGTGCAGTTCTACACTAAGCAGTATTAGGATGGCATGTACTCTGCAGGAATGAAGCAAGCTTGGGGATTTGCTCATATTTACAATAGACATTTGGTTACTTAGTGTGATCTTTCTTGTATAGAGTGAAAAGGTTACATATGTCTTCAGCTGATAATGGACAAATTATTTAATAATTAGGGGTGGTTTTGCTCCAAATCAGAAGGTCAAGAATCTTTGCCCAGCGTGTGGGAAAGAATGATACTCAGAGTGATTAACACCCAGAGGAAATTTCTGAGTTTATTTTGGCTGGTATATAGTTGATAATTCCCTTGACTAAAGGAATGCCCGGCCCCACATCAGTTACCCTTTCCAGAGCTTAACTTTGAATAGCAGTTATTGGTCACATATGTTGACCTTGTAAACTCTTGTTTCAGAAACAGGATGGAAAATGGCACATAGGTAAACTGCAGTATTTGGGGGTTTTGTTTCTATTTTATTGTTGTTGAAAGACTCCAGTTTTTAAACAAGGAAATAAAAGAAGGCTCTTAGTATTAAGTCTGTTTGTACAGATTAAGAGACTCTTCATGCCACAGTGTTTTGTTTTACGGGCAGAAGATAGAGGTAAGGAGAATGGGAATAACTGAACAAATCCCAGTAACTCAGCAGTGTACAAGGAACATCCATTTTCCGAATCCTAATTGTACAAGTTAGGAAATGAGTCACAGTATCTCATAAAATACTTAAGGGAGATGGTATAAAGGATCAAAAGTCATAAAAGCCTCCAGGGTAACTCAGAATGAGGAAGATAAATTGCTAGTGTTCTTGCACCAGCAAAAACTATTTGGTGGGAAATTGCAAATGATAGTAGGAGGTGGACTATGCTTATACTAAGAAAGGCTGACCCATAAAACATAATCTAAATCCCCGAATCTGACCCAGGGAATTTCTGTCCAGACTCTAGATGCAAAATCATTTTAACTCTGAGTATGTGAGATACGCTGACCACATTTTTCAAAAACTCAGCGCATTTTGTTTCAGTGGGTGAAATAATTCACAGATGTTTACCGTGCCTAAACTTGGCTGTGGTTTAAAGCATCATTTCAAAGGTTTGGTACACGGCTGTAGTTTTAATATTTTGCAGGTTTATCTTTATCTTTTAAATGTAAATATGCTGAAACAGGAATCCTGGGCTTAGGTCAGTCTGTGGCTCTGTTACAATTTCATGTCTCCATATGTCCGCTGCAACTGAGGAGTTTTGTTTGAGTGGTAACCCCCAACTCTCCCAATCTAACAACAGAGACATAAGTATGAAATAGGCTTCCAGTTCTACTTTCACATCAGCCACTCTGCGTCCCTTATTCACCTTAGGGAGAGGACACAGGCTACATCAATTTATGCTTCTCTAGTACCTGCTTATTTTACCTCCAAAGTGCCCAGAAGTCCAGTGAAATCTTCATACGGTTAAGTAGAGAGCATCATGGAGACAATCAGCTGCAGGAAGCACAGGAATTTCCCCAACAAATCTTAGTAACAAACACATAAACTTCAGTTCGAAAAATGGTTTGGAAAAAAAAAAATTAGAGTGAAAATTTGTGTTCACTCAAGTATTTACAATTTATCTGCCTTACTGCATTTTAGATGTCTGGGTCTAAATCTGTGGCTTATTACTTATATCAGGGAAGGGAGGAGATGTATAAAGGAGTACCTGCATAATCAGGCCTTTGCCAAAAAATGCCCTTGCATAACTAATCTTTGTAATTTCTGTAATCTATCTTCAAGCTATGTATGGATTGTCACACAGACCTGAAGCCTCCTGGTGTTATGTGGGACATTCACTCTAACTTGAGGAAGAAAAGTGGCAGGAAAACTTTAAATAGGTTGTGCTGAAAGATATTTTGCAACATAGATTCGATCTAGGCAGAACAATGCTGAATAATGGAATTAATATTGAGCATTGCTGTTGTCTGAGAGGTCAGAGTACGTGAAGGAGTGCTGTGGTAGTGTTTCAGCAAGGTTTAATACAGTGTGATGTAACAGGGTGTAGAGGAAAGGCATCTTCAGTAGGTTTGGGATTATAAAGAAAACAGTTTAAAGCTCATGCTAGCCTTAAATCCAATTGTACTCTTGCTCTCTCTTCATCTTTATTTAAGAAGATGAAAATGAAAGTGTAGGGTTTTTAAGACAGAAATAGTGTTTACAAAATGAGACAGCAAGAGTATGCGGCCTGTAAGAGACATACCTTTTAAAACTGAATTCTACAGGAAATCCAAATGTGATATTCCAGAGATTTTAAAAAGCCATTTATATTTATATATAATTAAACATTTGTAACAAATTCAGAGACCCGTTTGATATTCATGAAGGAAGGGGTCCTATCCAGAGGGAGCTTGACAGGCTTGAGGAGTGGACCAATGTGAACTTAATGTAAGTCAGGCCAATGCCCAGCATTGATATAGACTGAGTCATGAATGGATTGAGAGCAGCCCTGAGGAAAAGGACCTGGGGATACTGATGGATGAGAAGCTGGACATGAACTGATAGTGTGTTTGTGCAGCCCAGAATGCCAACCACATCCTGGGCTGCATCAAAAACAAGGTGTCCAACAGGGTGATGGAGGTGACTCTGCCCCCCTACTCTGCTCTGGTGAGTGCTGCATCCGGCTCTGGGGTCCTCTGCACAAGGAAAACATGGACCTGTTGAATCTGGTCTAGAAGAGGGTCACAAAAATGATCAGAGGGCTGGAACACCTCTCCTATGAGGACAGGTTGAGAGAGTTTGGGTGGTTCAGCCTAGAGAAGAGAAGGCTCAGAGAAGACTTCATTGTGACCTTTCAATACTTAAAGGAGGCCTACAAGAAAGCTGAAGAGGGAATTTTTACAAGGGTGTATAGTGATAGGACAAGGGACAATGGTTTTAAACTGTAAGAGGGTAGATTTAGATTGCGTGTAAGAAAGAAATTTTTTATGATAATAGTAATGAGATACTCAAACCAGTTGTCTAGACAAGTTGTGGATGCTCCATCATCAGAAATGTTCAAGGTCAGGCTGGATGGGGCTTCGAGCAACATGATCTGCTGATGTCCCTGTCCATAGCAGGGGTGTTGGACTAGATGATCTTTGATGGTCTTTTCAACCCAACTCATTCTATGATTCTGAATTTTTCCCTTTTTATTTAGGTCATATTTCAGGCAATATTGTGAGACAACCTCTTTTAGTAAGCCATTCTAATCTTGATTAAACCATGTGTGACTGCATTCCAGGAAGTGTAATGATTTAAGTGGAAATATTCTGGATGTACTGCACTCTTCTGATGGGACTCTACTGACAATATAGTCACTGACAGTGGGATATCTATGTCTTAGCTCCTTTTATAGTCCATGGATATAGGTACTTCCAGAGCAAGGTTCTCTTTAGCACTGAAACTGTCCAAAACTGCCCAGATTAGCTTTCTTGAAAAGTTTATTGAGTAGAAAAGGATCCCAGGATTAGGAGGATATTGTCATCTGTAGGCTTCTGTGTTTTGAACGCCTCTACTTCATCAGATGAACTAAAATTTAGTGCCATTTAGAGTGGGCTTTGTTTTTCCTGACATCTCTGATAGCCCATTCAAAGATGGCTGTATAAGACACGCAATAAAATCTTGCTTTGTGTTGTTTTCCTGGTCTAAAGTCAGGTGAGATTAAATTCAGCCTTTATAGAGGATGTGATCAACAGAGGTTAGCAGAGTGGTAGTAGCCAGGCAGGATTTCTTCACCAGAATTCACACTAGAACATATTTTAAGTGCTACTTGATTATATTTAGTCATGGTGAACTGAGTGAGAACACAAACTGACAATTTAATTTAAAAGAAACCGTTAGCTTCAAAAATATTTCTTCCATCCAAAATGTAATTATGGTGGAGACCTGCATTATACCCTGGAGGAATCCTAGTAGGAACCTTACCTGTCGCAAGAAATGTTGCCTGCTTCATACCACAAATTTTTATCTTCATAAACCAGAACTCCTGTCAGGAGTATCTCCTGGCTTTTTCCACTCACTCCCATTACATTTTCCTATATATTCTATTTCTGAAACTCTATGTTCCACAATTCCCAAACTTGCCTACACCTGCATTATTCAGATTTTTCTGAAGGTGACAAGCTTTTGGCATGCTCAATGCCTGTGTCCATGTTAACAAGTCACATTGGACCAGCTAATAGCGGATCAGTAGAATGAAGTGATCGATGCAGGGGATCCAATACCCACACTATGCACATTTGGCTCCCATACTGCATTCCTTATAGTCAGGGACTGAGGACTGGATATCAATTAGCAGCTTTAAGTGCTCATCTAGAGCTCATCCATCTGTGTTGTTTCATCTGAGAAGATGAAACTTCATGTGCTCCAGCATTAGTCAGAGATGTGAATTCAAGCTTAATTAATGGAGAGGATAGGGACCTTGCTTAAAAATGTTCTCATGACCTGAACTAAAACACTAAAAGGAAGTCATACAGCAAGTACAGCGGCTTCTGCATTGCAATGGCACAGATACCCTTGAATTAGCATTTGTACTGCTCATTTCCCTAATACTGCTTTCCAAGCCAGGCTCATCTGGAGTGCAGATACAGCTAATGAGCAAGCCCCACTCAGAGGCTCATGAGGCACAATGGTGTGACTGTCCCTCAAGTGAGGAGGTTACGTTATACATGAATGAATTTGGGTATTCTGAGTACCATAAAAATGATGAAGGGCAGACTTAGTAGGTGGGAGATAGTTTGGGGTCAGACTGGGAGAGAGGAGTACTAATGTTAAGCAGTGTTATAGTGCTAATCCTTTTAACTTCCTCTCTGGGCTTTGTTGCCAGATCCCTATTTGGGCCTGATTATTCAGACTACTCTTTGTCTTCCCAGGCATCCATTTCAAGCAGAGCTGCCTCTTTCCATAGTTTACAGGAAAGTGAACTGCAAAAGGCAGCTAGTGTTTCTTCAAGGTGGGAGGCAGATTTCTACTGCTAAAACACTGTAATTCAACCAAGGTTGCAGAATATCTGCTGACCAAGCATATGCATGTGCTTAGGATGTTATACTGCTCAGAAGTATGGGAGTATTGTATCTGTGTTGCATTATTTCTTATCTCTGCTAACCATGGAAGGATCTCTTCTATAGAAAAGCTCAGGAGTACATAAAGGCACTGTTGTGTCTTGGAGTTAGCGAAGCTGTGAAACGCATGAACTTTAGCCCTTGTCTCTACAAAAGGTTTGCCAGTTCTATGAATTTTTAATCCATGGGAAATTTTTGTTGCCCTTGGCTGTTGGGTTTCAATGGCTAAAACTCTTTTTGAAGTTATGCTTGAATGCTGTTTTCTTTATGGCCTCCAAAATGACACCTTATGTTTTTCCTGCATTCGTAACACTGAGAAGAAGACGAACAAGTGTTTCTTGTTCAACCAACTGTCCTATATCATCTGGTGTGCTTGGCTGTTTGAATGTAGTGATTAAATGCCCATAATTCCAAGAAACACTAAAATGTATTTAGCAGTTTGATGTTTTCAAATCTGGGAATAAAACGGCTGATTGTTATGATCCATGAAGGAACAGCACTTAGAAGCTGGGGCTAGGGCATAAGGAAACTGGAACTATTTCCTGTGTAATGAACCATGCATGGCAAAGACTCCAAGGAATGGCTGGCAGCAAAGAGCTATCTACAGTGATGTAATCATTTTATGTTCCATTAAGGTCTTTTTATTTTAGCATTTAAACAAATTTATGCTGCAGAAAAACATGAAGCCTGTTGCATAGCTCTGGTAAGGAAGAAAATCGAACTTAAAAGAATTGGACTTTCATTTAAAAGAACAGCATCCATCAAATTTTGATTTTTAACTGAGTATTTTGGAGATGAAAGGGAGAGAACTTTGATTCAGGAAGGAGACAGTAGCATACTGAGCACTGAAAATGTCAAGGCACACGTGGGCATTTGCAAATGCATTTTTTTGCCTGTGCGACTACAGTTTTGTTTTTGGTTACTGGAAATGATGGGCAGAAAGAACACCCCATATTTTCAAGGGTCACTAAAAAATGTATTAAATGGATCTGGGTTTTAAAGAGTACTGAGAATTTACTCCTCAAAAAACTTGGACACAAGCTGGATAAATAAAAATATATGTTGTCATATGCGCTTTTGAAAATGAGGCATAACTGTAAGAAAGGGAAAAAAATAAATTTGCCCATTTGTGTTATTCACCAATATCATAACCAAAAGCATGTCAAGATACTTTCAGGTTGCTATGTCAAAAAAACAAAGATCCAAATTTGAGAGCTCAGATAGGTTGCTGTGTCCATATTTTCTTCTGTAAGGAGGGCTGTGACTTGTGTCAGACAACTTATCCACAACTCCCCAGCTGGGAATCCAACCTTTCTATTAGTTTCACTGTCAGAAGTGTTTCTAACTTAAAATACATCATGTAAAACCCACCAATAAGCCTTAATTCAGATTTCTGCCTGTAGTGATGTGTCCTGTAGTGGTGTGTCTGTGTCTGCCTTGACAGACACAGAAGTTTCTTCAAAGAGGGGAGTGAGAGAATAGTGTTGTCAAACACTAGGTTGGCAAAATGTGAGGGAATTCTCCCCTTTACATCCTTCGAGGTTTCTTTTGCTGTTTCCTTAGCCAAAGGAATAGCAACTTGAACAGCAGTGTGGTCACAGGCTGTGCAGTAGCCCCAGGCCATAGATTGGAGAGACTTAATGTGAATTTGACCTCTGGACATGTAGTTTTCAACCTGGTAAAGGTGTAGGCACTATGACTTCCACCCTCAGTGAGGCTAAGGCTCACTCGTGTCACTTTTTCATGTCACTTTCACAGGCTCAGCTTTCACACAGAAGAGTTGAGTCTCATGGCAATGCAGAAACCTGAATGAATTTAAGTCCAGGGAGCACATTGAAAGATTTCTCAATTTATTTTATGAAAAATGTAATAAAATAATAGCTTATAAGTAAGTTTTTCAAATCCTGTTCCTGACTTGTGTGTCTGTGAGGGTAGTAATGATGAGGCCCTTGCTTGCCTGTGGTGCTGGTGCTGTGCTGGACTGTGATGGGAAGAGGTGATTACTGGATCCATTCTCTGTAACAGCATTGTGCTCATTCACAAGTTGGTTGTCCCAGAAAAGTCAGTCTGTTCCAGATGCTATGTATTGCCACAGAATTCCTTTCCACTCCCCAAGCATCTGAGAAAGGCAGATGGGAAGCTGAAGGGAGACTTGATAACGCCGACTATAAAAAGACAACCTTTCCCCCTATATCTAAACTACGTATTTTTAAAATGCCATTTTTCCAATATAAACAAACATCTGCTTCTGAAATATTTAAGTTGCGAGCAGGCCTGGACCTTGTTCTTTAATATATGAAGTAGCAGAATTAAAATATATATGTGAAAATGCTTTAAGAGTTTCTGTGCTCAAAATGTTTTAAGAACAAGCACTACTCAATGTACTAAAGATCTGTAGCAAACAAGAAATCCATCCCAAGAACTCATCTGGTACAGTACAAATATTTATCTTCAAACTAGATAGAAGAAATCTTTTTAAGCCCTTGTGGCCTTTTGAGTACTGGTCTGACTCAAAGTAAAGAAAGATAAGTATCAGAGAACCTCAAGTGGATGGTGAGGTATTATGCTTTGAATTGTTTATATTCTCCTCTCTCTGCTATATGTTATATTAAACTCTGTTTTGCTCTGCATCTGAAATACGATTATGGGATATTCACGTTCCCAATGTAACATGAAGGTATGTGGCATGGAGCTTTTTTGTCTGACTGTTTTAAGGGAGGGGTGTTACACAAGTGTGGCTGAAAAACTTACGTCACGCACTGATTGATGTCTCAGGTTTCAAATGTCTGATTTTTACCGTTCAGACCTTTAGTGGTGGCATAGACATGAATAATACTGTTCATAACATTGTCAGAGACTTTTCCATGTTACTTGGGTATAAAACCTGAATAATATAATTTACTATGCACTTCAGGAAGTGAAAATCATTCTAGGCATTATGGTCAGTCTTGATTTTGAAATTTTTCACTGTCTAGCTGAGTCATTTCAAGGGTTTCTCGCAGCGCAATTGTTTTGATTTTTTTTTTGTTGCTCTTTTCTTGCATGCAAGAAAATATATTGAATTTTCCATACAAATCAAAGAGGTATCATCTAAAGAAAAGCTGATGATAGCTTGTAGTTATTTACATGGTTTATAGTTATAAACCACTTTTATCACATTTTGATTGTGTACAAAGGTTCCAGCCCAGTTTCCAGCTAGAGACAATTACAAAGCTCAGTTTGACTTCATAATAAAGCACTCAGGAAAACAAGGACTGTGTCTCATAGAATGATTTCATGCTTTCGTTTCCCGGAAATGCTAATTCTTACGACTTCATAACCCTAGTACAAATATAATACGAAGTGATAGATCTTAATAACAGATGTTTTTATTTGAGAAGTAGCACTTCAACATTTCAAAATAATTTACGATAATATGTGTGGTGAAGGGGGCAGAGTTTCTCTGCTAAAGACACTCTATGCTCTGGGTGTGTGATAAAATCCTAGCATGAATGCCCAGCAAAATGTAGTATTAACTTGCTTTGCTTCCTAAAGAGTTCAAAACGGTTTGCTCCTGTGGGATTTAATGTAAGTGATGCTGAATGTTTAGTCTACAGTTTCCTATTCACCTTTGAAAACCCTAGGTTGTAATCTGATTTAGGTGACAATTGAAAGAGCTCAGTGGTTGCAGTTTAGTTTCTTTTTTATGAAGTCATGGTCAGACCCTTAACACAGTGCTGAGCATGGACTCCTTTTGGGGCACATTGGCACAATTGGAGTAAGAGGCATGGAATATAAACTTGGCTTGAAAAAAAAATCTAGCAAATTCCTTCTTTTTAAGCAGCACATTTACTGAAATTTTTCAAAGTTGAACCCTCCCCACTGGATGGGATGCCTTTATTCTCAGAGGTGATAGACTATTCTGCCTTACAGATTGTTGGGGAATTTCTTGGAGAAAATGGTCATCTGAACGCCCCTGCCTTGCTAGATGCATTAATGCTGTGGGGTCCTTTAAGACTGCAATGAAAAGCTATTTTTAAGAAGTGTTCATGGAGATCAACAAGGAGAGGAATGTAAACTTACAGAAGCTCCAGCAGAAGATTGAAAAACAGTGGCCGCAGAGAGTGCTCACAAGGACTTTATTTTACACCAACAGAGTTGTGTGTTATTCGCATTAACCAATCACAAGGTTGTTTGCAGTGTGTGTGTAGTATGTGTGCTATCTGGGTTATTTAAGGGTTGTTTTCACAATAATAAATGGCATTACCTGTTCATATTGGTCATGTAGTGGTGTCCACTAGTATCCCTCGCAATAACCAATGGCAAAGCTTTTGGTCCTGTTGGAAAAAAATCCTCAGTAGGAAGAACTGCATTATGGTAAAAGTGATTCGCATTGTCTTAGTAAAGATATCAGTGTGGCGGAACCTGGCCAGATGGTATATATTTAGGCGTAGCCATCGAGTCAGAAACTGTGCTAGATTAAGATGATGCTGACTTTGATCAACATCTTCAATCCTCTATTTTCATCTGATCCATCCCAAAGTTGTCATAGGGATAATAGGGTAGTACAAAAATCTGCAAGAATAAATTGATTAATTGCAATTAGTTGATCTAGGAATGAGGAAAAATGTTGCCTTAAGTAAAAATGGCAGCAAAATGTTTCTTTATTAAAAGGAAATTTCTTATACTGCATTATTACATTCTGAAAAGAAAGTTCAGTTGTAGTTTTTTTTAAAACGCCATGCCAGTTAATTCCATTTCTGTGATGAAGTGTGGATCAAAAACTATGCAATGTACCCATCAGTAAAGGTTTTTGGGAGATAGACTAGACATAGCAGAACAAAAAGGTTTAGAGTTTAGCACTTCAGCAGGCTAATATGCCTTAAAGCTTCCTGGAATGGACCATATTTTAATCCCTGCGCTGCCAGTCAAGGCAGTGATGAAGAATCACCCATTCAGGCAATTGTTTCTGGATATCGAGGTGCCAGGTAGTGGGAGTTAAGGGAGTGGAGAAGAGGAGAGTTTATGAACGTAAGATTGATGTTTGAGCTGCTAAATTTCAAAAAGAAGAAGGGGGAGAGAGGGGAAAAACTCAACTTGTCCCAGGAGGGAGGAAGGAGAGAGGACAAAGCTTCCTTCAGTAAACTCAGCCAGTCTCATGATCATAATTTCTGAGTTCCTCACAAGAGAGCTACCCCACTATCACTACTCTAAAGAGAAAACAAGATTATGAAATCAAAAGTCAGCATTGGGGAAAACAAAAAAAGTGAGCTTGTAAATGAGACAGGGTATATCCTGAAATAAAAATCTTAGCAGCGATAGCAGGGCTCCTGGTGAACCACTTGGTAGACTTTTTAATCTGTCTTCTCAGATATCGAGTGTCGTTTTTAAAGCAGGTTCTTTATGTCAAAGGAGATTAGCATTGGTGACAGAATAACATATTCCTGAATGTGAATATGGAGGAAAAAGTACTTGTCCCCATCTACTGGTAATTCTGATATATTTTGCTAATTCTGATATATATTGCTATATTGTTTGCTTATTTTGTAGATTTGTTTGTGACCAATTACTCATGAATGACTTCTAAAAAATCAATGTGGAGAAAATGCATTTGTTCTCTTGTTAACTAAAAAAAGATTCACTGAGGGTAGCATTAAATCTTCTTTCAGCATGAAACATTTAAGTAACTGGTGGCCTTTTGAATTCGTGCATGGTTGCTGAAGTATTTCATCCCTCAGACTTTCTCACACGTCTCATCCATGCTAATGTGAGGAAAATGTTTTGATTTCTCATCTTTTTCAGAGAGTATCTTATTGAGCGCCTGTACGCGTAGCTCCTTTAGCAGACAGGATAATGTCAGTGTGACCTTGGTGCCAGTGAAGCAGTAAGTGGAGCAGATCATCTCTAGTGCCATCACGTGGCCCATGCAGAACAACCGGGGCATCTGGCCTAGCCAGCGTGAGTTTAGGAAAGGCAGGTCCTGCTTGACCAATCTGATCTCCTTCTATGACAAGGTGACCTGCCTACTGGATGAGGGAAAGGCTGTGGATGTTGTCTACCTGGACTTTAAACAATACTTTTGACACTTTCCCACAGCATTCTCCTGGAGAACCTGGCGACTCGTGGCATAGACTCATCTCTGGGTAAAAACCTGTCTGGGTAACCGAGCCAGAGAGTGGTGGTGAATGGAGTTACATCCAGCTGGAATCCTATCACCAGTGGTGTTTCCCAGGGCTCAGTATATGGAACAGTTCTGATATCTTTATCAATGATCTGAACAAGGGGATTAGGGGTACCCTCAATCCATTTGCAGATGGCACCAAGTTGGGTGGAAGTGTTGAACTGCTGAAGGGTAGGAAGGTTCTATGGTGGGATCTGGAGAGGCTGGATCCATGGGCAAGGCCAATTGTATGAGGCAACAAGATGAAGTGCCGAGTCCTGCACTTTGGCCACAATGACCCCCTGTATCGCTACAGAATTGGGAGAGAGTGGCTGAAAAGCTGCCTGGCAGAAGAGGACCTGGGGGTGCTGGTCAACAGCCACTGAACATGAGCCAGCAATGGGGTCCACGTGGCCAAGAAAGACAATGGCATCCTGGCAATGGAGCTGGTGAATGGTCTAGTGCCCAAGTCTTAGGAGAGTCCACTGAGGGAGCTGGGGGTGTTTAGCCTGGAGAAAAGGAGGCTCAGTGGGGACCTTATTGCTCTCTACAACTACCTGAAAGGTGGTTGTAGTGAGCTGGGGTTGGTTTCTTCTCACAAGTCCTAAGCAATAGGACAAGATAAAATGGATTCAAGTTGCACTAGGGGAGGTTAAGATTGGATATTAGGAAAAAATTCTTCATAGAAAGAGTTGTCAAGCACTGCAACAGGCTGCCTGTCGAAGTGGTTGATTCACTGTCCATGGAGATGTTTAAAAGACATGCAGCACGTAAAGACATGGCTTATTGGTGGATTTGGCAGTGCTGGGTTAGTGGTTCTACTCAATGATCTTAGAGGTCTTTCCAAACCTACACAATACTGTGATTCTGTAACATATTGCTGATGGAATTATTCAAAAAGTTTACTTCCAATAGAGTCCTTAAGAACCATACATTTTTAGTATAGCAAAACAACATGTCATAAATTACTCACTTCTATCCTTCAGATTCATTTCATTTGAAAGAAAGGAGAAAAGTTCTGGTCTTGTGACCTAGAAGGGCTAAACTGGCAACAAAGAAGGTAATTCGAATACGGTAGACAGTTATATTTAGACATACAGATGAGGAAAACGAATCCTATCAGTTTTGTTCCCCACAGATCCACTTATTTTTTTCTTTTTATTGTTTTTTTAATTTTATTTTATTTTTCATTTGATATTACAACCTGAGAAATGGGCTTCACAACAGCTGCAGGGTATCCTATACTTTTAGGAGTAGAAGAATTACTTTTTTACACAGGGTCTTTCTCAGAATAATACTTCTGAATCTGGTCTTCCTCCTGCTTTAAGAATCGTGTTCTTTCATTGCTGAACTATAGACTCCTCAAGATGAGCTGGAAGCTCTGACAAACTCTGCTACAACCTCATTTTTCATATCTTGGTAATATTTTTGAACAGGAGCTCTGCCATGCTTCTTGTCAGGGATTTATACTAGTGTTTATTTTCTAGAGGTGCACATAGTTTAGGAAAGGAAAGCACTGCAGAAAATACCATGAAAGTAATATTTTAAAAAGTAGATGTCTCTATGTGGGCCTTTCACATGCACTGTTGCTGATTGAGTTGAAAGACAAGAAAAAAAATAGTAGCAGCTTCAAAGAGTTGTTTTTCAAGGCTCGGTTCTTATGAGCTGGAAATTAGAGCAGCTTTAATTGGCATTTTAGATGCTGTTCAAAATTGGGTAAAGCAACCTACTTAAAACAGACAAGTTTTTTTTTTCCCCTGACTTGTGTATGTATTTTTATGTCATTAAGATGGTATCTCCCCTCACCACTGCATCTGGAAGGCTTTCAAATGCATTTACAATGTTAGTGAAAAGTAGAAAAGTGCATTGAAACAAACTCTGCCTATTTCTGCTTGGCTTGAGGAGGTCTGGCCTTTGTGACAGTCTTGAAGAAATGCTGGGTCCTTTCCTGATGGCAATCCAGGAACCTGAGCAGGCTTTGAAGAAAGTGATATAAAGTGGATATGAACTGTTCACTGCAGTTACACACTGCCCTCTCTTCCAGAGAGGACTAGTTTAGCTATCTGAAGGTCAGGAACCCAGAACATCCAGGCTGTACTTTTTTCTTTTTTCTGAATTAGTAGTGGAAGGGATGGTTACGTACAAAGAGACATTCATGCTACCTATTTTGGACATCTATCTCCAGAGGAAGATTTATTCCATCCTAGGGTGCCTGTTTTACTTATTTTCTAGACAGAACCTTAACCAGCTGACTAAAATTTTGTCTAGCTTTTTAATAGCTAAAAATAAAGCTTTGTTTTTAGTCATATCTAGAGGAACTTATCTATTAGTTCTTTGCCACAAGAAACCTGCCTGCCCCATTCAACCAGCCCCTTTCCCCATTTGCACATTCTCAGACTGATTTCTTGACAATATAGTCAGCCCCATGCCATTTGGCTCATCCTGTCTGTGGCATCAGAGCTGACTGAAGTTGGCTTTTCCTAACTGAAAATGATAAAAGAAGCTGCAAGAAATCTAATAATCATGGAGTGAATGGATCAAAGCATGGATTTATATTTCAGGTGTGACTCCATGGCAGATGATGATTCTGATGCTGTTTTGGGTGTAAATCTGTGTGCTGATGAGGAACTTGGAAGGAGCAGGAAACAACTGCAGAACAGTGCAGAAGCAGAGCTGTTAACACATTGTCTGACAGGATATAACCAATTTACTCTAACTTTCAGTGGCAGCAAATGTTCTTTCTGGCATACTGCAACTACTTCTTTTCTCCAGCATCTCAGGTTAATGGGTTTCATCATTTCTTGTGGCTGGAAGGGAGGTGATGAGTGTTTGTGTTCTGCTAGGGGGATTTTCTCATCTAGGACAAATGCAAGCAAAAGATAGTATTAGATTGATCCAGCAGAAAACAAAGGTAGTGAGAAAATATGACATTTATATACTTACATCCACTTTAAAACTCCGTGGTTTTAAGACTAATACAGCAAGTCTCCTGTCAGGGGGAGTTATCTGCCAGCCAGGTTGGTTTCCCACAAAAGAAGTCCCTGTACACTGGCTGCTGTTTAGTAAGTGCATTGTGGCCATTATTCAAGTTTTGAGCAGATTCCTTCTGTTTTTTATGAAAAAAATGTAATTATTCTCTCTTTGTTAAACGAAAATCATCAAGATCTTGAATTTACAACAGATTCACATAAGTCTTTGCAAAGTAATCCAGAGGTGGGTTGCTTGACCTATCCTGTCTGTCATTTTCTTTTTCTTTCCTGACCCCCCTGAAGTCATGCTCAGATGTCAGACCTTGGTGAACCTGTTTGGTTGCTTTGTGAAATATGGAGGGGCACAAACTACCACCTGGAGCAGCTACCCAGGGCAGCCGCTACTGTGTCTGACTAGTTCACAAAGACACATTGATTCGGGTTGGCATTAATTAGATTAAGAAGGTAGGAAAGAAAAAGAGAAGAAAAGAAGTTATTGCATTCCTGAGCTGATAATATATACAGGACTGACAAGTGGAGAGGAAAATTGCAGAGCATAGCGGCTGTCTCTACTGGCAACTGAAAACTGAGCTAAATCAACAAATGTGGCTAAAGAATAACCCGACCTTCGCAACCCATTCTTTGCAGCCCAGTAACTTTCTGTTTTCAAGGGACTTGTGCTTTGTATATTTGATCTAAAGAGAGCTAGGTAGCATAAATTGACGATAGCTATGGCAAATAAATGTTACCTGAAATGGAGAATTGAATTTGCAAGTAATAATAAAATCATAGAGTCAAGATCCTGACTCTGTGAAACTTCAGTCTGTAAAGCACTACTAAGCATTGTATCTTTTTTTTTTTTTCCCTGAAATTATTGTTGAGTGGTTCCAAAGCTTAAAATTAACTGTGGATCTCATTGCAATGGTATGTTATGAAGGGCCGAAGTATAAAAAGGTTCTTGAAGGAGTAACTGATGTAAAATGGATGCATGGATGGCTGCACGGCTGCCTATCACCAGCAGTAGAGTGGGTATTCCTGGGAGAGGTTCAGTCAGCAACAGGTTTGTTCCTCAGTTTTCTTTTAACTCACCTATTTTCTATGGGACATAGTCTTTCCATAGCAACTGTGAGGAGAAACATTGGGTTAATCTAGTGTCACTGTTTCCTATGAAACAGTATGTCTGCATAAAAAATCTGAGGTTCAAGGAGATTAAAATTAATCGCTGCAATATGTATTATTCTCAGCTGGTATTCTCTGTGGCATATTACCAGTCTTGTATGAGTTTTTTGTATGAGCTTTTGAAATGTACAATAGACAGTGTGATGGCCTTTTCATCAGCAGAAGCTGAAAGTTTAACACCCTTACCAGTTAGAGGGCTTTGGCATTCCTTTGAGGCTGAAAAATTTCATGCTGAAGACCCGGAAGTTTCATAAAAATTCATCCCTAAAGATATTGCTACTGCTTAATAACCATTTGTTTTTTTTAAATCTTGAATCACTGCTGAAGCCTTTGTTCTTTGGTTTTCTTGCTAGACTTTGGTATTGTTTAAGCTTTTCCTTTTCTCTTGCTTGAGAACAAATGCACTGTTTCCTATCATGCTTTTAGTTGTAATTTGTGTTGTATTTTAGGGTAGGTTACAGTAGCAGGAGATTCTTTTGAGGAAGAACAGAAAAGTAACTGTATTGTATTTCTTTCTTTGTGTATTTGCAAGTATTATTTTTGGGGAAACTCTTTTACATAGACTACAGTGATAGTGATACTGAGAACTGCAGGGGCTCTGGAGAGCCTACAATTTGAGTGACAGGCATTTCTTTCAGACTGATGGGAGAGAATACTTGCGCGAGTCCTTAATCTGAAATTTGGCAATGAGCTGTGGGGTTTTTTTCTGCCTAGATGCAGGTGCACCGCCCTGATGAAGACACTGACAAGAAAATAAAGAGTAGAATATGACACAAGAGGAAAGTTGCCAGATAATTAGAGGTTTAATAATAAATAGGAAAAAATGGTTGCTCTGTTGTCCAAGATTGGTGCTTATTTAATTTCTTGCAAATCATGAGTACTTAGAGGAAGAGTGATTGATCAGATTAATTAGAGCTCTATGTTTAACAAGTGCTCCTAGCTCTAATAACTCATTAATTAAAACTTGAACTTTGTAAGAATGCTCTGTGCAATCCATATTGGTTTATGAATTCTCTCTTTTGTTTTTGAGAGGAGGTAAAATCAGATGAACAGGTCAGTAGTGCATATAAAAATAGTATGTTATGCATTACAGTGATTTATATTTATTTGGAGTATCAAAAAAACCCCATGAATCAACACATAAATCAAGCATAATCAGCAAGGCCTGCCTTTGTGGAGATTTTTCCTTTAGCAGTCTCTGGAGGCCTGTGTTTAAATTCATCTTATGTGCGGTTACAGTAATCAGTCTTTGAACTAACTGTAGAGTAAGTATATAATTTTTATGTTTAAGCAATTTTCTTTCCATTGAAAACACTGCATATCCACAATCCGTCTTTTACACACTTGTGTTTGAAAATAGTTATACCTCTTCACTAGCCAAACTCTTAAAAAAATAACATAAGGGTGTGTATGTTTCCATGCACATCGAGGGTCTCTATCCTGTAGTCTTGGCATGTGTAAAGGGCACTTAATTCACTTCACAGGCCCTGCGATGCTAAGTAAGGATGTGTGTTCTCTGTTGCATTGTTTTGTATGTCATGAGTTAATGTTCTTTATTAAAAGGCACATCTTTCTTTTACTAATACATTTCAAGACTGTTTCAATTGTCTAATGGTCCTCATTCCCTTTAAAATATACTGGTACAGTGAATATAGGAATAGCACTGGAAAACAAAAGACATACCCTCAAGAATAAAGATTATTTCATTAGCATACACTTGCTTTGGTTCTAATTCTCTAAGTATTTGGATATGTCCCTAACTTTATTTAGCGTTGTTAAGAAATTCTGGTTTCTCACGCTGTCTCTTAGCGTCTGCAGAGCAATTGCCATTACTGTTTGCAGAAAGAAGATACTCCCTTTAGGAGAAAGCTGTTGAACTATGGCTTTAGTCAGAAACAGAATTGAAGTTTCAGCTGCAATTCACGCTTGTACGTGCGAATGAGAAAGAAATTTATTACATGATTGTGTGAATAATTCGTAAAACATTTTATTAATATGCAAATGCTAGATTCTGGTATGCAGTCCTAAGTAATAGTTTCGTAATAGAGCAAGCTATGTGCTTCCAAATGATTGTGTAGTTGCTTGGGAATACATAAATTTCTATAAGACAAAGCATAACCTACAGGAAGTATATATGGCAAAGAGAAACGTAGTTGCACTTGCTGGTACATACAGTATCTGAGTCAGTAAAGATAACATATTATGTCTTAACATCAAGCTCTTTGGGAAACTTGGTTTTTTTTTATTTTTTACATTGAAGCATCACCGTTGCCTTCAGCAAAACTGAGAGCTGGGTATAAGGCTAAAACACACTTGTAATAACTGGAAGTGTAGATTCATATTATTACTCATGAATACCACATAATCTTCCTGTGAGTCTGAGGGTTTCATTTCAATGCTTAAGAAAATAAATTTAAATTAAATTAAATTTAAACAGCTTCGTTAATACAGTTCCTTGTGATCATTGTATAAAGACATGATCAGATTCGGGCAGTGTTTCTCAAGTTTGTTAAAATGGTATTTGCATCCCAGTTTGCTGAATCAGATCACATAGAGTTAAAGCATGATCAGGCATCCTCTTTGTAAAGCATCTCCAGATACAGATGAATCTGCCTGTTATGGTAAAAAATAAATAAAAAAAAATTCTTTAATATAAAACAATGAAGGATTTAGATACAGCCAGGAGCCTCAGAATTAAGACTGAACTCTAAACCTTCTCAAATGTAGGCTTTCTGGATTTTAGATCTTAATGTCCTCTTCACCATTTAGAATTAATTGCTTTTTCAAGTACTACAGAAGAGACTATGAGTTCAGAAGATGTTTTTTAAAAGCTCAAGCTTCATGTTTACTAAGTGTCAGCCCAAGTTTGTTTTGGCATCCTACTGGTAAAAACCAGTTAACAACAAAGGAAAAGAAAACAATTTTCTTATCTTTTTAGTACAAAGCCTCTTCCATGTGATGAGTTTGAAAGGGCAAACAATCCTTTAAGATATGCTGCAGGAGAAGACATAAAAAGGATCGAGTTCTTTTGCTTTTGGCTGGGTTAGTTTTATCCTTTTTCCCACTGTTTTTAAGCATATCCTTTGACACTGATACTCTTCAAACTACTGATGTTTTCATACTCCTGCTCTGATCATTCCCTCAATGTCCTTCAAGGAGTCAGATTAGAATTCAGTGCTGTATTGTTAATCTAACAATATAGAACAGAGTAATTAATCTCTTTCTCTATCGAAAACCCCAAACGCAGCACTGAATAAAAGCCTTTATTGATGTCAGGGAATTGTTAAAAGTTCTGTATAGCAGAGAGAAGGACTGAGAGTAGCTTTTCATTTTTCCTTTTCTGGCCTCACCTACCCCAAATTCACAAGCAGCTGCTGTATATTGCCGACAAGGGGATTTTTCATTTGTGTCTTACTACTCTTTTGTCTAAATTGGGGAAATAAGATATTTGATGGAGCAGCTCATAATCTGTTATCAAATATGAATCGAGTACTACATGTTTCTCCTCCAGCAAGGCAAAAGGCATTTTAGAATCATATGCTGCTGTTGAAATTACAGTTTGCCTTTTTCCAAAGAGCCTTAATGGTGGGTCATATATAGTATGTCTTATTGGACCAAACTCAAAAGATACTTAAATAACGTTGTAAAATTCAAATGAAACATTAGAGGGGAAATGGCATATCTGCATAGTCACCCATCATTGTCTTAAGAGTTTCATCAATGAGACAAGAGAGAGTGGTATAGATCAAAGAGCAGTTAGTGTGAAACAGCTATTGAGGGAGAATTAGTACTCAGCATTTATATGAAAAAAAATTCATATTAGGAAGCTGTTCATATTGTATCACATGAGTTGCTCTTGCTGATGTGACGTTTCCTGATTTTTCAAAAAAACCCAGACTGCTTTTTTCTTCCTTTTATGTCCTTAGTGTTCACAGAGAATTGCAAGGTGCACATGCTGACTAAAAGGCAGGAGCATCTGTATTTTCTCCACTTGTTTTACTTGGATTGAGCAGAGGATGTGACTAATCAGAAATGTACTGAAGGTATTTGCCCAGAGCAGGAAAACTCTGCATCTCTGACATGCTGCTCAGAACAGTGATGAGGCT
This sequence comes from Grallaria varia, assembly GCA_013396735.1. Classification (NCBI taxonomy): domain Eukaryota; kingdom Metazoa; phylum Chordata; class Aves; order Passeriformes; family Formicariidae; genus Grallaria; species Grallaria varia. The sequence goes on from VWZG01001891.1 coordinate 34,507, forward strand.
GCTCTAACTCTGTCCCTGTTCAGCAAAAATGTGTCGCAAATGTCATCTGGATCAGCCCTTCTGTGCTGACTGACCATATGGAAAGAGAAGAGTGTAGTGATACTTTTTTTAACCAATCCACTGTTGTTGGTTTTCTTCATCATAAAATCCTATGATTAGCTGTACAGAATAAGTAATTTATGTGATTGTTCTTGCCTGTGAGAAAGTTACAAACTGCAGACATATTAGCATATATGTTCCATTTGTTAATATTACAGCTCCACTATGATCTCATTATACACACTATGGCATCTGCTTTCCTTAGACAGTGGACTGATTGTTTGGAGTGTGTGCCTGGCAGCAGCACCTATCTGTCTAAAAATGTATGTCCCCTGGACATCAAAATAAGATAGAATAAAATTCCACAAGTAATTAACTTTAAGAGAAATATTGTATTCCTGTATTTCTGCTCTGCACATTGATTAAGTAGCATAGAGCAGATGGCAAAGCAGTAAAAATGAGATTTTGGAAACTGCATATTAGAATTTCTAAACCAGCAAGAAAAAAAGTCTTACTTTCTCCATTTCCTAAATTACATCTGGACTAATTTTCAAGTCCAGCTGGTTTTTTCTGAGGTATTTATACCTGAATTATTAACGACACAACCAAACCCAATAAAAAGCTGTACTGGATGCTTGTGAGTCAGTGAATTTCAGGAGTGGCACTGGACTGTGGCTTTGTGCCCCATCTAAGTTGTTTCTCCCAGTCAGTCCTGGTATTATCTTTTTCTAGAACTTTGAATGTTTTGTGGAAATAGGAGTTCTTGTAACCTATTTGGGCGCCTGCTTGTTGCTCTCCTACTGTTGATCTGCTTCAGCTCCTGTGGTGCTGTTTGTTGATTGCAAGGAGCGTTGTAAGCAGAATAAGGCTATGTTACTATACAGCACAGCTGTGAGGGGCGCAGAATAAGAAACATGATACTTGACACTTCCTTGGACAACAGGATTGCACTGACCAAACTTATTATATAGAGCTGACCCTGAATTCAGCAGAAACAGCGGCTGCACAGCAAATAGGTACATTCTGGAGACTGACATCAGAAATAAATAATTTCTGAACTCACACATAATGAAAGAACTTTATAGTGGCTCAATAGATGCATATTTGTTAAGTATCTGAGCCTTAAGCTCTATTAAATTTAGATACAGTAACTTATTTCTCTAGTGATATATTAGCTCACAGCCTTAGACTGAATTACTTCATGGCCTTTTTGAACTAGAGACATTGCCAGTTGAAATCTACTGAATCATTTGGACATAGTTTAAGAAATTACTGTTAACAGCTATCTACTTTTCCCTGCTGTAATTTACTGCAACCATATACACCTTAAGCAAATGGTAGTTTGTACTGTGGAAAGAAACACCCAAGCTGTTGTTTAGCACTTAATCTGTTGGTTCCAGGGTGAAGGTGGTAACTTTCAGCAGAAAGGAATTATCTTTTCTTCCCTTAGTAAGATTTACCAAAGCTCTTAGTGGGTATCATAAGTATGCAAATGCACAGCTGTGCTGGCTTTGAACTCTAAAGATGGTATCTTCTTAAACTGTGATAATTTGATTATATTCCGTCATATATCTCAGTCCTTCTGCTACATGAGAATCTAACTCCAGGTCCAGAGACCTCTCTGTTGGGGTTTTCATGAATTTGAATAAGCTTTGCAGAGGAGGAAGACAGGAATACATCTATTTTATACTTCACACACGAATTCAGAAAGTGAAAGAAGGGAGATCAGTGAGGTAGAGAGATTTGTCAGATGTATTCTTTATCACTGACTGAGATTCTTGAATGATAACTCAAACAAGACAGCATAGCCAGTGGCACAAATACAAGTTCTTGAGGCCGTGGGTTTGAACTCATAATTGTTTACTTGCACAAGTGTATATGTGCGTACGTGTGTATAAGCAGTGAAAAGTACACTGAAGCCTTTGCTGACAAACCATCACATGAGACATACAGCTTTAAGTTCTGAACGTCCTTCCAGAGTTGTCTGCTGTAACACATGGCATGCTACCTTCAAACTGAAGAAGCACATGCAAAAATCAAGGCAGATTTATTGGTAGAATTAAGATTATTTTTAATTGTTTTACATCACTTTTTTATTGATTAAAAAGATTTAAATATAAAAATTTTTTTTCATTGAAACTGTTTTAAACTATGACTGGTTGTCTGCAAACAAAGGGCATGAAAAACTCAGGCTAGCTATAATGTGGACAGCAGCAGGCAACATCTCCTAATCACAGAATGAGAGAATCATTTGGACTGGTTGATCCCAAATCTGTCTGGATCAGTACAAGTCATCATGGCTGGAAGGACAGTCCAAAGAAACTGTATGATGCTGTTCAGTGAGACTTCAATGACCGGATATGAGCTGAGTAATCTAAAATTCTTCCAGCTAGGGCTTGTGCTATGGCCCCTACTGGGCTGCTTATAACTTGAGTTGTCTATAGATTCTCCATGGACATTTAGTAACATGGAAAAGAGTTCCACTAATCATAATCCCTCACCACATCTCTCTTGCTACCTGCATGCTCGGTTCGCCTGTTAGAAGCTGCTATTCCACATACAAGATATCAGACATTGCCAGCAGAAACCTTTAAAAACCTTATGAAGAATGTGTGTTTGTATGAGGGCTCTGGTCTATTGTTTCAAAGAAATGAAATGAATAGGAAATTAAATAATCACAACAGTTGTTTATTGCTTCAAAAAGAACAAAGTGCAGGTTCTTCCCACTGAAGAAAAACCAAAAGCAACTGTGGATTGGCAACCTTATGCTCAGATGTCTGAGGTATGTTTTGTTTCACTTTATTGTGTTACCATTGCATAAAAGAGGGCATTGCAACATGAAAAACAGAGAACAAAAGGAAACAATTCTTTCCTGCTGTTTCCACTTGGTGTGATTTTTTTTTAACACCTTTGTTGAAGACCAAATGTCTGGTACAACTTCAGTCAGGATTCCTCTCAGGCACTTTGCTAAATAATTTGCCGTGTTTTGTTGCTGTTTGCTGCTTTTTCATGCAAGTTTACCTAAAAAATATATATTTAAAAAAGAGCTGCTGCTGTCATCTTTTGTTTGACCTGATGAATTTCAGAAACTGGAGTCTCCATAGTGTTTGTGGAAATAGAACTCTTTCCCTCCAGTGCTGTGCTCTCTCAGACTGTCCCCATTTTTGGCAAACCCCTGCTGGAATTTGTGCTGTTACATTTTTGAGTAATATTTGGGGAAAACAGTAAAAAAAAAAGTGAAGTAATTATTTGCCACAAGTATGTCATGCAGAGTTTCTGCCATTCTGGAGTCAGCATCCTTCTGGCCAGTCCGAGTCAGCCTCCTGTTACAGGGCCGGGCTCACCCTCACCCAGGCTGTGAGTCAGCACTGTCCCACCACAGCCCATGGCTGGGTTCCTGGGATGCTCTGCAAGGGGATCCGTTTCTTCTTGCCTTCTCACCCTAGCAGAGCTGGCCCTTGGGAGGGAGAGGAGGGGTTCTGCTGTGGGAGCAGCACGAAGGGCTGGCTTTGGGAGCATGGATCCTAGCGGAGGCGGTTAGGTGGAGCGGGTTTTCCTGCAATTGTAGGGGAGATTTTCCTGTTGTGTTTCAGCTGCGACTGTCTCGCAGCTGCAGACACAGTCAGTGCTGCCACAGGATTGCTGGGACTCTGGTGGTGTCTCCTACCGCCTGTCCCAGCTGGGCTGCTGGTGACCTGGGAGGGTCAGCGTGGTCCCTGTCTCCGCAGCAATGTGTCACCCCGAAGATGTAGGGCGTGATCCAGCGGTGGGTATGCGGTTGGGTGGCTTCGTGGGACTGGAGCTGATGCATATGTGTAGGCTTGTCATTGCAAGTAATTTAGGAAGTATTTCGTAATGTGTTTAGCAGCCATAGGGAGGAGTTGAGGTTTGCTCTGTTGCTCTGGTGATCTTTTTGGTACTGAAAAGTCTGGGGAAAATGGAACATTTTTAGCAAAGACTATTTTTCATCTTATTTTTAAACAAGGAGTTATTGTCTTGTTAGTTGTTGTTAAACCACTAAGAGAGATAAAGGGACATTAGCATCTGCATACTGTTAACAACATCTGGAGCATTGTAATTCTGTTTTTAAAATAGCAGATGAAGGCTGAGATACATGTTTACAGGAGAAAAATGGAAAAAATACAGTAATTCCCTGAAGCCTGCTTTGCTCCTTGTGCAAAGTCTTCCAAATTCCATTTATTTATTTGTAACTGATCAAGTTACATAACCTAAGGGGCGATGTGCTTCAAGTACGATGACCAAGAGATGATGTTTTTTCAAAGGATGTGCTTTTGGCACCAATATGCTCAGAGTGATGGTCTGGTCACTACAGTTATTTTAAATGCAAGTTCTATATCCACAAAAGCCCACAAAACGCAGCATACATTTAGGATAATCAGCATGTATAGTCCACAGGTGCAGAATTTATAATGTGGTTTTCCCAGTAAAATATTTCAAGATGAGCAATTGCATGAGAAGAGGATAAGCTGATACTCAGTGAAGTTTTAAAGTAGATATTTAAGAAGCTGCTGGATGAAAAAGCTGGAGACTGTGCAGATGCATACCAGCAACTCTTTCACAAGGACCACACTAGTTATTACAGTAACACTGACCTGCTTGCCAGCTGACAGAAAATGTAGATTCTATTCTGGTTTTTTGGTTTTGTTTTTTGGGGTTTTTTTTGGTTTTGGTTTTTTTGGTTTTGTGTTTTTTTTGTTTTGTTTTGTTTTTTTAATAAACTGTGAGATTTTTTATGTCATTGATAAAGAGTGTCTCAAAGGGATGTAATTAAGCTATTATTTTCTGTTTCCCTGCTATCTTAAAAGCTATTAAGCTATTTTGTGAGTTACAATGAGAACCTTTTACTTGAGAGGCCTGTTTGGAGTACTGATACAGTAATTCAGAAGCAATTGCTCGTTTTAGTTGCTTTTTCCTATTCTCTTTTGGGATGTTCTAAAGATTATCTGCAGGATAATTGCTTTGAGTATGTGAAATAAACTAGTAAGTAGTCCAACCAAACTAATAAGTAGTCCTGGATCCTTTTCATGTGCACATGTGTGAGTGCGTGTGTGTGTCGCTGCAGAACAACCATCGTTGGGTAGTAAAGGAGCATTTTCCCTTAATTTCATGAGCCTACTCATCATGGCCTTTCCCAGGATCAGGATCTCCTTGAACACAGAGAAGGTGTATAAATCAAACACTGCCCATATCTCACGGCTGGAGGCAACTGAACTCTTAAGGAACAAAGACACTGTATGGTGACAGCTCAGAAAGACATTTCTCTCGGCAGAGTGAGCTTAAATTTGATACAGGATCTTCTGGCTATTGTACAGCAACAATACAGGCTGCAAATTACATTGCTGATACAATGCAGCCCTTTGCTGCTCTTACTTTCTTTGCTTGAAGTAATGAAGTTTTGGCACAGTGTGGTTACTAAAGACCTGTGAGGCAAGATTACATGGCTGTGGATAGTGATTGGTTTTGTCTCAGGTCTTTAAAAAGCCTTTAAAGGATAACATTCTTAAATGAGGTAAATGCATAGATGAAAATATTTGAGATCACCAGGGTTTATTTTGGTACGTTTCTGTTAAATAACACTTTCTCAAGAAATACAATACATATGGGCATTCCCCTGCTAACTAATAAAGCATTACTGGATCTTTGCAAAAATCATCAGCTGATATGACTTAGAAAGTCCTCAAGACAGGTTAAGTGGAAACTTGTCATCTTCTTAGAATTTAGCTTTGTTAACAAAGAATAAAGACTAAGACTTTACAGTTCATTGTCAGTAAGGAGGAGTTGGTAAGTCACTGCACTGGGGAGGTTGGGATACCAAACCCTTTATTGTCTTAGGGTCAGAACAACCACAGGTTGTTAACCACTACATGCAGTTCCGTACTTCTTTCTCGTCTCAGTTGATTTTGCAATTTTCGTTTTGTGTTCTCTTGTGTGAGGGTCAGAATTTTTAATCATGCACTATTTTAGACACGCCCTAACCATTTTGGGTTATTTGGGTTAATGCTGCCATGTAGTAATGCCAAGAAAGTTGAGGAGAGGGCTAATAAAGTAGTTACTACTGTCCTTGGTACTGTGAGTGGGAGAAACTTAACCCTTTGAAGTCTATTAGAGAGTTGCAGGATGACAGGACAGACAAGGATGAACAGTTGGAAGGACAAGGGTCTTGGACGCGATTCATGATCTGCATGAAGGAAGCAGGAAGGTAAACTAGTATTTTGTAAAAAAACCTATGGAGATAGGTTTGTCATGTCAAGCAGGCTGGTCTTAAGATTGCAGACCCTACTGCATCTGGTTCTCAGGAACCGTCCACGTGCCCTTCACCTGCAGCAGGGACCAGACATACCCAAATCCAAAAAAAATCTCTGCTCAGTGGTGCCAGCTGGAAACAGGTTGCTTTGGGATCATTCTCCTTCAACTGCGTTCAGTTTTCTGTGTCTCCCCAGTGGCACCAGTAGGATGGGAATTGTCCCCATTCATCTCAGAGCAGTCCTCAAGGTCTGGTGAGGATTTTGCTTCCAAATGGAGCAGTAGTTGTGCTAGTTCCCACTTTATTATTCCAGGGCCCAGTGACAGAAGTTTGTGTCAGAGGTCTAAAATAGATAACCTTCAGAGCACAGATATAATTTGTTCCTTATCCTTCACCTTCCCAGGGTTCACAGCTAATTTTCCCTTCTAATGACTTGATTAAAATCTTGATTTTTAAATACACCATTGATCTTAAGGAGTTCAGTGTACTGAGAGTAGAGCAGGCATAAATTAGAAGGAGCTCTTTAATGTTAAACAGTGGGAGTTTTTTTGCTACTGCCAGAATCTCTCTATAGTCTCTTCAAATCTGCAGAATATAACTCTGAGAATATGTGTTTATTCTTTTTAAAAAAGTGATAAATCTTTAATAGGCTTTTTTAATGATCGCATATTAGGACCCAAGAACGGGACAGTGACAGGTTACCGCTGTGTGTTATGTGATTGTAATGTGATTATAAATACAGGGAGATTTAGTTAATCAAAAATATATCTTGCAAGTAGTTTAAGAGTCCTGTGTGATGGGTGAGGTCACACCTTCATATCTGTAGTTGTTCCTGGGACATTTCTTGCTGTTATGTTAAATGCTCTTTTTGATAAGAAAGCAGACCCTGCTGTTCTTCCGTGAGAACCCACAATACAGGGACAGTGATTATGAATTTAGGTAGTATTCACAATTCCCTTTACTTAGCTGTGGGGAAGGAATTCGAAGAACTACTTGGGGGAAAGAGAATGCAGTAATTTCTTTCAGCCACCCTAAGATCTCCTGAAAACTTGCTGTAGTTTAATGGCCCCAGTGTTTCCAAACTGCATCAAATTACATATCTGTGTATGTGAACACGTATGACTAGAAGTAATGTGCTGGAACACACAGTTTCTGGGTATTTCTGTTACTGTGTCACCTACACTAAAGATCAGGGTGTACCATGTCACCTGAGGCTTTGTCACCAGCTGGGAAAATGCAAGAGATTTTCAGCTCTAATGTGCAACTAAAGCTGTATGAAAACGGGTGGGTTTGGGCTGGTAAAATTATTTTACCTTCCTTTTGTTGCAGAGTGGCATCTATCATCTATGAACCTCTTAGCCTGAAATGAGTGAGAAAAAAAATTGTGTTGTATATAGCAATTTGTCCCTTTGGTAAGCTTTTGGGGTTGCTCCAGTTGTTGTTTCCCATGCTGTCAGTATCCAGACCAGGATGTGAACCCAAGTCCTCAACAATTTTTCTTACATAACCATGATATCCCCCAGAATAAATACCAGTTTCTCAAATGAAGAGTGTAAATTTAGTTGAAGATGTTTTTGTAACAGACCTTTAGCCATAAATTTAATAGGTGGTCACTGCTGATGCCACTAGACCTATGCTGAATCACATGTGCTAAAGATTAAACAATCCATTGCTTCTCTTCCCCTGAAGAATTTTGAGGAAATATTAAATCTTGTATCTAAAGAATGTAAAGCAACGGGAGTTGCAAGAACATAAAAAAATTAAGATCAAAAACTGTTCTAAGTGTATAGTAGTACAGGTTTATGTGCACATGTGCAATATTGTACTTAATATATTACTATAGATAATACTAAATCAGCAATTTACTATTTGCTTTGGGATTTACAGGACATGATCATTTTTTTTTTTTTTTTAGTCTGTTCGATTTGAGCCTTAGTTATTGTTTTAGTTCCCATGAGAAGGAATATGTGATATTGTGCCAAAGACCTTAATTCTGTGAGATGTTCTTGTCTCACTGAATAACATAATAGGATTCAGCTTTTTGAAAATATATTCTCCTACTAGCATATGTTTCAACCAGAAAGGGATATTGTTGAGACTTCATATCACTTCAGACAGCATAACAGATGTGCTTTTGCTGTATTGATATTGTTTAAATGTTGCAAGCAACTATCTCAACATCATGGAAACACAGTATATAACTTACTTCTGGGCAAGGCAGCTAATTATTCTTCAGTGGATGGAAATGTATGTATAGGGTGAACTAGTAATTTTCTTTCATGCTGAACATTTGTTTTTGCATATCAGGAGCTGTTGAACAGACACTACCCTTTGAATATTTACTAATTTGCACTGCTTTGATAAAAACCAGTGGGAAAACGAGTATTTGTTTGCGTCAGCGTCTGTGCAGCTTTCTTGCCGTAATGTTATAGAACTTTTCATCAAACATTTCTAAAGAAAAAATCTGAGGATTGATTATTAGTTCTTTCACACGACTAATGCAAACTATACTGCTGGTAATTACTATCACCATGAGTACTCACAGACTTCAGTGTCTGTGCTGCAGAAGGTAAAATCTGTAATGGACTTGGGACAACCTGGGGTATGAAGCAGTTCATTGGTTTAATCAAATTCAAAATGTTTATTAAGTGGTGTGTGGAAAAATTACATTCATTCGTTGGAAGAAAAAGTTGTTCCCAAGAGAATTTTGAGTGTATCCTTGAAGAGCATAGAAAATGGCGAAAAGAATAGTATTTCTCAGAGTTAATAGAAGAAATTGAAAGCCAAATTGTGTTTTTGTTTTTTTTTTAATTCCGCATTAGAAGTTTTGTGACAAAAACATAAATATAAAGTTTTCCTTTTGTAGTGCACTTAACAGGAAAATGTTGCCATTTCAAAAACTACAGCTATGTATTAAGATAGTAACCTGCCTAAGCGCTCCACAGTTAATCGAGGAATAGTGTGTGTGTTGACTGTAATTCCCCTTGTACTGTAAACCTAGGATACATATGTGTATGGACACACATATGCACACATAACACATTTTATTGCATTTCATGCTTACATGTTTATATTTTATATTAAACTTCATATTCATTTAATGGCAGTTTAAAAAATTTGGTTTACTACCAAAAAAAGTTGACAAGTGTTTTCTAAAAATATACTTAATCTTCAAATGTTTGATCCTTAGTTCAGCCTGTGGCCTTCTGTCCATTTTCTGTCCATGTTCCTGTGCATGAGTTTGGAGGACCAGGGCTAAAATGGCCTTACCGCAGCTTAACACAATAAATTGTTAGAAAACATTAACAGGAAAAACACTGTTCAAACCTGCTTGGGCATATTTTGGCCATAGTTCACTGAAACATGGCAAACTGTGATTCTAGCAGAGAATTTTCAAGGTATTTTGGAACATGTCACATGTCCAACTCTTTTGCCCAGCACTCTTTGTTAGTGAGATGCTTACAATTACCAGAGTGGCCTACAGCTCTGTTACCTCCTACAGTGGCAGTGAGTTCACTACAATTTAAAAATTAACTAAAACAGCTTTAATTCGTGCCATGAGCTCTACCTTTACAGGAGTGGAAAATGAAGTTTTGTAGGACCTTATCTTCTGCTGTTTTTTCACTCCTGGTAGACTCTGTTCTCACATTCCCTGAAAGTTGTAGGATTAGCTGTAACAGAAAAAGACCAGGAGGCAACGTGTGGCATGCTAAAGCTTTGCCTGCTAACTTTATTGTAATAGCTAGGAATTTATTCAGGGTGGGGAGGATTCTGTAGTGTTTTACTGAAAGAATGTCAGTATTTTTGACACGTTTATTTTTAAGTGTGGTTTTATATCTGTCCAATATTTTATATTTGACCCGGGATGGATGTCAAGTGCCACCAAAGCCTCTCTGTCTCCCCTGCTCAGCTGGGCAGGAGAGAGAAAATATAATGAAAAGCTCATGGATCAAGATAAGGACAGGGTGAGATCACTCATCAGTTACCAATATGGCAAAACATACTTGACTTTGGTAAAAAAATTGAATTATTTTCCCCATCAAATCAGAATAGGGTAATGATAAATATGGTGTTTCCCCCCCACCCCTCCTTCCTTCCCAGGCTTAATTTCACTCCTGATTTTTCTGCCTCCCCTTCAGCAGCGCTGGGAAATGAGGAATGGAGGTTTCTGTCAGGTCATCAAACATTATTTCTGCCACTCATTCTTCCTCCGAGGGAGGACTCCTCACACTCTTCTCCCACTCTGGCATGGGGTCCTTCCCATGGGAGGCAGTCCTCCATGAGCTTCTGCAACATGAGTCCTTCCCACAGGGNTTTTATATTTGACCCGGGATGGATGTCAAGTGCCACCAAAGCCTCTCTGTCTCCCCTGCTCAGCTGGGCAGGAGAGAGAAAATATAATGAAAAGCTCATGGATCAAGATAAGGACAGGGTGAGATCACTCATCAGTTACCAATATGGCAAAACATACTTGACTTTGGTAAAAAAATTGAATTATTTTCCCCATCAAATCAGAATAGGGTAATGATAAATATGGTGTTTCCCCCCCACCCCTCCTTCCTTCCCAGGCTTAATTTCACTCCTGATTTTTCTGCCTCCCCTTCAGCAGCGCTGGGAAATGAGGAATGGAGGTTTCTGTCAGGTCATCAAACATTATTTCTGCCACTCATTCTTCCTCCGAGGGAGGACTCCTCACACTCTTCTCCCACTCTGGCATGGGGTCCTTCCCATGGGAGGCAGTCCTCCATGAGCTTCTGCAACATGAGTCCTTCCCACAGGGTGTGGTTCTTCACAAACGGCTCCAGCGTGGGTCTCTTCCTCAGAGTGCAGTCCTTCAAGAACAGGCTGCTTCAGTGTAGGTCCCTCAAAGGGTCACAAGTCCTGCCACAAGCCTGCTCCAGTGTGGGCTTCCCACAGGGTCACAGCCTCCTTTGGGCATTCACGTGCTCTGGCATGGGGTCCTGCAAGGACTGGAGGTGGATATCTCCTCCACTATGAACCTCCACAGAGTGCAGGGGAACAGCCTATCTCTCCACGCTCTTCACCATGGAGACACCTGCACCTGGAGCACCTCCTCCCTCTCCTTATTCACTGTCCTTGTTGTCTGCAGAGCTCTTTCTCTTCTCTTCTGCGCAGTAACTACTTTTCCCTTTCCTAAGTCTATTATCCCAGAAGTGGCCAGCAGTGGATTGGTCTTGTAGATTATTGGTATTGGCTCTGACAGATGCCAGGAAAGCTTCTCGCAGCTTCTCACGTAAGACATCTCTGTAGTCCCTCAGATACCAAAATCTTCCACACAAACCCAATAAAATATTTTAGGCATTTTGCCTCAGACATTGCGTTAACACTTCAGAAATACCATGTTCCAGATTAACTGTGCTGAGTTAAGGCGAAGAATGTTCTTTGGCAATATCACACTGAAATTACTTTGTTAATACAAGAAATGTGAAGAATTATCAACATTACTGATCATCTAGTTAATGACAGTGAAAAAGAGATAAATGTAAAGAACATGTCAGATCACCACTTACCTCTCTGGTGAGCATTACTAGTTAGGTTGAATTGTCCTATCCAGATCCAACTTTAAAGAGTGGTGATAGTCTTCTTAAAGTATTTTATTATTATGACATTACCAGGTCATATCGTATTACTGCTGGGTGTTTGGCTTTTTCCTAAGGAGGTTAGCAGGATAATTGTTTTGGACATTAATTGTAGTTTTCTGGTTGCCATTGGGTTGCAGAGAGAGTGCTAGCCCGTGTACAGGAGCCCTGTACAGATATTTTCTATGAGAACAACGCTGCATAGCAAAGTGTGCTTTGCAGCATCTTTCCAAAGTTAGGTGATTTCTTCAGAATATAAAAGTGTGTTGCTCCCTGTAAGGAAGTGCTTACAGTTCTGTTTCACGGAAGTCTCCCCTCACCAACACTTCCCGGCATTTTTATCCTGCTGCTTCTATGTACTGCTTTCTGTGCTTAAAAGATAGGGATCATCCACAACACTGGCACTCCCAGCAATGAAAAATCAGGAGTCAGCCTTCAGTCAGCCATGGGCTGTTTTCAGTGCCACCAAATTGCCAAATTTTGCTATAAATGTAAATGTTTCAAAGAATGATTAACTTTGGGATGATGTCTTCCTCAGGAAATGTGGTTTTGGTCTTTGACTACTGGGGTCTCACTGATACCCATGCTAACAGTCTTCTGGACTTTTGGTAGTATCTCTGATCCACAATTTTTCAACTATAAAATAAGTGGGAGGTGTAATACAACACTTTTTTGCAGCATAGCATTGCTTCAAGTTATGAAATGGCTTTTTTGTCTATTCAGCTCTAATGGTATTTAGCATTTTGAAATTTCTGTATTTCAGCTTTAGTTTTAATTTGTCTTCCGTTTTACTTCTGAAAACTTTTGTTTGCACTTCTGTGGAAATGAAGGCATTAATGCCATCTGCAAAATATGTCAGGCTAATAACCAGAGGTACTGAGTTGCTAATTCCACTTGTGTTAGTAGAAGTCTTGCTATGATCTACACTGATAGTGGGATTTCATTTCCTGCATGTTTACAACATGCTGCATAACTAATCATTAAATGCCTGGGGAGATGTCACAAATTCAAAGTTACTTAAGTATGTTTTTGATTTTTAAATAACCCTTGTTTTGACAATCACTTTTATTTGGTATCTGTTCTTAAAAATACCTCCTGTGGGTAGAAAAATAATATTTGCCATTTCAATGACATTTTGGTAATAGTATAATTTTCTACCAGTAATCCCATACTTTTGCAAATAGGAAATTATGTATTCAAAATTCCTTCTTTCCTTTCTGTATCTGGAGGGTGTCTATGTGGCTTTCAATTTTTGAGCTATGTTGAATATGGAATACTACCACATGCATAAATAAACCACGCATATTTTGTTTCTGCCTAGTCTTCAAGTTTTCTGTAGCTAAGGATTCTCTATCATTCTCGAAGAAAAAAAACCAAAACAACTCAATATGAAACCTCAAGGCAAGGGCCAGTGAGTTTGAAAGATTCTATAGCTGGGTCATCAGCAAACTGATCTGTACTTTAGGCACCAATCTAAAAGAAAGCAGAATTGCAGTGTACTGTAATGAGTACTCATTGGATTGTCCAGAAAATGTATCCCCTCTTCAGTGACTCTCAAAGGATTCATTATTCAGTCTCAGATGTAGTGTGTTTTGACTTATTTGCAACTGCAAAAGAAAACAGGAAAATGTAATTTTTTGGTTTCTATCAGTGTGCTCAGCTTTCATTACCTTGGAAGATAGGCTCTTATTTCAAGACATTTACAGTCTGAGATCAGATTTTGGCACCCTTGCTCATTCTGAATAGCATTAGTTAGGGCTGAGCTGCTGCTCATTCAGGTCAGATAGATCAGAATTAGTCGACAGTTGAGGCAGTGGTATTTGTGTAGAGCCCTGATGGTAATTCAAACATCTTTCCATGAGGCAGTGATGTAAATGTTTTTGTGCTGCTTCTAGCTGTTTATCTGTACCTCTCTTTTATGTGAGTACCATGAAAAACCCTCTGGTAAAAAAAAGTGCATTAAGGAAACGGAAGCAATGAAACTGTTTGGCTCACAAAGGAGCAGGAGGAATTTTGTACAGAAAGATCAGCATACAAGAAAGCCAGTACTCTGAACAAGGACCTACGAAACAAACCTGAAAGGCTTGCAGGTTTTCACAGGGATGCTAATAGAGAAGCAATGATTAGTTTGTCTTTTTGAGCATTGTCTCTTGCCAATCCCAAATTCCTTTCTCCCATTTCCAGTGCAGCATTCAGCCTGCAGGGTAAGTGGATGATGAGGTAGACAGTTGTGGTGTGGAAGGGATTCAAACAATGTGAAAGAGATTTTGATCTTCTGGGACTTCTGTGAGACAGAGAGTGAAGAGGAGGAAAGACAAACTGGTCTTCATTTTCAGAAAAGGCTTTCATCTCTTCTGTGCTGTATGGCTATGACTGAGAGGGGAGTTGTCTTCCTGCTTATATTAAATTGCCAGACTTTTAATTTTGACCAGATGCACTGTGCAATTATGGCAGCTGATGGATAGTTATAAATTAATTAGACTTCGGCAAACAACTTTATTTCAAGTAAGATCAGCATCACAGAAGACACAAGAAAGCAAATTTTGTGACAGGGTCAGTGCATTTTTTAAATGCTCAGGTTTCTTGGCAGAATAAAGGGACACATTTGTGCAAAGAGGCAAAGTATCCCAATTTCTAAGCATACCTCTGGAACAGACGCCTTGCTGCTCTTCCCACACAGCAAGGAGGACTAAATACTGATTGGCAGTCTGAACCTTGCCTCTGTTCGCTGAACTTTCCTTTTTGCTGTGGTTTGTACTGGGGTTATAGGTAGCATTCCTGTCGCTGCCATCGTGCTCCCCACACTAATTGTCACGAAGTACAGAAGGTTCGAGCACGCTTGGTTCCCAAGGCTGCTAATGAGCCCTGAGCTCTTCTCACCCTTAATGAATCAAGGTTTGTTTATGGGGGGTTCTTGTCCTCCTGTCCTTTTCCCTGGTCAGGGGAGGAGTCAAGAGTTCACACAACTGAACAAGGACTTTACAGTGTAAAGACGATGCAGCTGTGCCATCTGAAGCCGTCCTCACTTACGAGCAACAAAGCTTAAATACATTGTACTGTGAAGAGGTGCAGCTCTGTGAGTGCGAAGCATAGCTTTTGCTTCTGCTTCACTGACCTGTCTGCTTGCGGCAGCGACGGGCCTTTGACAGGAGCTTAGGCAGGGAGAGCTGCACAGGGCGACTCTTTCAAAACCGCTCTCTGTAACATTGAGCGCAGGAAGGGAAGCAAAATGAAGTTTTAGTTGATCTCTGATGGGGTTGTACTGCTACCTTCTCCAGAAAATCCCATGCCCTTCATTTGAAAATCATAGATTCTAATCCAAATCCACTTCAGGTGTTTAGTAAGTTCACTAAAGCAAGGGATAGTTCATATGCTGTAGCGGTAGGGTATTCCTACAAAAGTGATGCTTACATGCCTACACACACAAACTCCTCCTAGGCAAATCACTATCTCACTACATTTTACTGTCTTACTTTCTAGAGGCTCTTCATGCACTGGTGCTTAAAATCCTCAGAAATTTGGGCTGAACTTCTGTTTGCCATCTACTCAATTCTCCTTCCTTTAGGCATTTCAGTCATGACACTGTGTGCTCCCCTGGCTGTGTTTATCTTACTACAAACGTGTGTGATGTATTTCTTGGCATATGTATACAGGAATATATGGACAAAAGTACAGGCACATATAAATACGGCTGCATATTTTCTTGAAATATATGGGAATATATTAGCATATGATATATATCATATGTCCATATTACATGTAAACTATCACATGCTTCCCTAGAAACATTATTCCTTGTGTATATATTCATATATATATTTACACAAGTAAACAGAGACAAGTATACTAAATGTCATCCTATTGCTATAGTTACAAACAAAAATTTCAATGTGATAAAATAGCTCTGTTAATGGTAATGGAGATTGCAAATTTATCAATTATAATACTCTAGGCTAATCCTCGTGCAGTGCTACACAAGAGTGAAAGTTTTTTTAAAAACTTTTGCGAATAGATGAGTAAAGCCAAAAGCAGCATCTGCAGAAGAAATCTAATTTTGCTGTAATAGGCTGTTTGAAGATCATCATTTTGGGTTTTAATAATGTACAGAGACATCTGCTGTTTTCCTTGATCGCATGAGAGAGAAAGGGAAAGAGGGGAAAAAAGAAGTGAAGGAAATTTGGGGTTTTTTCATTCTTACGTGAAAGGAGAGGGGGAGAAATAAAACAGTCCAGTTTTAAATACCTTAATGTGTGCATGTGCAGGTTCAAAACTTTTGATTGCTCTCCCGCCCGGCATGGTGTGTTGATAGACCAGGGAGCAGTGGCGAAAGTTGACAACCCCCCATGGCTGACCCCTCATGTTTTCTCTTGCCTAATCGAATTTTACATGTGTTTCCAGATAGCTGATCAGCTTCCCTGGATTTCGCTGACGCCACAGGAAAGCTTTGCCTGAAGATGGAAACACTGGAGTCAGAACTGACCTGCCCTATCTGTCTGGAGCTGTTTGAAGACCCGCTGCTGCTGCCTTGCGCTCACAGCCTCTGCTTCAGCTGCGCGCACCGCATCCTGGTCTCCCACTGCGCCACCAACGAGCCAGTGGAGTCTATCACCGCCTTCCAGTGCCCGACCTGCCGCTATGTCATCACCCTCAGCCAGCGCGGTCTAGACGGGCTCAAGCGCAACGTCACCCTGCAGAACATCATCGACAGGTTTCAGAAAGCCTCGGTCAGTGGGCCTAATTCCCCCAGCGAGACCCGCCGGGAGCGGGCATTTGATAACAACAGCATGTCGTCCTGCGAGAAGGTCCTTTGCCAGTTCTGCGACCAGGACCCTGCCCAGGAGGCAGTGAAAACCTGCGTTACCTGCGAGGTGTCCTACTGCGAGGAGTGCCTGAAAGCCACTCACCCTAATAAGAAGCCGTTCACCGGCCACCGTCTCATCGAGCCCATCCCGGACTCGCACATCAGGGGATTAATGTGCTTGGAGCATGAGGACGAGAAAGTTAACATGTACTGCGTGACTGATGACCAGTTAATTTGTGCCTTGTGTAAACTGGTCGGGCGACACCGTGACCATCAGGTGGCAGCTTTAAGTGACCGTTATGACAAGCTAAAGGTCAGTGTTCCCTATCAGCTTTTCTAGCCAAGCAGTGTGCGGTTGGGAAAGAAAGTACCCTGCAGTTGCATGCTAAATTCCTTGTTCAGGCAGGGATTGGGAAAGGTAGATGTGTGATCTCTAATTGGATGAGATACATGTACACATCTGTGTGTGCGTTTGCTCATCACCATTTAAAATGTGTCAGATTTTGCTGTGCTTTGATTTATCTGAAGTTATCTTAAGTAATATGTAGCATATACTACTGTTTAGGTGAATTTCCTTATCTACCTGCAGCTTTATTCCTGGCAGCTGGCAAGGTATAGTGCTGACTGCACATACACTAGCATTGATTGAAGTGTCAGACATTCTTTGCCTATGCTTTGCTGTTGATTATTTTCATAAAGTTGCTTTCATTGTGAAAAGCCCTTCACATCACTGCTAACAGGAGATACATTTATCTGTGCCAGCTTCAGGGATGCCAGCTGCCAGCCAGGGAAACCGAATGCTGGCTCCACTCTTCCTGCACTGCCTCCCACCATCCTCACGGGCAGTGCAGTCCTGACAGCAAAACCAAAATTGTTTCTGAGCTTATGCAATTCCCACAGTGTGGCAAGCTTCCAGCACATCTCCTGCCAGGTAGCTGGGAATCTCTGATAGCCTAACCCTGTGCAGGATGCCCTGGATGAGGTGACAGTGGGCTTCCAGGTCTCAGGGTTCTCTGGAGGCTCTCCAGGCTGCTGGTGGAGGCAGAGCTCCTGCTGAATACTGAGGCTAGGGCAGGTGGCCTCCCATCACCTGGGTGTACATTTCTCCCATGCTGATTCCTGTGCTGCTGCAAAGCCAAGGCAAGAATTAAGCACCCCACATTTTCCTGCTCCCACTCCCTCCAGACGGTTTGCGTGTGCCTGTGTGAGGTTGTGGGAGAATTTTTTTAAGATGGACTGGAATCAAGAAATCACAAGCACGGCAAGCAAAGCTTATCTGCTGTCCTTCTCACACAGAATTTTGGAAGTGGAGAAGAAACTGAATGAATAGATTTAACTAACTTAAAAGCTTTCAGATAAAAATGCGTGCCTGCACACATGTGTATGGTCACTTTAGGTGATTGCAGGTGAAATCTACACACACATTCTGTGTTGGTTTTGTGCCTCTATGAATATGCAAACATGCAGATCATATTCTGTGATTATATTAACATAATGAAAGACACTTTTTACCTGGACCGGTAGCTTCCTTTTATCTCTTAAAGACTAAGGAGGAGTTGTTATTTTTCTTTCTTCTTTTTCTGAATTGATCTGTTATTTTAATAATTTAGCCATTGATGATGTTGAGCATGGGCTATAAATGTGAATAGAAGATGCATGAATTTACAGTGCTTTTTAATAATCCAGTGGGTTTACATCCTTAACAGGTGCTACTATTTAGTAAGATAACAGCGTATTTTTTATCAACTTTATACCAGTAAGAATACACTACTTAACATGAAACACCTTCAACATTATAAATATATTTTTGTGGATATAAAAAACCAGTAAACATTTCTTAGTGTTAACGTACACAGATAATGCAAGTCTTGAAAGATGACTTTAAAAGGCATGTCTTCTCTCTTGAGATCTGTGACTCAGTATTGCAGATAATTGTGAAGAAAATGAGGGTATTTTTGCATAATCTGTGGCTTTTCTGTTTAAAGACTCCTGTTCAAACAAGCATCTTTGCACTGGATGTTACCCAGTTTAGCTAACCTGGCAGAAGCCTAATAAAGTACTTTCCACCAGCCTCCTAGAAGATTAGTTAAAGTACTAATTTAATCGTTAGCATAGACCTGAGCCAAATTACTCTTGCCTCATAATGACAACTCCTAGCACTATTTATAATATCTGTATGTTTTATTTTTTTTTTTTTTTTTTTGAGATAGGGACTTTGTACCCAAACTATATAAAATAAGTTTATACAGACAATTACTAGTCTATGTGAATTCCTGTTCCTATTGTCTTTGGCATGAAGCAGTGTATTTCACATTGCTAATGCCAGTGATGAAATCAGTCATGGCAATTATGCCAGCGATTACAACACATGTATGCTCTGAGTCCAGGAACAGTAGGCTAGGTGTTTTGCATCCAGATCCAGCATCCATTCTCTGTTCACAAGAAGATAATCTGAAACCTATGTCTTCCCATTCCTCGTTACCTCTTCTATCTCAGCAATTTGTTCTCGTTTATAAATCACTCTCCGAAAATGAGATTTTTGGTTCCATAAGTTGGCATTTATCCCTCAGAAGTAAAGGAATGATACCGGATCACACTGGTGTTGGTAGCTGATGAGCAAGAATTTCAGGCCTGTTTTCACATTCCAACCTCCTCTTCCTTCATAAATGGTGATATGACCTTTTGAGTCGCTGGTCTTTCTGCCAACATAATATTAGGTATAAGGTCTCTGTTAATTTACAGGTAATGTGCACACACCACTGATAAATTAAATATTCAAATAGATTAGAAAATTCTCACTTCAGAAAATGAGCTGTTGCTTGTTATATTGCTGCTGCGGCTTTTTAATATGCATAGAGTTTGATATATAAGCTATCCAAATCTTAAAAAAAAAATTTGGAAAGAAGGAGAATGAAGTAGCCAGTAGTATAGTGGATCAATTAAAAAATGTGGGGTTAAGTTTATCTTTCAAAAAGAAAAGCTAAACCACTTCAAGTGACTGTTGCAATTTTCCTTTTTAAAGTGGTACACTGTTGATAATAACAACAGCCACTGGTGTTACTCTCCGTGTTAAGCTATGCTAATTACTTACATCCTCTTGCAGCGGTGTTGCTAATTGTTTAAACACTATCTCACCCTTCATTAAGCATAGGACAAAAGATGCCAGTACAATCTAGCTCCTTTCGTGGCAAAAATGAAACTCCTTAATTAGGAGTTCGGTGGAACAGGGGCTAAGTGTGTTTAACAGTCAATGTAACAACAATTGTGGACATCTCAAAATGAGGAAGTGTTTTCCGTTGGCAACTGCGTCTCCAGTCCCGAGGGGTCCTTTTATTTCTCGACTCGTACTGGGATAGAAGGGATTGAAGGCACTTGTGTTCTTCCAGGAGCAATTCTTTCGTAGCTGCGAAATCACAGGATATACCTTCATGCTTATTTTGGTTTAGTGATTATAGATGTGCTTTGGCTTTTGTTTTGTGGTTTGTTTTTTTTTTTTTTAAAGTGAATCATAGACATATGCATATTAATAATGGAGAAAGCAATAAGCCATGACCAAAACAGAGAACAGGAAATATCCTGATGATACACTGGATTGGTGGTCAAAATTGTTATAAATTAAAAAAAATGTTAGCTTCAAAAACAATGAGGGCTTTAAATATGAAAAGAACAAATGCCTATACTTACCGCACCATATTACCTACAAGAAAATATTTATGGTTAATTACTTTTGTTACTGATTCTTTCCTTTTTGTCTTTTCACAATGAGAAGGAAAAACAATTTAAAAGTGTATCATCTTTTTGTCCAGAGGAAATTTATGAAATTACCATTGTTCTTTAGATATATTTAGACTCATGAAAGTGGAAAAAAAAACCCCAAAAGTTAAGATTTATTTTGAATAATAGAGAATATTGAAGGGAGAATAAGGTGTGGATGGAAAGATACAGCTCATCTAATATTAGTGAAGACCCATAAAGAGGTGTAACAAAAGAGAAAGATAAATGGTAAAAAGTATTTTTAAATGGTATAAAGCCATCATAGCACCCTTAAAACTATTTTTTTTTACTTTTCTTCATATTTACTGAGAATTTGGCCTCTGACATGTATCTTCTTGCCAAAATATAATTTTGGCACAATTTTCATACTGCTTAGTCAATAAAGATCTTTTGTTGAATTGAACTCCTGTAGGTTAGCTTTGGTTCTCCATATTTTTATTTGATACTTATTAATGCTGATTTGTTTTGGGCATGTTTATGAAGGCATGGCAGCCCACTGAATAGTACACAGCAATTCCAGAAACAAAAGGGAGCTTCTTGTTCGTAGTGGTTTTCACCTGGTTTTAGTGGCAGAATCCATACACATCTATTTTTCCTACACTGTGTATTCAGGATGCAAGGATTCCATTTTTTATGGTGTGTTAATTCAACTACTCACAAATAATTTTTTGCTGGAAAGCAGTCATAAATTGTTTCTGCATAGGGAGGATGGCATTCAACTCTTATAAACCTGCATTGGCTGTGCAAAGGTAGGAGACTTTGTCAAGTCCACAACCATGACAATAGAAAACAGAAATATGTCTACTACCCTGATACATATCTTAGGAATTAAAAGGCTTCATATTTAAAAGCCTTTGCAGACATACTGCAAAATGTGTGTTGAAGTTTTCCAACTATTTTTATTTGTTATTATCTCATAATGGCAACTTGATCATTAATTGATATACTGTGATACTATAAGAATCCAGCACTTACAAATCTGTACTCCTACAAATAGTGGGGTCGACAATCCAGGAACATTGATTTCTGGACTTACATATAAATATATTATACACATACATGCAAATATGTGTCTGTATATATTCATATTATGCCCATATTTACAGTGCTCATGTCAATGTATAAAGACAATACTAAAATTACATAATACAATATGTTGGTATTTATGTGTATGTAGAGTTCTTTTTCTAGTGTAGAACTACAGGCAATTTTTAGTAATGTCAAGTTCATGAATATCTAGAATCTTGAATTTGTAGACATACACATACGCCTGTATTTTAGGTAAATTTGTAGTTTCATGTATATGTGTAGGTCAGTAAAAGTATATTTGATCATATATATGTGTATATATATATAAAATATGCATTAATTACCTTCTTTGTTACCTATTTTTAGTATTCCATGCATATATCCTTTTTAGTAGTTGAATATATTCACATCTAAATTTATAGTTTTGCTGCATACCCTTACCTTTACTAACTTTAAATCTAATGGAAGCTATTTTTAAAAAATCCAACTGATATGTAGAGACAGAGTATGTTGGTGCTATTGTGATATGTGTTGTTAAACATTTAGATAAGTGGCATTTTCCATTGCATTGTACTTAACAGATTGAGAGTGTTACTTTCTATAGTGGCAGCTATGCAAGTTTAACATATTGTTAAAATGCTATACCCAACCTGACAAAATGCAGAACTCACAGACTTTCATTATTATTAGATTAGATACAGCTTGATGTATTATCTGATAGAAATTATTTAATCCAGAGACAGATGCACAAAATAACTGTCTGTGCTTCAATATTTGCGAAGATACAAAAATATTAAGTTGTTCCATGGAAGAGGATTGATGTAGGAATAAACTAATTTGCTACAGTGGTTTTCCAGCTACACTTATTTTATTACATTGACATATAATTATGAAGGCAAACTTTAGAACATTCTCTCTTTAATTTAGTGTTATCACAAATATCTGTGTTTACTCTGGTTGATATTTCTTTGTCAGAGTTTAGAAGGATAATAGAAAATGTTTATGCCGAATACCAGTATTAGTCTTTTATGGGGGAAGTGTGTGGGTTTTTTTATTTTAGAAACATTTGTATATGTGTATATGACTGAATAATGTATTACGATTTTACAGTAGTTCTAAGTACTATGGCATTGGTTTTATTTTATCTGAATAAATTCCCTTAAGTAATATAATCCATAGTTCTTTAAGACTTACTTTCACAAATTTAACAGTTGGCAAGTCTTTCACATTCTACTTATTTCCTTTGATTTTTAGTGGAAATTATTGTGTCAAAGGCCTCATCTATTCTGGAATAACAAGAGAATTACAATAAAAAAAAANAACAACAAAAAAAAAAAAAAAAAAAAAAAAAAAAAAATGAAAATAGTACAACATCATTGTCTTTGTTTTAATGACTGGTTTCCAGGGAAGCCAGACTACGAATTAGGTGACATTTACTTCCATACTTTTCCATGCTCCTGGTCCAAACTGTTCAAATAAGAGACTTTAAGGCCATGTTCAAGCTCTAAATTGGTGATTTGTAATGACCTCTTGACTGACCCTTTGTTGCTTATGTGTTTTTAGATAATACAATGTTTGAATATTGGTGGAATAAAATACATGACAAATACTTCCTCATAGGAAGAATTTGTGTTTAAACAGTAAATAATAAAGTGACCAACACGGAAATTAAGCAAATAGATGAGTTTAAAGGCAAACAACAAACTCTTTTAGAACATTGGGTACAAGTTGACTCTTTGTGGAGGAAAGGTAGTGTCTGCCTACCAGAGTAACGAAGATAAGGTTGGTAACAGGAAAAGTAACAAAAAAGTGGTCTTTCAAAGGCAGAATATTTACAGGGTTTAGTGTAAGAGAACATTTCCTTACAACTGATAAATAGAATGAGTTTGCTACTTGTTTTAGTGCTTTACCAGGGAATGATAAAGCTAGTTGGTTGTGTAAGGCTAAAACTACTTAACAGGGACAGTAGGCTAAACCCCACAGTCTTCAGTGGCATTTAGAGGTATGTGGAAGAGTACAGATATGTATGTCTATACTTCAGGTATGTATATATGTATATTCTGAACTTATTTTAAGGTATAACCTCATTTGAATGCAAATATTTTAAAAAATAATGTGACAGCAAATATAGTTTTGGACAAGTGGGAAGATGGTTAATAATCGGCTTCAAATAGGAAAAAAAGAAACCAAAACCTGGACGTAAATATCTCCCAAATAAGCACTGCAGAGCACTCATTATTCAGATTTTTTTTTCAAGCTTTAATTTAATATCTTAGATTGCTCCATGAAGAGAAATTACTTTGACTCTGCCCAGTAATGACACACAATCATAGAAGCATGATTAAAGCATTTTAATTCTTCATCTTATGTTGAATAATTTTTGAATAATTTTCATGACATCTTATATTTTATTTTTTTAATATTGTCTGATCTTAAAGCACAAATTTGGCAGTGATTCCAGCACACTACTTTGAATTTTTGGCTTTCCAAGTGTACATCTGTTACGTTTTTCTTTGGTCCTCTTTCTTCAGCAAAGTGTACACTTACTAGAAAAATGACAATACTTGTATGTGCCATTAGCACTGTGAATCTATACATAGGGTTTTATACCAAACAGAAGCAGTTTCTAATTTGGAAACCCCTGCAGAAGGTCATGGACTGGTAAGCCGAGTTGTGTTGCTAAAGCACACTTTGGGTTCAAAGCCTGATATGGGTGATAAGCCTGTGCGTTCCCTTTTTCTCCCCTCTGTGTTTGCCTCTCTCCAAAACCAGTCATCCAGACCTGTATCTCCATTGGCATCCCTTGCCCCTCCATCCAAGAAGCCTTTTCTTTTGCTGGGAAGGACTTGTTGCCCTTGATAGCAAGCACCCACATCAAGGACTTGGGGCAACGGAATTCCTACCCTTCACAGCCTTCACACCTTGTTTATAATGAGCTCTCGCAAATCTATTTTCCAGTTATCTAAAGTCAGTGAAAAATTAAGGAGAAGCAAAGAAAATGGAAAATGAATTTACTTTATCATAGTGTGACTAAGCTGAGTTATTCCTACACCTTTGAAAAAGTGTACTTAATAATTCTTACCCTCTTACAGTAGAAATGCCTAATTGAAAGCTCACCAGTAAAATACTTAGAACACTTTGGATAGCTAATAAGTATGTAATATATAACTGGCTTTCTTGATGATGGGCCTTGACGGTACTAGCAGGATTGCTTCTTATGGTAGCCTTTTCTTTTTTAATTTCTACAGGCTGGAACGGAAGTATTACTTTTTTACAAATTTCTGCTTTGTGTGACATGTTGGTCCTGTGCAGTATCTTGGTTTATGACTGTAGAAGGGGAGCATCTACAGGGTTATTTTAATGTCTCAGACAAACGTGCTTGAGGGACTGAACCATTGGCTTGCTTCTGTACCTTATAGGTCCCCTCTATTAAAGCTCACCAACCCATTTTCAGCTGTTCCCAGGTGCCAGGATGTGAGTCTTTGTCGTAGCTGGAATTTAGAATATTCTGTGCCGCCTACTGGCACCTGCGTGATTGGACATACACCTTGTCTCCTCTGAAAGAGCTCACTGAGACTGAGCACTGAAAATCATAAAGGGGAAAAAAACCCTACAAGTAGCGAGTCCATAGTCAGAAATACAGTTCTGTATAAATATTTTCCCATTTATCTCAATTATGACACCATAGCACTTCCAGAATTTGGGGGCTGTTTACATTTTTTGGTTTATTACATACACAAAGTTGCATTGGTTTGCCTTTGAAAGCAACAGGGTGTGGTGGTTTTGGGGTTTTTCCATGCTCACAAAATTTGCCTTTTTGGAGAAGTGAAAATTTCCTGTTAAAATATAATCTCAGTCTTATATTTTGAGACTCTGCAATTTTAGTTTCCTTATAGTATGTTGGTCATAGTAACATAAAGTAGTGGTATGATCCTATAATTATATTTTACAGCATGAGAGAGATCAAATTCAGCACAGATGAGAAATGTAACTGGAGTGCTTATGGTTAGCTTTTTCCTTTGTTACTTTTCTGTTCAGTTAGTTGTGATATTGAGAATGATATTCTAAACTACCTCAGAATCTTTGCCCATAGTGTTTTAGTGGCCCTCAAAACAGTGACTGCAGAAACAAAATGCTGAAAATTTGAAAAGGCAAGGATATTTTGCTGGAGTAATATACAAAATACAATTTCATATCTTCTAGGAAGTTGAGGGGTTTTTTAAGAAAAAAGAAAAAGAAAATCTCTGTGAGCATTTGTGGTAGTCCCTCTGTACTATCATCTCTGCCAACTGCATCTGTAAAGTGTAGAAGTCAATTTACTTATTTTTACTATGATAAGCCCCAAAAGCTCAATTCAAAAATGGTCTTGTAATATAAGATCTTGTACTAGTACATGAGATGTAATCCCAGCTTCAAGGAATATTCATTCAGCTATGCTTAGAACAAAATACAAGAGCAAGCATGAGGGAAACATAGATTTTTTTAATTTTTTTATATAGTCATGGTAATATTCCAGTGAGCTGTTAGCATCATGTAGTGCCAAATATTAAATAAGAAATGAGTTTTAAATTAATATTGACTAGTTCCACTAGTCAGTGGAAGCACTACTACTTGATTTCTTCTAATTATTTTGTTTTGAAATACAGTAGTCTCACCACCACTGAAAAGCCTAAATTGTTGTGCTCTTCATCAAAGAGAGGAGGTCACAGTGCAATTTCTGGCTCTGTATGTTCTGCCTTATGTACCAGTCTAATAACAGATTAATTCTGATGTCCAGACTGATGTTAATACACTGTTATAAGAGTATTCTTTATTGACTGGGAGTGCAGGGGGGGAGGAAATATTCCAAAATATGACAGAATTTCTCATTTCTTGTGAGACAAATATTCTCCTGTATCTCATAAGTGTTTCAGCTTTAATTTCTTAATGAAATTATGATTTTGATATCACATTCTTTTTCCAAAGAATATTCTAAATAAAATAAGAATAGGGTACAATGAGAAGAGATTTTTCATGTAACATACACATCAGCTTATTACAATAAATAGTAATGAAATGAATAATCTTTTCTTAAAAAGGTAAAAAGTACAGGCAATTACTTCTTAGTGCCATACTGCATGAATCATTTCTTACACCATTACTCACTGTAGGCTCGCCAGTTTTGGGTGATAAATCAATGTTAGTAACCAGGACAGATGAAGATGGGAGCAGCAATCTGCTGTTAGGCTGAGTGAAGAGAGGGGAGCTCTTGGATCCCAGGACTAATGTCAGTATGGAATTGTTAATGTAACTCTTGTTCAGGGGTATGTCTAAAATTATAAGCCGCTGCAGCATTTTTTATGTATTGTTTGCTGTAGTTCTACCAGTAGTTCACACACATATTTTAAAGATAAACATACTTTAAAGATATTAAACTTCTGGTTTTCCCTCAGAAGATAAACACTAATCTGTTTGACTACAAATAACCTGAAACGTCTCTGATGGTAGATAGTACTGGAATATTTCTTAGCACACTCAGAGTTTCTGAGCCGGAGAAGGCAATGGTTAATTTGAAGCCGATAAAGAAGGGAAAAGAAGTGTTTCCTCGGTCAAAATAATCCAACTTCTCTCTTTTCTCCAAAAGTATCCACACATATGCAACAAAACTTAAGACTTGTCAAACTCTCCTATTTATCCCATGCAGTTTATATTGAGATGTAGTGATATCTATGAATAACAATACTAGTTCAAGCTTGTAATGCATTTGAATGTCAGAGAAATTTTCTGCATCTGAATTTAGGTTATAGTTAAAATTAGTAAAGGTAAAAAAGGAAAGACATCATCTCTCATTAGCTACTAAATAAGTGAAAACGTCCTGTGGCAAAGTGAAAGAGAAGAACTTTTATTGTTGTGTTGGTTATATAGATTAATGTTCTCTTGGTAAGCACCCAGGGTTTTACTCTAAACCCAGGTTGTTTGGTTCCTATGCTACTGTAGCCTCCCCATAAAAACTCATCTCCGCACTTCTGGAGATCTACTGGCTATTTTGAAATGTGTGACTATACACCTGAGTTTTGTTATTTGTCATGATACAGTCAAATTTTAAAGATGGGCAACTGTTCACAGCATGTGTCTTGTGGTAGAAGCAATAAGCAGACTCATTAAGCTATAGCTAATGACAACATATGCAAACTTTATTTCCAAATGAAGCCAGCAGCATATGGAGATTATAACTCATTCCGACTGAATTTGAGCAATATCTATCATAATAATAAGTTACTAAAGAGAAGGGAACGTTCTGATCAGTGCATGGATGGTTCATCTAAATAGGTATTTAAAATGTTTTCACAGAATCACAGCATATTCTGAGTTGGAAGGGATCCAAGGGGATTATTGAGCCCAACTCTTAGCCCTGCACAGGACCATTTCCAGGAATCACACCATGTGCCTGAGAGTAACATCCAAACGCTTCTTCAACTCTGTCAGGCTTGGTGCTGTGACGACTTCCCTGGGCATCCTGTCTCAGTGCCCAGCCACCGTCTGGGTGAAGAACCTTTTTCTAATTTCCAACCTAAACCTCCCCTGACACAACTTCAAGCCATTCCCTCGAGTCCTGTCACTGGTCACCACAGAGAAGAGATCAGTGCCTGCCCCTTCTCTTCCTCTCATAAGGAAAGTTGTAACTGCAATGAGATCTCCCCTCAGTCTCCTCTTCTCGAAAGACTTGGTACACATGGGTGCAAGAAATCCCTTCAAAAGAATAATTGAAATAACTATTAAAATATTGCAAATATTATTTGACTGACTTAACTTAAAAAAACCCAAACCTTTAAAAATCTCAGTGGAAAAATACATGTCTTTGATGCCTTTCCCAATATAACAAACTAGACTACATTCTGTAAACTATTAAAGGGAAAAAATACGCATGCAGATAGGGAACAGGCTGGTAAAAGTGAATGCTTGAGAGTGAAAGCTCCTGTGTTCTTCCAGTAGTCATGGGCTTCCTGGTCACTATGGTCTTTCCTATGGTTCCTTCTTCCCCCGTGTAGATGACTGCTGGGGTCTGCTGGGGCAATGGGTCACTCTAGGATGGTCCTACCAGTGCTGGGGCTCTCCCATTGCCCAGGGTGCTCTTCAGTTTGACCAGAGGGAGACACATTTACTTTTCTGTGAGTAAGTGTTTGTTGTTGGCTGGCACTGAGGGTTACAGATCGTTTCTACATTGAAAGATCTGCCATGTGAGGGAGCTTCTGCTTTCAGGCCCTTTTTCAGCACAAGAGGTGGTAAAGGGCCCAGTTACCAAAAGGACCCATGAGATGCCTACTGAGGTTATGCAAACTTTGGGTGAATTTAAATGATGATGCAGTATTTTCTTTCCTGTTCCTTAAGTATGGGCAAGCATTGTTCTCTCCCCTGCAGTTGATTACAACCTTCAACTTCAAAAATACGCTGAAGCTTGTGGAGGAAAGGGCATTATGTTAGCCATACAATAATGTTTTCACCTTCTTTTGAGCATTTCTTATGATCACTCTTGAGGAAAAAGTGACCTTTCCAGTCAAATCCACCAAACAGAGCTGCACCATGAAGCCTTTTAGTGATTTTTTTTTTCTTTTTTTACATTTTCTTTGCCTCTGCTGAATAAGCTTTCTTTTCAGACTTGGTAGACACATGCTCCTGAAATTTCAGTGCACTGAAATTCTTATGCAGGCAGGATGCTATTAATTGCTGCAGTTCTTTTGGAGTATGTTGTCTGAGGAACTTTTTTTTACCCCCTTAATTTTCTTGATTACTTCCAGCTTTGTTCATATTTACACAAGTTGAAAACCTTTGTCTTAACATACAGTGAATTACTCTAACTAATACTACCTCTTTGGGTTAATAGTTTTCTTGTAATGTCTTTTGTTAGAAGAGGCTGGATAAAGAGAGTTATAAGCTAATAAAACATTTTTCTGAACAGCTGAAAAACATTTAAATGAAGTCAAATTTTGAGCCGTTTTAAATGGGTTCTTGCTCTGCCTAAATCATTTTGCATACTCTCACATGAAAACAATGCAATTTTTCTGTCAAGTAAGTCACTATGACTTTAGGAAAAATCAAACAAAACAGCAAATAAGAACAATTTTGTTGGAGTTAGTTCTGCTCTTAAATATCATAATGCTTAATTTCAACAGCAAAGGCTTTAAAATTTAATACGTACATTATCAAAATAATTTTTAATAAATTAGGGAGCTATTTTAGTCTCATTCCGGAATCTTTTGTGTGCAAAGTTTGGTGTTTGCAGTATAGGGGTGTAAGTAAATTTGTTGTGTTAGAGGTAAAATGATTGTCACAAGTTACAAATGCAGATGTGGAAGAGCCTGTTTTGTAATGACTCTGATTATAGTTTGCAATGAAACTGTCAGTCCAAGAAAGAAAGCAATAGAAAGTAAAGGGGAGGATGCTTGTTTTTTTGGGGTTTTTTTTTTTTTATGTAGTCTGGCTGGTGTTTTTTTTGACATGTTGTAAGCATAGTAGGAACCCCAGTTCACCCTGAAGTTCAAGACCAGAGTACCTCATTGAATGACTCCTGCTTGTAGAATGGGCTCTGAATCTGCTGTCACGTGTTTTCCTTGGAGGAACTCGTTTCCTTCCTGAGGAGGTCTGCAAGGTCAGGCAAATATCCGATCTTGGAAGCTGCCTGTCTCAAGGCTGCTCTCTCTGAGTCATTATTTCTACAGAAAAAAAATCATAGAAAAAGTCTGTCAGAAACCCTGGAGGAGGTAAGTGCTTCAGAAATGGGAAGCTGTTTTAAACTGAGCATGCCAGGTAAAAGAGAAGTGTTTAGAAGCTTTGGGGTTTTTTCTCTAATGCAGTATATACATAATTTCAGTATCCTTGTTTAAGGTTCAGAATTAATGTAACTGGTTTCTAGTGTTGTGAAGCAGTATCAGTTTGGTAGTGCAAGTCAAAGGTCTCCTGTCTAGTCTTAAAATTTATGCTCTATTACCAAATTTACTTTATATTATGTTTACAGTATATACCAAACTGTAACCTCAGGTGGACCAGCAAAATCCCAGATTGCTTCAGCAAATGTTGAGAGGGTTTTTTAATTATACATACTTACTATTTATTAATTTATTTATTAGTTACTTATCATTGACTATTTGAGATTTTTCTTACTTACACTCTTAGCACTGAGAGAGTACATTGTGGGATAACTGAATTATTTAACAAGCCTGCTGCTGCCAAAAATGATTCTTTCTGTTACCCTCCCTGTCTTTTCTGCATGCTACTGTTGTCCCACTGAAGCAGCTTTGGTAGTTGTGCAGCCCTTTGGTGAACTGACCCCCTGCCTTTTCTGCTGGCCAGGAGCAGCCCCAACAACATAGTGGTGCCAGGCACACCCGAGATGGAACCACTGAGTCTACTCAATTTCCTCCCTCTTTAGGCACCCAGCTGTCTCCATTGATTACAAAAGTGTGCTCTAGGAAGGCTGCTGCCCTAGATGCTGATAGTAGATGCACAAATCAGGTGCCCAAAATACAATTTCCCAGCAGCTAAAACAATTTAATGGCTGGTTTCTGTACATCCACTATTTCCCCCTTCCTGTAGCAATGCACCTCTACCTTCTTCTCAGCATCAGTGCCATGCTTCTTCAGTCCCACCCTGAGCTATGCCAGCCCTCAAGAGCAATAGGAAAACCAGCTCTGCATAGCGAAAAACAACTTTGTGTAGTGAGTGAGTAATTTTTGGATGCCTGTCAAGTTGAAGTTATGCAGTGATGGGTCAGATCTCATCTGGTTCTGGCACAAAGTAAAGACAAGAGTCTGACAGATTAGGACAGGAATGAAAGTGATTGAATGGACTTTATTATCCTAAGGAAGGAGAAGCAATTCCACTTCCACCTGCAGCCCCCCTTTAGTTGTGTATAAAAAGGGGATACAGCAGCTTCTTTATGTCCAGGTCTGTTAAGGGTTTTTCTCTTTATCACCACAAACTGGTTAAGATGTACAAATGTGACTCATGACATTGACTCTGCCTTTAAGAATCTGAAGAAAGCTGAAAACAGAAAGCTTTATTTTTCCCTTGTGTTTTTGAGTGGCCAAAAAGTATTTTTGCCAATCAAATTACCAGTATTGATAAATGACAGAAAATAAACTACAGAGGTACAAAAGTGGTGCTGTAACTATTTCTATTACAAAGACTTTTTTGAGTACAAAAATTCCCTGAAGGAGTTATGCTCCTCACAGGATGTTAGCATTCTGGCAAAAGCTTGTAATGTAGCTTCTAATGTGAAGCTGTGGCTTTCACTGGGAATAGTCGTAGGAGAATAAAGTTGATCTTTGGAGGTTTTTACACCTCAGCTGTGGATTTTGCCCTATGATTTGACTTCTTGTCACCCCCTAACTTACTGTCAGTCTCCAGACAGTTAAAAAAAAAAAAATTGGACAAGTATTTCACAAATCTGGCTTAAAGTTTGAGCTTGGAGGTAGTTGCAGAAGTAATTTCTTTTAGATTTCCTTGAGAATCCATACTAGATTTCTTGTAGGAATATAGTCTTTTCTGCTTTGGGAAAAGTTCATGCATGAAAAATATGGGCAAAAATGAGCATTTATTTGCGTATTTATTTTGATTTATATGCATGACTGGAGATAGTCCTGCAATATTCCTTGAAATATAGTAGAATGGATCTGTCTGGTAATTCCCTTTTAACCACAAACCAGCAGGAGTTCAATAGCTGAGCTACAACAGGTGTAGATATATTGGATTTTTAAAAACTCTTGTCAGAGCCTTCCCACTTTCTCACAGACTGTAGGATCAAATGGGCTTGGAAGTTATGCTCACTGAAACAGGGCTATTCTAAACTAAATAAAGAGCAAATTCCAGAACACATCAGAACTAATTTTCTATTGTTTTCACCGTAAACCATAATGAATCCTCATCAAATGAATGCAGCTGCTATGGTGCTGTATCCAAAATAATGTGATTAAATTGCTGCTTGGGGAATTTTAGAGTATAAATTTGGCAGGGACTCATTACTGGCAATTCAACAG
This sequence comes from Grallaria varia, assembly GCA_013396735.1. NCBI lineage: Eukaryota > Metazoa > Chordata > Aves > Passeriformes > Formicariidae > Grallaria > Grallaria varia. The sequence goes on from VWZG01001891.1 coordinate 67,027, forward strand.
TGAAGAATTTATAATCTTATCCAGAGAGGTGATCCTGTGTTCTGTCATTCCAAGAACAGAAAGAAGAGAAACAGAGCCAGGATGACAAATGGTCAGACCAAAATGTGAAACAGAAAACCACAACAATTTAAGGCTAATCCAAGCCATGCTAGAAAGCCTGTTGGGATGGCAAAGGGCGAACAGGATGCGAAACCTTGAATGGGTTAGATTGGAAAACTTTGCCACCATGCTCTGCAGTGACAAAGTCAACAAGGAAGGAGGGTCCACGGAAGGGAGCCTGCAGGACTCACAGCTTTGCCACCATCAGGGTCAGAAGAGTCACAACACCTGATCAGGCAAGGGGGTAGCTCTGAGGCCTCATGCCTGTAGTTGACTCATCCTCCCTGCTTACTCCCTTAGAACAACATTCTTCCCCCTCCTCTGTCAGGGAGTGTGTGGATGCCTGAACGTAACTGCAAGGACCTTCATCTGGGGGACAGCGTTGAGGCTGAGCAGCTTGGCCTCTTGCACGATGAATTCCCCAGAGCTGGCAGGACCCAGGCTGGCACACGAAATCCAACATACAACTCAAACATCTGTAAAAACTTCTGTGATAAACGTGTGCTGAGCACATCAACATTATCTTTGTCTGGGCTGTTCAAGGTCGAACAAGCTGTAACTAAAGTGGTGAGAATTATGATGAAATGACCAATACAATCATTTTCTTGCTTACACAGTGTAACCAGGGTCATCCTGTCTCATCAGATAGCAGGTTGTATTTTTAATTTGTGTTAAAAATGACCACAAATTGAATTCTAATTTCAGGAGAGAGGAATTTGCATTAGGGCCAAATCTAAGCTTTGAAAAGCTTATTTTTAATACACCTAAGTGTGCCTATTCTAATTAGGCATACATGAAATATTGCTGCTTAGAGCATACTTTAGTTTAACAAGTATGTTGATGTTCCTTTATTTGCTAAGCAGAACTCCTGGGATTGTGTTTCCAACATGAATATTCAGTATTTTGGCTTCAGAATTGAATATTTAATATTACATGTCCCCAAAGGAGTTACCTAACACTTCAGCTCAGGGTCGGCTAATCAAATGAAGTCAGCAAAGTCTTTCATATTATCTTCAAACAAAGTCCTTCACATGATCTTCTTGGGTTTTTCGTTTGTTTTGGGGTTTGGGTTGGGTTGGGGTTTTTTTATTCCATTATGCATAAGAGTTAGTTACTCAGAAATTTGCAGAAGCAGCTGCTGCCTGCAGTGCCAGAAGAAGTAATTGAAAAAGGGGGAGGGGGGAATAGGGAAGGGACAAACATTGAGGGACAATTTTGATGAAAACCAAAATAAATAATTTGCTAAAGAAAGAAAAGTGTAGAGATCAAATGCTGTGATTAAAGACTAGCATATTCAACAGTAAAGTTTACGGAACAAATTAAAAACTTTGATGTGGAAAGAACATTAAAAATACTCAGAGGAAAGAGTTCAGTGGTAGGTGGGAATCCCTATTATATGTATACACTTAGAGAAAAACCGTATTTTGAGAGTTGATGATAAAATAAAGCTTCTGTATCCTTTTGTTGATCAGCATTGTTCAGTAATTATTAGAGCTAAAATTTGGCTTCAGGTAAGTGTTACAGCAACATAAATCTGCTCCAACCACTTGCTGCTGTCTCCTGAATTTGAACTGCCAGAAAGGAAGTTAAAAAACAAGAATAGGCAGAGGGATTTGTAGGTTCATCATGGATTTCATGTGTTTCATTTGTTTATGTAGCTTTGCAAACCCAAAGCTCTCTGAGATCTAGAAAAACAAATATTCCTGTCTTCTCAGAGGTTTGTGAAATGACAGAATTCTGGCAGTCTTAGTGAGAGGCTAAAATAAATTCTTGCCATGTTGTTTCAGCTCACAATAAGCTTAACAGTTATCCTGGATTTCATACGGAATACCTTCATCCTTGCTGAAGGCAATCAAGTGCCTCTATTCGGTGCCATACCTCCAAAAATGTTGTAACAGTTGTTTAACAAGTTCACTGTGATTTTTTTGGCATTACTCATTTGTGACTTTGGCTTTGGCCTGTCTAGTCTGGTTAATTGGCCACTGTAAAGCTCTGTAAAGTACTGAAAAAATGCTGGCATAATCTTGAGTTTAATGTAAGGATCAAATTGACCTTATCCTGCAATTTAATCAATAGTGTTGGGTAACATTTTTAGTGACTGCAAATTTATCACAAATGGAGTTTTGATCCTGAAACTGTTCCCACCTTTTGGTAGAACTGCAATATTTGTTTGAGGTGAGGAAAAAGTAGCCTGGAGTTAAAATCTAATCATGTCACCCCACTTTTACTAATTCACTCAGGGATTATGGAATTCGGTTTTAATCTCCGCATGAGAGTTTTGGAAATCACAAAAGGACAATGTCTCTGCAGAAGAAGTTGTAGGAAATTTGGAGTGGACTCTTCTTTTTTGACCTTCTCTGCACTTGGTGTCTTTCACTTGTGAGGATAGGAAGCAATTCTCCCTCTGACCTTTTCGCCAGTAAAACACAGTAGCAAAGTTAGTCCCTTGCGCCACTCATGGCATCTCTTGGGCCCAGCCAGCCAGAGGGGATGGGCTCTGCCATCCCTGGGGTTCACAGCCTGCTGACATGGTTGCCTTGGTCCACAGGGTCCTCTGCAGCACATGGCCTTGATACTCACACTGCTGCTGGAACAGCTTTGGCAGAGAGGCATCATTGGTCATGTTTGCTCTCCTGCTTGACTGTCCTAGAGCCTGAAGGTTCACTCTCTCCCAGAAAAGTGGAATCTCAGATCAAATTTGTACTTTTCCCAGTCCAGGCAAGGACCAAAGAAATAGCCACTTTTTGCTTCCAGTATTTTAGTTTGGCTTCTGGCCCAGAAAATTAATTAGTCACAGCCCTATGTAGTGCAGAATAAGGTAATATTCAGTAAGACAGTCTGGCCTACGTGAAGCTAAGACACCTGCAGAGGTTGCTTTCCATGTACTGCCTTATTTAGCTCTTTGTAGTCCTTGAAGTTCTCCAAATGAATATTATTTTCTTCACAGGTTTATTTAAAATAGAGAGGTAGTATGTTAAGAGAATACTGATTTTTTTATTTTTTTTTTTCCTGGCACAGTAGTTCCACAGTTTGGTCTTAGATGAAGTTCAGCTAATTTATGTACTAACAATAGTGAGATGATATTTCCTCTGATACTGAGACTTGGCAGAGAGGAACAGAAGGAAGTGTTTCAATCCAATATATAAGACAACAGCAAAAGGGGAAAAAAGAGATTTCCTCTTTATTATGTGAGGAGAATAATATATTACAAATAATTTCCACCCATTGAAGTGCTCTTTTGTTCTTACAGGCTGGTTTGGATTTTGCAGTTTGGATCATTGTAATATCTTTGCAACATTCCATCTTTGCTTCCTCACGTCTATGGCTTGCCTTTGCTCCTGTTCCATCTGATCCCAGCTGTTGACATCCACAGATCATTAACCAGGACACTTATTACTAAAGAGTAATGGTCAAAGTTTGGCCTGTTCTGGCTCAGCTGTGGTGGCTGGATTTTTGTGGTCCTCAGATACAGTAATTTCTGCATACCTTTGTCTTTAATCAACAGACCAGCTGTAATTTAGTCACTAGTGAGCCAAGTTCCTTAAACAGAAATAATTTTTGTGCAATTTCTCAAATCCCAAGGTTAAAATCTTGCATTGAGAAGCTCTCCACAGAGTTTATGGAAAATAACTTTGTGCCATGCTATGACATTTTCAGTGTTTTCATGAGTTATCACTCTGATTACTGAATTCTACATTGTTGCACTATAAATTAATAATAACTGGAGAAGGAAGAGGGGAATTTTCATTGTTCTTTTTTGTACACCACCAGCAACATGGCAATGTTACATGAGTTCATGTAAGGGAGGTTTTCTTAGATGTATCACGTGTCTGCTGTTGCCTGTTTTGTCCTACAGGCATTAGGAAACTCTCTTAGCAGCTCATCCCTGCAAGCATTATTTCAGCCTCAGAGTGCTGAAGGGTTTCTGCGGTTTGTGAACCACACACTATAGAAAATTTGAATTGCTCATAGGCTTCTCCACTGGAGGCATGCCGTGAAGCCTGATGTGTGTCAGAAACCGCAGGGCAGCATGCAGTTGAACAGCAGAAGGGACCAGGGGAGATGCTGCCAAGTCCTGTGGAGCACAGCACCAGGTTACCCAACATGTTAGAGAAGGCAAGGAAGATTTTTGGCTGCCGAGGTTTTCAGAACAGTCGAGAAATGACAGTGAGTACTGTGATGCCTTGGGAAAGGGCTGATTTCCAGCCACTGATTTTTGATAACTTAAGAACATGCCAAAATGCCAAATGCCAAAAGAGTGCTTCTTTGTTCTGTGCTTTCACATTGGTTGTAGCTAAAATCCAGAAGCCTAGAGGTTTGAATAGCAGCCTGTGAAACGAAGTCCCGGGGATTAAAATTATCCAAATAATAAGCAATATGGAAAGTGTTTGTTCAAATTTTCAGTTGATTTCTCTTTATTGCAATGGAGTTTAATTTCTGCAAGGATTTCCATCCAGAATGTTACTTTCTATTGCTTAGTTGTTATATAAGCAGGAATTTACAGTGGCCAAGTTTCAATCACAGAGTAAAGTTAGACTGGAGAATTTCATTTTTTTTAATAATTATTGTCTGTGAGCCAGGGGTCCATTCCCAACGATGGACCTTCATTTTTAAATCAAGACTTTTCACAAGATCCTGTTACTCTAGTAGACAATGGATAGCATTTATCCATTTCTGAAAAAACACCACCTTACTAGTTGAATTGGAATTTCTTACTGATGAGCAAGCTATAGTACTAGTTTTTACCCAGCTTATCATCTGAATTTAGTTTGTATACTAATACACAGTCAGATCATAAGGATGTTTTCTATTAGCCTTGTCCATTCTGCTCAAGTGGATTTCACGGGAGAGATAAATTCAGGAAACCTACTGTGGTTCCTTGATTCTGGCTTACTGAAGTCCATCAGCATTCATGATTATGGTTCCTTTTTCACAGCCTTAGTTAGCCCTGATAAGTTTGCAGTAAAAAGCTTCCATATACCCGGGTTTTCTGAGGTCAACCTGCTCCTGTATTGTGCAAATGTTAAAGGCAATAAAAGAGTGCCCAGAATTTCCAGTTGGTAACTCTCATGGCTCACATGCTTCTAATTTGGTTGCTCTTCATCTGGAATTCTAAACATCTCCAGGACTTCCAGAAATCACTACTCAGGCATGTGCATGCTGCTCTTTGCCTGTGCACAGGAATTCTGACGCTGTCAGGACATCCCAGCCTTCCTGAACATGCACTATTCACCTTCAACTCTGTAATAAGCCTTCAGGAGGTCCCTGGCAAGAGTCACACAGTGCTCAGATGGCCATTGCAGCCCCAGCACTTCTATATGCCCTCGATATCTCAAATTTATTGAGTATACAGCCAGCGTCCACAGCTTTTCCATCAAGAAATCTAGCCTAGCAATAACAGAACATTCCTCTATGTAGCCCAAGCTCCTGTTTCCCTGCATCATCCTCATGATGGTAGACATAGGTGGAAGCAAAACCACCACCAGCCTTGCTCCTACAAAGAAGTTTTTGCATAGAGAGCTTTTGCAGTGCTTAACACCATGGTTATTGCTTTACTAGAAAAACTGGCCCTTGTTGTGGAAATAGCCCTACTGAATATGTAAAATTTATATAAATGCCCTGCAAACATATTGGCGTGCGGTGCAAGAAATTCTGCAATTGGGATATTGTGCATTTGATCTTTATTTCATTCTTTGTTTCTCTGTTTCGTTCTCCTTTTTATTTCATTCAAAAACTAGTAGGCTACCAAGCTATGGTGAAAATAGCTGGAAAATATAGGCTTTCTGATAGCATTTCTAATTCATGCAGCAGTGTTTCAGTAGGAATTTGAATTTCTGGAATGACTTATCAGGTCACTGAATTGTAAGAGACACAAAATAAGCTAGTGTCTACTTTAAAGGAAAAAACTGGTGTCTCTTGAAGACTCATAGTTTTTCCTTCTGCAACAGTATTCTTTCCTTCTGAGTATTCTTTTCCTACCGATAAACCTATCCAACTACTTTGATTTTTAAATTATGCAATTGCATTTTTTTGAACATCCTAATGTGTTTTTTGCTTTCAAACTTCATGTGAAAAGATGGTAATTGCCATGTTTCAGAAATTCTTGGTTCTAATACATTTTAAGATGTTTCTGTAGCAGATATTTGGTGGGCCTGTTAGTTATTTGTTGACTTCTTGTCTGGAGAACATCAGGGTTCATGATCTTGTTGTCTCTGATCATAACTTTAATATTTGACTGAAGTAAAGGGCTGCATATTTTGATGATATATAAATGAATTGGTGAAAGATCTTGTTTTACTGTAATTTAAAAGTATCCCAGGACTCATATTTTACTCTGTTAATCTGTACAAAAATATAAAAGAGAGAGGGAGAGGAAAGAATAAAAATCAACACAGAAAATATTTAAGAAAAGAGAAGGTAAATAAAAGCTGTGTAAAGGCCTTAATCTTGTTCATGGAAATCATGCTGTTCACTTAAATGGGAGCAGGAACTTGCCCTTTAGCAGAATGACTGCTTACAAGATATGGGACTGTCACTATGTAAAATTTTTTTCACGTCACCCAAGAGACGAAGACCCCTAGGCTAGCATTAATGTCTAAAAACAAGTTTTGTAAACCTCTTACTTCCAATGCAGCTCTCGTTCTGCTGTCAAAATAAAAAGATCTTTAGTGAGGTTAAACGTGAGCCGTTCATGTCTGGGGACTTGGCAGAGGATGAACACTGGAGTCTCAGTTCAGTGTCTGATGTACAGTAGGTGATTTCACAAAGCACCTTTGCAATTTGGCAGCTTTGTTTGCAAGACCTCGTGATTAAATGAGCCTATAGTGAATTACTTAACATTATCCCATAGAAACCTGCCTCTGTAGGTTAGATCTGAAGTTAATTCTCTGAGAGTACTGCATTTTCTGTTCTGCTTTGGGCCTCAGAATATAGCAGGGTGCATCTAGCTCAACTCAGTGCATACTTCAGTCATTCAGGTCTCTTTAGGTGTGAAATGTATTTACAGCTCTGAAATACACTGAAGAACTCAGAGAATATATTGGCATTCAATGTGAGACTTTCAAAAAAATTTTAACCTAAAATAAGTTAATCCAGAATCACCAAATGAAATCTTTCTGTAAATAGTATGGGTTATATTTAGAGAATCAGAACTGATATCACTCTGCATTTTTCTATTCTGATTGTAAACTCTTCCCAAGTACAATCCAGGTTTTTAAAATCCATTTTTAGTGGTACATTGCTGTTTCTGTACCCTGTGCTTTCGAGGGTGTTGGCTGAGCTGCAGGAAGTGGTGCAAAGGGTGCACAACATGAGGGAGACTGAGAAGGAGTGAGGTTGCTGGTTCCAAGTGCAGACTGCAATGGACCTACAGGCCAAACAGGTGGAAAGCCCCCCACGAGCACAGAGAGAAGGAGGGGGGCAATAATGAAGGAGAGTGGAGCTTTGCAGTGGGAAGGACCTGCAGGAGGAAGAGACTTTTCCTAAAGCCTGAGATGCCCTCACAGAACTGACACACTGCTCTGGAGAGTGAAGAGGAAGGACATGTCACATCAGGAGAGACACTGGGGCTGAGTAAGGCAGCCCCATCTGCTCCCTGTGTAACAACCTGTGCAGCCCAGAAAAGGCGACAGGTGATAGTAGTGGGTGATGCTCTTCTGAGAGGTGCAGAAAGAGACGTCCCATGTGCCAACCAGACACGCTCTAGAGAGGTGTGCTGCTTACAAGGCCTTGTGTCAGGGGTGTCACCAAGACACTGCCAGCCCTCATACGGTTCACTATTGCCTGCTGCTGCTGTTTCACATTCATACTGGTCAGGAGCAGTTGAAGTGGGTGAAAAGGAGGGTCACGAAAATGGTCAGAGGGCTGGAGTACCTCTGCTATGAAGACAGGCTGAGAGAGTTGCGGTTGTTCAGCCTGGAGAAGAGAAAGCTCTGGGAAGACCTTAGAGAAGCCTTCTGTACCTAAAGGTGGCCTACAGGAAACCTGGAGAGGGATTTTTACCAGGGCATGTAGTGATAGAATGAGGGTGAATGACTTTAAGCTGGGAGTAGGTTTAGCTTAGAAATTCTCTTCTCTGAGGGTGGTGAGACACTGGAAGATGTTGCCCAGAGAAACTGTGGATGCCATATTCCTGGTTGTGTTCAAGGCCAGGTTGGATGGGGATTTGAGTAATGTGATCCAGTGGAAGATGTCCAAAGATTGCAGCGAGATGGGGACTGGTACTCTCCCATGTAACAAGAAATAAGGCAAGAGAAAACGGCCTCAAGTTGCACCAGGAAAAGCGTAGATTGGGTATTAGGAAAATTTCTTCATGGAAAGGTTTGTCAAGCCCAGGGAAGTGCTTAAGTCACCAACTCTGGAAGTGTTTAAAGTCATGTAGGCAGAGTACTCAGGAATATGTTTAAGTGGTAGACCTGACAGTGCTGAGTTAACAGGTGGACTCAATGAACTTAGAGGTATTTTCCAACTATTCCATGATTCAGTGATTCTGTAAGAAGGTCAATTGACTTTCACAAGGTTTATGGGGTTCCTTAATTCCTCAGCAACCAGGCTGAGTCACCTCCGTATCTGATACTCGTATCTTTCACAAATTGTAGGAGAGCTCTGCTTTGAAACTTTTAAAGATGGATGTTCACTAGCAGTATTGGTCTGAGAGGTTCATAATGAATTCACATATCATTTTATACTGCACTTGTACATTGTGGAAACTTTCAGGATTATAGGTAATTCAAGATGTCATTAAATGAAAAAAAAGGTTATGTGTTCAAAAAAAAAGTAAACTGTTTACATACATACATACATATATTGGATAATTTGTGGTATTTATCTGTTGCCCTAGGCTAGGCATAAGGGGAAGATGTTTACTAAGCCCTTACAGATAACTTGCCCCTTCAGATTGCTTAGGTCCCATCAGGTGGGATAACTGTCATGGGACCCCTACCTGGAAGAGATCACAGCAGTTCAATACATGTTGTTTGCAAATAGAAATTATCCTGCATGTTGTGATACCTTTTAGAATGGAACTTTTAAAGACTGTACATGTTATCTCAAAACCTTTAAAAAGGAAGAGGCATGAGTACTTAAAAGAAATATAGTGTATCAGCCCCATGTAATGGGAATGTATGGTAAATAGCAATCTGTTTCTCTCTTCAGTTGTACTACTTGCAGGAGTAAGGATCGCTCATATGAGGGCTAAGTCCAGGGCTGCCATTTCAAAGCACTAAGTAGAATTGTTAAATAACAGTATTTTCCAGACATGCCTTCAACCAGCACTTTTTATCACAGTACAAGAAACAGCAAACTCAAAGCATCCCATTTCTCTTTGGCATAGTTGCCACCACATGACAAAGTTACGTATACATGTTAGGAAAAAAAAGAACATACTCTTTTAAATATAGGGCTGCACTAAGCCCTTGAAAAATGAAAAATGGAAGAGTCTCTTTTTTTAATCCTTTAAATTCTTGATATCTTACGTTTAAATAAAAAAATAATGAGTCTTAAAAATTGGACCAGGGTCCATTTAAAACATCAGAGTGTCTTGCAAGTCATCACTTCATCAAGTAACAGTGTAGCATGTCCCAAATGTATAAACAACCTGCAAATCAGACATACAGTCTGTAACTAACAGTTGAAATTTTATTTATTCCTGTAAATCACCATCAAAGATTTCAGTAGAGATCACAGAGATCATCCAGGTTTTTTACTGCTTGGTGGATTGTACCTGAAAAATCAACCCTTTCAGTCATTGAGTTAGCATTATTCTTGGAGAATTTTGGGGACTGAAAATTACTTTGAACATTATGACAGCTATAGCCATGATCTCTTGACTTTTTCCTGAACTTTTTAAACTAGATTCTTTATCTAAACTTTTGAATTAAGGTACTAGCAGAACTTAGGCAGCATGACAGAAAAGCTTTGTTAGAACTTGAAAGAAAACCACTGTGTGGAGTGGAAGCAACTTGACACTGCAGAACACCACAAACGTTCTTTCATTACTTCTATTGTGCTGTCTCCTCTTGAAGCACTTCAAAATCGTATCTACTCCCACAGTTTTTGTGACCGTACTCTTAGTTTAGAGCAAGTACAGAAAGCATTGTGTTCATCTCACCCACAGTCGTTGCCAAGTCTTGAGATGGAACTGAGATTTTTTCTTTTGTCAATAGTCAGGTATGAGTATTGTGCTCATATTATAACTAGTAAACAAGGCTTCCGCAAGTAATTGAATTTTTTTTCAGCTCCTATCTAGGTTTCAGATTTGCATCACCTATTTTATGCCAAAGGAATGCTTATTTCAAAAAAAAAAAA
>VWZG01001891.1:77451-159947 GCA_013396735.1 Grallaria varia
AAAAAGCTGGCCAAATATTTTGTTTTCAATTATGTTAGATAGAAATATCTTAGAAGTCTGACAAAGCATTATGTCCTAGAAGAACAAAAAGGGCAACCTGAAACTTCACAAATGATGAATGCTGCAGTACAGCTTCCAATAGAAAATCTCAGCATAGGGTACAGGCAGATCAGATTAGGCCTATCTTTGATCAAGAGCCAAAAACATCAGGAGTTAATGATAGTAATTTTATATTCTTTTATTTTCATAGAGAACATGAGATAAGCATTGGAAAAAATTATTATTTATATTATATGGGGAATTCATGATTAAATTACTTTATTTAAAACAAAGCTAAGACTGGATGAAATAAAATTGGATACTCTCTTTCCTTTCTTACTCTTAATATTCAATAAATTGTCTTCTGTTGTCTGCTATCTAATATTCAATTCTTCAGCCTTCAAAAAAAAGAAAAAATAAACCACAAAACCTTTAAATTTAATCTAATGCCTGGGCACAGATCCACTTTTAATGCTGTAATTCACTTCAACAGTTTTTGGTCATTTCAGAATGATCAGAGTAACTCAGAATGATTCAGAGTAACTGAATCTTCTGTCACTTAAACACAGTATTAAGTCACAAAGATTCAATTTTCATTCCAGTGTAAACTTTCAAATAGAGACAACTTGTGGGGTTTTTTTTGGTTGGTTTCTTTTTTCTTAATTAATAGATTCCAGTCTGTGCTGCAAAGAAAAGAGTTGGACCAAAGTTGAACCCTACCTGTCTTTACAGAACTATTGTTACAGAGATCTCTAGATATCAAGGTGATAGGATTGTGTATGGGACTGGAATCAAGGACAACTAGAAATTTGGGAATGAACTTATCATTTATTCATCTATCTATCTATCTATCTATCTATCTATCTATCTATCTATCTATCTATCTATCTATCTATCTATCTATCTATTGTAAATGCTGGTAGTTACAGTTTGTTTGTTTGTTTCTTTATCTCCAGGAATGATCCATTTTTAATAAAATTTCTGCAGAGAGAGAGCCAGAAATAGCCTGAGGGAAAGAGACAAGGAGAACCAGATTAACCTTTCTATTCTTCAGTAATGATTAAAGGGAGCTCCCTGTTGGAAGCTCACAACTGTTTCTATAAGTGAACATACATATAAAGGGGCATTTTGTAAAAGACTGTAAAATATGAACTAAAATACTTTGTAAAATATGAACTGCATGCTCCAGTCACAGGTGGACTGCTAATTGACATTGAAGGCAACTTGTTCAAGTCAATAATACGGGTTACCAAAATTCATGTTCCATATAATATATGCTCAATCTGTAACTATTTATAAACATTGAAAACACAGCAGGAACATGGACCTCACACACTAGTATATTCAAACATGATGAGAAAATTGCTCTGCACTTCAGGAAAGAAAACATAGCTCCTTATATGTGTAGCTATTTTAAAAGAGTCATCCTGGGGCCAAAAGGAAATACAGGAGCTGAAGCCTACTTTTTGCTTATATCATGAAATTTCTGACCAGTGCATTCAGTTAATGCAATTATCTTTCTATCATTATTCTTATGAAGTTCTACAGTCTTCATTCATTTTTTTGCTAAATTACATTCAGCCAGCTGTGGTTTTCCTCACGCACATTTGCCTCCCTGTGCTCCCACACCTTTCTTTTTTTTCTTTTTTTTGATTCTTTAAACCATGTGGACTTCCTTCCTCAACAACAGCAACTGTTTCTTTGTCCCCATATGTTTACTGCTGTCTTTAAAGCTTCCCCTCAGAGAATATGCATCTAAGAAATGAAATTTTTAAATTTTTGAGACTATGACCTTTAATGACATTTGTGAGAGTTGGCATCTCTCTCTGAGAATCATATCTCAGCATCCCCTGCACTCAGGCAGTACTACTCATCAGCATGTTTGGGTTTGGCTTATTGAAGTTGAGATCAGTTCAGAACAAGATGGGAAGGGGATGGATTTAGGAAGAAACAAACACAACTTGAAACAAAAATAAAAATCTCTGTATTCTGGAGAAAATCAGCTAGTCACATGGGTTAAATAATCTACATTCATAGAATGGCTGGGATTTGAAGGGACCTTAAAGATCATCTAGTTCCAACCCCCCCATTCTCATCATGGGCAGGACTTTATCCCCCTAGATCAGGTTGCTCAGGGCCCCATACAGCCTGGCCTTGAACACTTGTAGGGATGGAACGTCCACAGAATGACAAAATTACAGAAGTTAGTGTTGTCAAGATATTTTTGATCTGACACTGACAAACACATGCATATATAAGTGTGTGTGTCTGTATATAGGCATATATGCAGGTAGATATATTTTTATATACTTATGTCTGTGTATGTGTATGTATGTGTTTATCTAAAATAGTATTTTAAGACAGGCTGATGTTTGTCATATCTTCAGCCTTACATTTGCTCATACAGCTGCTCATATGCTCGTGTCCATGCTCGTCTATATGATGATCATTCTCCATATAGGCTCCTTGTCTTGCCTCCTCGTGAATGTTAATTCTAGACTCATTTTGCTCCTCATTGCCCAAGGTACTGCTGTACAAATTGTATGTCCCAGGTATTGCTTCTGCTGTGTTACTTTGCCGTCACTTTAATATCCTCCTATTCAAATGTCCCCTGAATTGCAGCTTCCCACAGTTCCTTTGAATAGCCTACATGGCAACACTTTTGCTGGTATGTCTTCTCTGTTCTAGTCATTGTCTCAGTGCTGCCATTTTTCAAATACATATCCATTTCTCATATTTAGTCCTCTAACTTAGAAAAACGCTCAGTGATTCAAGGCAAGGTCGCTTCAGGCTCTAAGACAGCCCTTTCAAAGCAGTGAAGTCTGAACTTTGGCTTATTCAGAATGTCATATGTCAAAGTAAAAATAATAAAAAGTTATATCAATCTTTCATTTTTATAATGCTAGGATCTTAGCTTGAAATGTTTAACTACTTTTGAGTGAGGACCTACAGTTTTGTCTTATACAGTATCTAGCAGAGCAGATTCTGAGGTGTGATACCACTGTATCAGAAGACAGAAGAAAGAATACAGTATGTCACTTCAATTGCTTTTGAATCAATTGCTTTATTGTGGGTATTTCAAAACTAAGGACTAATTTCACTTTTGGATTCACTGTATAAAAATATAGTAAGTATTAAAAACTTCAGGAAAAAATTCTAAATTAGTTTCATTTTTTTCTAACTTATAAGCATTTGGGATAGTTCTCTAATCATGAATTATGGTTTGAAAGCATGCTCTGTAATATTTATGTACAAAGTTGATAAATTCATTTATTTTTAACCAACTATCACTCATCAGTAATCAGTCAGTCACCAGTGGGCTGTGGATAATTGCCCTTATTTAAGTTTTACCCTAATTCTCTAACATTTAAACAAGGCAGTATTTGAGTAAGTATCCCTGGAGGGAATGTTTCAGTGCTCAGCTCTGCCTTTAATTATTACAAATTTCTTTTAAGTTCACAATTACTCCCTAGTGACATTTTATTTATCAGTAAAGGTCCCATACACTAAGGAAGGAAAGATGCTTTAGCAGGCTCAAATTCAGTGTTTCATGATAACTTGTTATCCAGTGCCTCACTGGTGCTAGCTGTTACAATCGTGCACTTTTGAGACGGATTTGTTTTCAGTATGGGTCATATTTTGATGCACTTGTGTATATGCTCCCATATGCTGTAGTGATGATGAAAGGATGAGAGCAAGAATTACCCTTTCAACAATGACATGTTCTTAAGTTACTAAAATAATTTTGAAATTGAGTTACTAGCTGCCAATAAAATTAAGGTAGACAAAAGTTAGGTTTTTTGTTTTTTTGGTTTTCTTTTTGTATGGGGATATGACCATAAACAGAGTTCATCCTCTACTCTGAGAAACAGTGTGGGTTTTAATATTAGGGAGCCTTTTCTGGAACTTCAGAACTAGTCTCTGAATCACATACCACACACTGACTTTGCTATCTAACTCCTCTCTTTAAAATTGCATCTACCATAAATAAAAGATGCAAAGATGCCATAAACTCTATCTGTATCAATTGATTTCTTTCTCACCAAGGAACTCCCACCCTGGAGTCCAGAACTTGCTGAGAATTCAGAAGCTGTGGCAGTATCACTCTGTAGTGACATGATAGGCCAGGTAAGGAAACCTGCATTCCTAATTCAGTGTCCTGAACAGAAGTATATATACTCATCCCATAACGAATACATTTTCAGTGGTCATGTGAAATAAATGGTGTTAGTAAATGAGGGCATTGGTTTTGTAGTTTTAAGTAGAGCAAGACTTTTGGCCACATTTGTAACTTTAAAATAGAAGGGAAGGAAGGCATACATAGCAGAGATTGTCATGCCTGTTCAAAATAAGTAAATAGAACATAATTAAATTATCAGGTTTAATGAGTAAATAATATTAATTTTTACCTGTAGTTAACTGGTTGCTTTGAAAATTGAATAATGCTTGACCAAAGTGGCATAATTACACACCTCAGCAAATGCTTTTCTGAAAACTGGCAGCAATTGTGCTGTTGTACTCTATTCCCTCCTTTTATCATCACATATGGTATCAGATGCTGATTTTTCCTTTTTTGTTTGTAAATTCCTTTCTCTTTTTAATATCACAACATCAGTGAAAATAGGGATCTATATAAGTATATTTTAAAGTGCTAAAGGGGCTTATTGAGTCAGTATTACTTTTTAGTGAAACCACGAGATGCTGCCCTTGGTGTGAAGATTGCCTGGCAATTTCTGACCCTTCAGCACCTTGTTCTTCCCACTCTGTCACAGCTCATCACCTCCTCAGTTTTTATGCTACAACTGTCTGTGGAGATGCATTGCAACCTTCTATATCTCTTCTATGGGTTTAAAATATAATTTTTAAATATATATATATATCTATATATATTAAATATATATATCTATAAAATATAATTTAAAATATAATTCCCATTCCCAAACCTAGAGGTTTAACCCACACCTGGCTTACAGTGCAGCTGCACAGAGTGGTGCCAGCAGGATTGAGGTAATGGGGAGGGCAAACCCATACTTCTTAAACTGGCCTTGTCATCACAGCCAGTAATGACAATATCATGCTAAGGACTACAGTACTCTTGAAGTTTAGTGTTGTTGTAACACTTGTATATAACCAGTCCCAGTCAGTTGACTGGTGGATGCTGAGAATTAATGTGTACAGCCTGCCAGGACATTTATAGTGCCTGTTCCCACCCTATGAAAACCAGCAACTCAAAGTACATGAAGGGTTGCAGTGGAAGGCCTCTGGGTACTGCCCTGAGGCCAGTTTTGCATTATCTCATTAAATAGAGTTAGGCCAGTATTGCTTTTTTTTTCTTTTATAGATGAAGGAACTGAAATACTCAGTAATGTGAAGTGGCAAAAGCCAGAGAATAAACATCACTCCTGGGAATAAAAGTCAAGAAAAACTGTATGTGAAAAATTTGCTCTGTAGCTGTTTTGTTCGTCTGTTTGTTTTCCACCAGCCAGTGCTCAAAATAATGCAGCTTCTATCATGATTTTTTAAATTTTTTTTCTTTTCTGGATGTTACCTTTTAGAAATGTTTTTTCCTTAAGAGAGATAAGAAAGTAATATAGTTCCTTTTAAAAGCATGCTCAATGTGCGGTATGTCGTTTCCAGAATGTATTAAAGTGGTAAATCTTGTTTTGCTTAAGTATTTTTTTCACAAGGGAATTGGGATTTTCTGGGATTTCTCTGTGTGGGCTAAGTCAGGAATATGAATTTTATTTTTAAAAGTAGTTTTTCTTCCAGACAGTGACTTATTCCTTGTACAAAAAGCACTATGTAGCAGGGTAAGAGAAATAGATAGCGCTGAATAAAAGTATTGGTGGAGAACATTTCACCTTTGATGTATGACAGGTGTTGGACAATATCTCTAGAACCAGGTGACAGAGTCAGGCTGATACAGTGCTGAGTTTTGGATTTAGTGTGAGAATAATGTTGATAACACACTGCTGCTTTAGTTGTTGCCAAGTAGTGCTTAGTCTAAGTCAAGGACTTTCTTTACTCTTTCTCCAGTCTTTTTTTTTAAATTGAGTTTCCACCGGATGTACTAATTAGGAGACCCATACTGTATACCCTCAAAAGAATTGAGGATTTCCCTTCAACTAAGTGGGTTTGTAAACCTTGTGAAAAGAAGGCTTAGGGGAGACCTTATCATGCTGCTTCTGTATTTACAAGGTGACTACAAAGAAGATGGAGACTTCTTTTTACAAGGATTCCCATGGAAAAGATGAGGGGTAATGGGTACAAGTTGCTACTGGTGAGATTCTGATTAGACACAAAAGGAAAATTTTTCACAATCAGCGATTGGAATAATCTCCCCAGGGAAGTTGTGGATTCCCCAGTGTTGGACAGTTTTAAGATTCAGCTGGTCAGTGTGCTGGACCATCTTGTCTAGACTGTGCTTTTGCCAAGAAAGTTTGGACCATGACCCTTGAAGTCCTGTCCAACCCAGGTATGTGGTGCTTAGTTGCCAGCTGGGGTTAAACTATAAAAGTGAGAAAACACGTTTTGTGAAATAATTGTATTATGGAAAATGAAACCACTTTCATTTCTTCTCTGATTGCTGATGTCAGAAAAGAAAAAAAATTACAAAAGAGATCCTTAGCAAACGAAAAACCAAGTAATCGCATTAACATTGTAGCTTTTTATTAATTAAAAGATGGATTAAGAGAACAAGTGCTTTATTTCAGTTTCCTTTTCAAGGAAAGTTGGTGTGAGATCCTATTTAAGTCAAATCAATGGCAAAATTAATAGAAATCACAAGTTGATAATTTAGAAGAGTAGAGAATCCTTTGATGTTTGCCTTTTTAAGTGCCTACTAAAGAGCGGTATTTCCAAAGAGGACTATTGGACTGCTTCTAGTTTTTACCTCTTACATTTTTGTAAGAAATATTCCCAAGGTTGCAAAAAAAGAATTGTGAGAAAAAATAAAAACCAGAACGTTGTCTCTGATGCTCTCATTTAAGTGATTCTCTTGTAACATATGATTGCATTTCTGCTGGTAGATGGAAATATTTTGCTAAATGGGAAAATATAGCCCATATCATAGGGGTCATTCAAGATTTATAAGAAGCCTATCTGGTGCTGATGTTTTTCCCTGTCAAATAAGGCCACACAAAGTCTTGCAGAATTATTCACCCAGAGACCTCTTCCTCTGAGGCAGACTAATTTCTAACTCCCATCTTCTTTCCTGATCTTTCCTTCCTTAGACCTGGTCTTTCCCCTTCCTGACACCCAGTCTCAGTCTCCTTGCCTGCTCAAATCCTTTTCCAGTTGTACATGCTCAGCATCCATGTCCTGAGATTAGTATTTCCCTGCCTCTACATATGTATTTATTCTGACCCTTCTCCTTTGGTTCCCAGACTGCTTGGATCTCCATGGATCCTCATCTGTATTCGGTAAGCTCCCGCCATGCCACAGACCACTGTTCTGCTCAGGGCTCTGCCCTCCCTGGTCTCTTTCCCTAGTGGCTCTGGCAAGGCTTTATTTTCCCAGATGTTTCCCCAACACAGTAATTCCCATTTGTTTATTCTCATCTACAATGCTGACTTTCCCCTGTCCTCCTTCATCTCTTTTCCTTCCTCCTATTGTCTGATCTTTCCACCATCTCTGCCCCCTTTTCATTCTTGGGGTTATCATTTCCAGCGTCTACCCTGCTATTTTACCCTCTCATTTGAGGCTCTCTTGTCTGGCTGTACTTCCAGTGGGGCTTCCAGCTCACCCAACAACTCGTCTCAGCACCCTTTTTCGAAGTCACTCTTTGCTCGCTCTGCTTTTCCAGCTGTCCATCCCCATTTCTTCCCAGCACCACCTTCTGATCTCACCTCACCAAGACCATTTGTTTAACCATTGTTAGTGTACCTGATTCCATGTCCTTGTCATAATCGTTTCTATGTCTCTAATATATGGCACTTGCTTTATTTCAATTTTCGGTTGAACTTCTCTGCATTAACTGGTGGGTCCTCATGGGAGGGCAACTGGGAGTACTGGAGAGACAAACTCACTCTGCTTTTAGATCTGGACTATGACCCTGCCTTAGGTCATCAGGTGGGAGAAGTCATTACAAGGATGTTGTAATTTGGTTTTAGTAGCCCTGAGCTGTACCATGATGGTGCATGTACCATTTGGTCAGCTGGGAGCCTGGAGCTCAGCTAGCACTGAGAGTTTTCAGAATTTTTAGTTGCAAAACTGTGATTTACAGGTTTTTTTTCAAGTCTGGCCTGAATTTGGAAGGATTTGCAGCTGAAGGCAAAAAGACAAATACATGGCACACAAACCTCTCTTGCCAAATTCAAGTCCAGCTTTCAAAGCACTGAAGCAGCAGTGGAAGACTTTTTATCATTGATGGCAGCATATTTTCTGTAACTTGTTTTGTCAAATTAGCTGGCGATTTTATCTGGTATTTACTTTAAAATGAAAATTAAATAAAATCAGGCCAAGGAAATACTATAACTGGAAAATTTATTTGATATAACTGAAGCTTGACTTTTCTGTATTTGAAATAAGGATCTAATGATGGAAAATGTCAAATACACATAATCATAGGTGAAATGACAATCCCTGTTGATATGAGTAACAGCTTTAAATAGTCTGAAATATGTTCTAAATAGCTGAGGATAAATTATGAACTGAGCTACATCTCTGGAAATCATCTGACTCTTTGCATTCAAGTAGTAGCTGGATTTAGCCCTTTATGTATAGTGAAACTTCGACTTTTGAAAACTTGCTGCAGGCAGACATTATAAATTCTCAGCTTTCTAAGGCCAGCTATGACCGCAGTAATTGGAGAATTTGACCTCATGTGCGAGAGAGACTGCAACATTTTGCATACTAATTCTTTTATTTCACCTAAAACTCACAGTGGACCAAGAAAATAGCCATTAGTGTATCTGAATCCAGCTATTCGTAGGCATATATTCCGGATGGCTGTTTCCTGGGTTGTGTTCAGGAGAAGAGGTTGAGCCTAATGGCTGTAATGACATGACTGTATCTTAATGGGAACACAGCACTAGCAAAGCATTCCAATTAACAGGGGATGTACTGAGCTGAAAGAAAAGGTTTCAAGTGATGATCAGCCTGGTGTGAAATTATAAACTCCATTGTTAGCATCAAAATGACTAATTGCAACTCTGATGCAGAATACCACACAAATTTTAATCTTTGTGGCTAAACTGAAAACGCTTTTAGCCTTATGCAATACCTCTAGGGGAAAATGAAGAGCGTGCAATTTTTAGCTGGCATTTTTATTTAATTGGGGCATTATTTCAGTACAAAGTATAATATACTATTCTTTCCCCTTTTTCTAGTCTTTTTTAAAATTGTATTTCTACAGAATTCCTAATTAGGAGACCCATACTGCACACTCTCAAAAGATTTAAGGATTTCACTTCAGCTAAGTAACATTTTTGACTGTGAAAAAAAGGTACAATTTAATGGGACAGAGAAAAACAGGACAGCAAGGCTATTCTGGTAATACTGAAAAGCAGGCAGAAGTTTTACATAAGGATGTGTAATTCATTTAGGTGGTTCTCTCTTTACAGTTTTCTAACACTGTATAGAAGTAAATTCTGTTATTTTCATTTGTACTTCTATGTAAAGCAATCCATGCACATTTTATGGCTTTTTCTTCCTTTTGCCCTACAGCTTTCATATTAAGAAAGAAAACACAAAAGCAAAAGCAGTTAAAAGCAGGTCTGACTCTGTTCTCTCCATTGATGGGTTTTGAAACTTTCGTGCCCATTAGCGCAGCCCAGGAGCACTAAACCACAACTGTCTGACGCCATGAGTTGTCACACTAAGACCTGAAAAAAGGTTGGCAATTTTTCCACCCTTCATTGAAGTGCCCAACCAATGCTGAGTGGAGGAAAATAAATCTGATTTTCTTATTTAGTAAAGTACATGAAATAATAAAGGCTGAAGATGCCTTGGAATTCCTGTTCTATTTATCATCTCTTGCAATTACACTGAAAACTGAAAACATCTTTTAATAAATTACAGTCTTATTTTTTATCAAAGATTCCTAGTGAAACAGAAAATGTGTGATGTTTCTGTAATTGTGCGCTACCCAAAAATTTTATTTATTGAAACTTGGTATTGTGCAGAAGGTAAGAATTCAAATACAGAGTAAATGAAGTTAATAGGAAAAGCTGTGTAGCCACTCATAGTTTACGATATACTTTAAGTAGTGCAATCAAATGTACAAAAAGTTGACACTGATGTACTATAGTGATGGGGGTATTAGTCATATATGATAAATGTAATAAGCTTATCAAAATCCTAAAAGTTAATTTTGCAGAAATATGCCTCCTTGAAAACATTTTTAAAAATCTTAAATTCATAGGGATTTAATAGTTCAATGTACTTGTCTAAAAAGCATATTAGCTTACTTCATTTTGGGATGTTGTAGGTCTCATAGCTCTGCTGAAAGAAAAAATAGTCTATAAGAAAGCTTCTAAAATATACTTCATTAAGTTTTTTATATAAAATTTATCTAAGGCTCAGCTATTTATGTACATATTTTCAGTCTTAGTAAAACAGGATTTATGAAGATAAGCATCTTGATTACAGAAATACAGAATAATTTAGTTTGGAAGAAACCTCTGGAAGTTATCTAGTCAGCCCCTTGCACAAAGGGCAGGTTGTTTAGGGACTAACTGTTTTGATTGTCTTCAGGGATAGAACTCCATAGCCCCTTTGGGCAACCTCTCCAGCATCTGAACACTTGCAAGGTGACAACAGCCACCTTTGCTGTGAGAGCACAAAGGATCTGTGGGGCCTTTTCTGTAATTGTCAGGGTTAACAGCTGTATTACCAAATACAGTGTTTCCTAAAAGAAAGTCAACAAGTTGTGCTATTAGATCCACTGGGTTTACTGTGATTCCCTTTTCTTTCATTCACATTTTATTTTTGTGCTGGCCATTTGACCCTGAGTCTCAAAAGCATTTTTGATGTGCAAATTTTACTTGTGCCTAAGACATTTCTGAGGTTATCTGTAGGGAACTCTGTAAGATGAAATAACCCAGACTTCTGTTTACTTTGAAAAGCACCCAGGAGCTAGTGTCATACACTGGAGACATACCACAGCACATGTTCAGTAATGGGAATGGACAGCCTTAAAGGTCTGGACAAACCCATCAGGAAATACTGAAATCTCCTTTCTTTCAGACACATAGCTCCAAAATGACATTCAGCAGGAAGACAAATTTTTTTGTAAAGTGTTTCTGATGTGCTACTCTTAGAAGTCTGAATTGGGAATGTTCATGCAGTAGGTTCTCATTTTGATCATGTCAATGGAGTGTGGCAAGGGCAACACACCTCTGTTATGTCAAACAGCCATCCTTGAGTCATTGCTTTTGCTGTCATTGGTAATCATGTGTGTATTCTTTCAGGAATAGTTGATACCACTCTGACAACAAAGTAGTAATCGTTACCTTGAGCACCCAGATTACTTACCTTAAAAAACGTATGTTACCAGCACATGATATCCATGATGGGAGGGATACTCTTAGCTTAACTGCCTTCTAATGAGTCTCAGTCAAAGTCCTTTGACACAGTAGAAAAACTAGTATAGCCTTCAGTGCGTTTTTGATCAAAGGCATTTGCTCTTAGGGAAAATAAATAGTCTCTAAAGTAAGGCTCGTAATGTTTTTCTCTTGTAAAAGTAATTGAAATTCATATAGGGAAAGTAACAAAGTATGCATTATTAGTGTTTTATCTCTATTAAAAAAGTAATTTTTACAATTTTTTTAATTAAATGAGTAATTTAAATTGATTTAAGGCTTCACGTGTTTGGTATGTCTTTTGTTTCTTTCAGTCAAAACAAGGTGGTTACTATGGAAACAAAGGCATTGGAAGATTTGAGTTGCTTTTAGCTTTGGGAACAAATATATTGTTACAAAACCAAAAAAAAAAACAACCCTGAGATACTGAATTATAAAGTAAAATAAGTTCTTTATTAATTAAAAAATCTTGGGTAAAAGCTCATTTTATATTCTGTGTGCAATAGGAACTACTCTGGCAGAAACAAATGAAAAAAATGGAAGTTAATGGAGCTGTCATTTCAATATTCACTATTATCTAGAATATGCAATTTCTAAAATGTAATTCTCATCTCCTGCATGAGGAGTTTCAGCAAAGTGAAAGGTTTACCGAAACCAACTTGCTTTTCCTGTCACAATGTAACTGTAATTTGGAAACCAGCCTCTCGATTTAGTTACACAGGCAATATATGGCGTAACTGTCCTGGCACCTCCTCAGGTCTTTGCACAATTGTTTTCTTGGCCATTTCACAGACTTGTGTGTTTATAGAAGGGCCAAACAGGCTCACGTGCAGAACTGAGGAACCAAAGACCCTTAGTCTGGGAGAGCCTGATGTCCTGAGGGTTGACAAAGGTTGCGAGGATTTGCTTTCCAAACTTCTGGAGAGACAGGGAAAAGTGGACCAGGCTAGTAGGAATTAGAGAGATGTCAGCTCCCCTCTCCTGTACATAACTCACTTTTGACTGTTAATGACTCTCTAGTGTTCAAAATCAGGAAGGAATTGCGTAATTGAAATAGTCTCAAACTGGGCAAGTCAGCTGAAAACACAGCCATGGAGCTCAGTGAGCTACAATAAGAGGCCAAGCCAACCTGTGGGTTGGTTTCGCTGGAGTATTTGCCAACAACGTACCCAAGTGCATGTGCACGGAACAATATTTAAAAGGATGATTCAATTATAGATTCAGCCTTTTAACTAATAAAAATGGTTAATAAATCATCAACCATAGAACACTGCAAATTAGAAGGGACCTCGAATGATGATCTGTTTCAACCTTTCATGTAAAAGGGAGCTTAGGTGAAATTACATACACTATCTGTCCAATCACATCTTGAAGACTTGCAGTGATGAGGACTCTCTCATGTTCCTGGGGAAGCTGTTACACACTGTAAAAAATGTCTTTCTTACATTGAGGTGGAATGTCTCATGGTGCAACTTGCACACGTTGCTCCTTGTCTTCTCCATGTAGTTGCTTGTGAAGAGACACTATGCTCTGTAGGTGCCCTTTAAGTACCCGGATATTGCGATTAGGCCCCCTGAACCTTCACTTCTTCAGGGAGAAGGGGTCTAATTCTTCAGCCTATGAAAAGAAAAAAAGAATTTAAAGTGGTAAATATTCATGGGGTGTTTTAAAAGCTGCTGTGTATGAAATCAGGACTCAATCAGTATAGTGACCTCAAAATGCTATTGTTGACCATGCATAGAAACACCAGAGAATACTCTGTTCTTTCTCTATACCACTTTCATGTTGCATAACTCATTTTTTGCATATTACAGAGCATGTATGAGTACCTGTGTAAATGCATGCTTGCTTGTGCATGTTTTGTATGGCTAAAGAGAAAGTATTTCTCACAAAGTATATAGGCCCCGCTCTCAGAATCAATGAATGTAGAAAATTAAGACCCAAAGTAATGCACTGGGTAAATCAAGTCTATGACTTTTCTCCAAAGAAAACTTCGCCTGAGATCAAAATCAAACTGAATTAATTGAAGGCCTCAAATTAAGACTTCCATGTGCTTTAAAGTTTTTTATCTTCCCAAAGTGCCATGAAAACCATACTTATATAATCAGCATTGTCTCATGTTTTCAGCATAAAAAGTTTGCTAGCCGTGATTGTAGGGAAAACTTCAAAGGCTATCATAAATCAAATTAATAATTTGTCTGGAGGAAGTCCATATAAATTGGTCCCATTATGTAAATGCATCAAATGAAATGTTAAGATCTCCCTCTCTCTTCCTCCGGGAATAATTGGATTTGCACATCTATCTAAATTGCTAGTCTTTTCATCAAAATGTAAGGTCATTTATTTTTCATTACCTGAATGCCTGTGTTGTTAAATGGCTACAGAAAAGTAGGCAAAGCTGTATGGGAGAGTTCAGGCAGGCTGAGTCTGTATTTTACTACTGTTAGCTCACCTGATGTGAAGATCATCAGGAGGCTGTGTAAGACTAGCTCAGTTCTAGATCCTTAGTTTAGATGTGCTGAACTAGATAAGATGAAAGGGTCTATGATTCTTTGTAAATCATTCAAAGGTCATATAATCATAGAATATGCTGAGTTGGAAGGGACTCATCATGATCATCAAGTCCAACTCCTGACCCTGTGCAGGACACCCCAAGAGTCATACCATGTGCCTGAGAACATTGTCCAAACAACTTCTTGAACTCTGGCAGGCTTGATGTTGTGATCACTTTCCTGGGGAGCCTGTTCCAGTGACCAGCCACTCTCTGGGTGAAGAACCTTTTTCTAATATCCAACTTAAACCTCTCCTGGTACGACTTCAGGCCATTCTCTTGGGTTCTGTCACTGGTCACCACAGAGAAGAGATCAGTGTCTGTCCTTCCTCTTCCCCTCATGAGGAAGTTGGAACTGCAATGAGGTCTCCCCTCAGGCTCCTCTTCTCCAGGGTGAACAGACCAAGTGACCTGAGCTGCTCCTCATACTGCTTCCCCTCAAGGCCCTTCACCATCTTCGTTGCCCTCCTTTGGACACTCGCCAATAGCTTAATATCTTTCTGATATCATGGTGCCCAAAACTGCACACAATATTCAAGGTGAGGCCACCCCAGTGCAGAGCAGGGCAGGACAATCTGCTCCCTTGCCCAGCTGGCAATGCTTTGCCTGATGGCCCCCCCAGGACACGGTGGGCCCTCCTGGCTGCCAAGGCACTGCTGACTCACAACCAGCTTGCTGTCAACCCAGACCCCCAGGTGCCTTTCCGCAGCACTGGGTTCCAGCCTCTTGTTCCCTGGTGTATGCACCCAACCAGGGATAGATAAGCCTGTGCTTGGACAGTGTGAGTTTAAAATCTTATAGGTGCATATATCTGGACTTTTATTTGCACTTTTTTCCAAAAAATGTCCTTTGATTTCATATGATGTGATCTATCACCTTGCAAACTACAGCAGATTTTTTATATTTTAATGTATACTTTAAATGTCTTTATGATATGTGAGACCTGTGTTCTGTGGTGGTACTAGGAACATTTTGTAACAATGCACTGACTCTTAACGGACAGTTTTACCCCAGTTTTACCTTTCAAACTGTGTGTAATCAAAAATAAAAAAATGGAAAGTAATGTTCTGTATATAGTATTGGGATCTCAACTATTGATAAAGTAGAAGTGCCTAGACTGATGTTTATGGTTTGGCATGGTGCAAGTGATTTATTAGCCTAGGAACAGGATCAATTCATTAGTTTATACTAATTTATTTGTTAATATTAGTAAAATACATTATATCTGTGATCATCTGCAATGTTGAAATAAGTGAAATATCCAAGTCTGTCATGGCTTCCACATGGGATATTTGCTTTTGGCTTCTTGGTTTTTTTAATCATTGCATATACATTGTGGAGGGCTGTTAAAAATAATGTGTTCTAGAATTACTGGCCTCTCAAATGATAGCTGGATTAACATTGAATTGAATATGGCATTTTAGTCTTTGTGAATGTGCACTCCAGTAGGGACTGAAAAATAGTGTCTTAGCAGGGGAAGGACAGAAGCTATTTCTTCGAGTGCTCCTCTGGCTGTAGAATGCACCCCTCGCCCCCTGAGCATTTTCTTGAGCATCCGAGTTACTTTCAGACCTTCCTCACAGAAATTCTTGGCCCCATGCACTGCCAGCAAAGCAAGAGCCAGCAACTGGGTTCAACTCAGGTTCATAAAATCTAGCAGGAATTGGGGGGTATGCTGTAGCTGCAGTTGGACAGGTCAAAGCATGACAAGAAAAAAAGGGGCAAAATACAAACATGTTTTGGAAGTAAGAGTAGTGAGAGAGATTAGGATGTCTGGGAATGGAATTGGATGCACTGCTGAAGGAAAAGTGTTGTACACGAGAGAGGATGATACTCTGCCTGATGACTGTCGTCTTGGTAGGCTTTGCTTTCATTTATCATTTGCAAAATACAAGGCAAAAACGAAGTGCTATATTTGTCATGGTTAATTTTCCAGAGCATCAGTATTTAAAGTATACTCAGACCTTTTAGTTTTCCAGCTAAAATCTGTGGGGATTTTGATGCTATTTTGGTTTGGTTTTTGTCTTTTTTAGGTTTGATTTGCTCCTTTTTTTGTTGTTGTTGGTCAGTGAATTTGAAATCTTGAGCTGATCTCTGGTGAAATATTGACAGGTCAGAACCTGATGATTACAGAAATAGGAAACAAAATCTTCTTCCAAATCATGATCTGTGCCTTGAAATTATACTCACTATTTAGTTTAAGCTCAGCTCACTGCCATTACATTGTTTAAATAAGTCCCAAATATATAATTATACTAAGATTATTTAACATTTTCTGATTTTGTCCATAGCAACTTATAAAGTCAAAGATTTAAATATAATACCAGCTCTGTAGCTGGAATCTTAGTCTAGGATGATTATTTTAGTAACTGCTAAATGTGAGATCTGTTCCTTCGTCAATAGCTTTGTACAGAAAAATATTGATAAATTATATTATCAGGCCACGTTGATGAGTATTTTAGATGAATTTTTAAGCCTTCTCTTCAAAAAAGTACTTAAACTCATATCTAAACTTGCAGAGTGTGGAGAAGTCAAGTTCCCCATACCAAACTTCTTTCAGGGCTTTTACTCAATCTAGTAGACGGTTTTAATTTGCTGAATAGGAAATAGAGCAAATGAGAAGACAACACAGAGATATTCACATTTCTGTCTAGACCAAGCTCTAACTGTGGGGAGCAGGGCAAAGAACATGCACCAGAATGAACACTAAACTGGACAGATGCCAACTTTTTTGTGGTGAGTAACCTCTCTCAGCTGGAGACTATTCACTGCAAGGAAAAGGCAGAACTACCAATGACTTCAGGGATGCAAAAACAGAGCTCTCCAGAGCGTAAGAATTAGCTCACAGTGTACTTCTTGGCAAAATTTTGGAGGATTTATAAACACAGAAAAACAAACCCCCGTGAAACACAGCTGTAAGTGGTGCTTTGTTTAGTATAATTCACCCTATGTCAGAATTGAGTTTCCTGGTGGACTGGTAGGTTGACACCTGCTTCATGCACCTTGCCATTGGACAGTGGGATCAGCATTTTCTGAAAGAGGTGCAGTTCTCTGGCTGCTCTTGGGCTTGTTGATGGCACATATATGGCTCCTAATATGCCACTAGGGCAACAGCTGGGAATATATACTGTGTTCACCAATTCATCTGGTTTCTCCTTGTAGCAGAACGACACAGAAAGTCACTCCCATTTCTTGGACAGGAACTGCTGGTGTTCCGTGTTAGCCATACTGCCAGAGGATGCACTGGTGACAGGCAAAGCTGGTGTGAGTCCTATGTGTCCCAGACCCTCTGA
Organism: Grallaria varia; assembly: GCA_013396735.1. NCBI lineage: Eukaryota > Metazoa > Chordata > Aves > Passeriformes > Formicariidae > Grallaria > Grallaria varia. The sequence continues at coordinate 94,857 of VWZG01001891.1, forward strand.
CCACGCCAAGAAATGAACTCACAGCTTCGTTCTCTGGATGGACAATTAATACCTTCAGGAGGCAATCTGCAGAGGTCTCTCAAAGTGCCGTTTGCTATACTGAGAAACATAAATGCAGATAGGAGCAGCTGCCTCAAGCATCAGCTTTGTTACAGGGCAGCAGAAAGAGCTGAACTAGGTTTGTGGCAGCTACACCAGTCTGCTACCTTATGCAGACCAAATCACCATGTTGACCTTCTCTACTCCTTACCTATCTAGCTGTCCTTTCTAACCTGCCGGTTTTGCATAATACTGAATTGTTTTTACATATATCTGCTTAGATAAGATAGAATTTTTCAACCGCAAAATGCAGTAACATGTATTGACTGATTAAACCCAGATTCTTTTCCATAATAAAACCTCTAAAATAAATATAAGCTTTCAGAAATGTTTAGGCAGACGTCTGCAGAAACCAGAACTTTAATAACACTGCATAAATTGTGGTTCTTTAGATAATATTTTTGCTTTCTTTTCATATAGATGTCTGTCATTAGCTTTGTGAAAAACTTAGATTTTTCAGTTCTTGGAATGAATACTTCCAAGATCTTGCTTGTGCAAGATTTCATTATGCATCTCATGGCAGGGCTCTTGTTGAACTCCTGGTTTTGAGTACATTCCATGTCCTAGGAGGTTGGAAGTAGATGTAGGATGCTGTGGGACAGCTGTACAACAGTTCAAGTTCTCCTTAACCCCCTTCATTGCACTGGATTAACCCATGGGGAAAAGTATGAGCTTATAAACCATCTAGCTCTCCACAATAAGTCTTTAATGACATGCTTTAAATGCAGGGTGTCTGGTATTTGTTGTGGTTTTTTTAACACTTCAGCTTCCAGTTTGACTCCTGAATTGAAGCAGAGGGGGAAAAAAAAAAAAGAAGAAAAAGAAAAAAAATTATATCTATATATGAAAACACTTTTGCAAACCATTATTAACTCACATATCAGTCCAAAATGCATTTTGATTTTAATTTGGTCAGATGATAAACCTATTCTTTCTTGATCCCTGATCCCTGATTATTATTATGGTCCTTCCTTGATTAATGACTCATTAAAAATAGGAGTGAAACAATCCCCCAAATCTCAGTCAAGTTAACATTTGGATATATTCTAATAGCTTAATCAAAATGGGAGTCTCTAAAAAAAAGCTTGTCCTATATACTCATTTTTGTCACTTTCTAAACTGAAACAAAGTTCTCATAACATTTGAATGCCTCAGAAAACAAATTGCCTTTTCTGTTTAAAAGAAAAGGTAATTTTCATTTCATTTTTGTATGTCCTTCCATTATAATAATGAAAATAACTAAGCAGTGTAAGTTTCATTGGCCTGGGTTCTTGGTAATCATGGCCCCTCTTATGGGCAGAATAGTTTTTCAGAATATATATTGTTTCTTTCCCAAGCTTAATAGTACACATCAATGGAAAACTTTTGCTATAGTGTACTATATGTATATCTCTTGTCCTGGTTTTTTCCCTCAAAGGCCCCAGTTATGAAATTTCCCTTGTGCTCCAAGAAAGTGAGAAGAACAATGAAGGAAGACTAAAGAGAAGCTCACAAGACTGATGAGTGGAGTAAGGGCAGAACTGTGGCCTCAAGTGGCAAGCACACTTGATATATTTGAGGGCATGGCTTTCCAGAGACACGAGTGCAGTTGGAGGTTTTCCCTGGAATATTGCCTTCTCAGATTTAATGCGGTCAAGAATTTGAAATGCTTGAATTTCCTTTAGTTTTCACAGTGTCCCATATTAAAGAGAGGTTAATAAAAAAATAAATTACATTCCTATGAAATATGAAAATAGACACAACTTAGTTAACATCATTGAAGTCACAGTGGCCTCAAATGCAGATATTATCATTGCACTTTTAATAAAAATAGTCCTGGACAATTAATTAACAGTGCAGTATCTCATGGGTCTTTCCTTATGATATACTATAATCACTTGAGGTAAAAATCTTAGTCCCAAGGAGTGTATCAACATCATAGTTGTTATTTCTTTACACATAGAAATGTGGAATGCAGTTGTCAAGCTCTGCACATTTGAGACTTGAGGTCAATCATTCCTATTAACTGCGAATGTTCCCATTCCCTGGCTGGAGAAATACATGTATTTTGATCGCATGTATCCTACAGAGGAGTAGTCATCTGTTTCAGCACAAGTACAGAGAATAAAAATTAGCTTAAGTTTTTCCATGTGCACCTGGCATGTCCATTTAAATAAAGAACACCAAAGGAAACATTAAACTTGCACACATTCAAAACCTGGCTGAAAACTATCTTTGATATCCTGGCATTTATTCTGGATTTGACTGACAACTTTTTTAATAGGTTAGACGTAAGTCCTGGAGGCAACAGGACTAGTTCATGGGGTATATCACCATGACAAGGTGGAAATGTAACTGCAGCACATGCAAGCACAATGCCTTCAAACTAGGGGCAAAATCAGCCTCAGTGAAGATACGGTTGCATGGATTGTGTGGGGACAGGGAGTGTATTTATGATCTCTAGCCAGCCTGCATGTACTAATTACTGGTCTGCCATGTCAATGCCACTCTGGTTACCCTGCTGGCTTGAGCAGGTTAGGATGTGATCACACTTCTGCTTTAGGCTGTTTTATTTCTTATCTCTGTTTTACTGCATTGTAACTGTGTGGCTTTTGTTTATACAATTTAACCAACTCAATTGGAAAATATATAAACTCTGCTTAAATTTAACCTTTTGTGAAGAGGTGAGGGAAGGGTGGCTGTGGTGCTCAAGAGACCTGTATTATTACTAAACTTAATTTCCAATATGCAAAGTTGTTTTCTTGTTTAAACCTGGAATTCGTCTCAAAATATGCCTTACTCTCATCAGTTTTACACCAGGATCAAGGGAAATGTTAACTGCAGTCGATGGTTGCTGTCGAAAGGCTTTGATCATGGTGGATTTGATGTAAATGGTGATCAAGGCTATTGTTACATATACTATTCCACAGTGTGTGAGTCTTAGCATGTGCTGCAGTTTCAGTGGACCAGTTCTCAAATCTTTACAGGAAGCAGTGAGTAGAAAATTCAAATGAGTACTTATATTTACCAATGGCAGGAAAAATAATATTTTTAATGAGAAAAATATAGTTGCTTTACTTCAAATGGAATTTCAGATCTCTTTGTAGCTGATAGCTATATGTTTTATTTTGTGGCCTTTTGAATAGACAGTTTTATGGAGCAGAAAAATGTGTCTGAGAGGATGATCTTGGGCATGTTATTGTTTTATCTGCTGTGACGTAAGGCAGGAGCACACAACTCAGCATTTTTCTTCTTTAGAAGCTTACAATAATTTATTTTGACAGTATTTCCAACCCATATAGTAGCTTAGGACTATCTGTTTGTGCTACCTTCCTATTTTAGACAAGCAATGCTTTGCGTGAGACTGTTAATTTGGCAAAGGGCATGGGTTCACATTTGGTTTTCATAGACTGATAGATTTAAAGGCCAGAAGAGACTATTGTGATCATCTAGTCTGACCTCCCACTTCAATCAGGGCACAAGCCTCATGCAATCATTACTGCAACATGATCATGACTTCAGTGTGAGCTAGACAGCAGCTTAAAAAATGTGATCGGTGCTGAGTTGCCTTCCTCTAATTTTTAGCATTAATTTTTCCAACTTATACTCCAGTCCCTTGATCATATCATTTTATAAGCATGCAGAGTCAAAGTGAAACATCATCATTAACTGTCCTTTTCAATTACATGTCTGTGATTTCATATACTTGGGTTTATCCCAAGATTATAAGACTATTTGTGCTGTATAGTTGTCAGACCATGCTAAATGGACAATAAGAATTCTTTTCACTTTACAGTGGATGTTGTAAAAACAGTTTCAAAGCACACATGGAATGTCAGAATCTTGGGCTAGATCTGCATTGGAAAGTCAGAAGGCATTTAGCCCTGCTTTTGCTTTTTGAGAGCAGTTTGCATCTACTGAGTTAACATACGTGAAGCCTGTCCACAGAGCAAATGCACAGCAGCTATTGTGCTCTTAAAAAAAAAAAAAAAAACCACCCCAGTGTTGCTAAGATCAGTTTTTAATAGACAGATAACAAAGAAAATTAGCAACTGACAAAAAAAAAAGGAAAAGGAAAGGCAGGTACGAATATTTAGGAAATTATGATTTACCTAGAACATTTCCAAAAATGCAATTGTAATTTGGTTAATCTGACAGAATAGCAGTAGATTTGATGGGAAGAAGTAAGGATTTTTAATAAGGTTAATGTGCTACTCATTTTCACATGTACTCATCATAATGTGAGAGCACACTTTCTTCAGACTTAAAATCTGGCTGCAATTCACTCTCTCAGGAATTCTGGTCTACAGAGAGTGGTTCAATTTTCCAAGATGGCCAGAGCTCCAAATCTGGCACTGTAGTTTTACACAACTGAGAAAGTTCCGGGTGTGGATGTGAAATGAGGTTGTGGCACTGGAAAGTCTGTGAGCAAACTTCTGCTTCTGAAATTTAAATGTTCAAGCTTTTTCTGGGTTCCCCTCTATGGAGTAAAGAAAGAGGACAGAGCTCAAACTCTGCGTCTGGTACCTACTATGATGTGATAGCCAAAGTGGTACCATGGTCTGTATAGGAACAGAGTAGGGAAAAGTACTAGAGGAAGATACTGACAAGAGAAAATCTGGGTAAACACGCTGCAAGAATTGATCACTTTTTATGACTTCTGGAATTTTCAAGTCAGACCACTTTTAAGAGCTGCCACTCAGTGTGGCCTAGTGAAACTGAAAAGATTGACATTAATTCAGAGAGCAGCCACCAGGTTCTTGTTATCTTGTAAAGCATTAGTATAAACTGATGTTCTTCAACAGAAGTTTAATTGTGATCATTCTTGACTTAAATAAACCGAATCCCTTGCATACCAAACTGCATGGGAAAAAAATTGCAGGATTTCCAGTTTGAAAATGACGCTGTTCAAAGAACTAGAGCATGAGAATGCATTAACTCCAGCTTTTCTAAGGCAATTCATTTGTTTAATAGTTATCGTCCATTTTCATGGTCAGGAAATGCAGAGGATATCATGAGACCTGTGTGAAACCTTAATAATATATATGGTTTTATGTTTATATTCATTGGATAGGAAACTTAGTCTAAGATTTTGTTCTTTAACCAGGATATATATCCAAGAATATATATTATTATATCCAGGATTTGAAAATATTCTGAGTATAATAACCTCTATCTATAGATCAAAACATTTCTGTTTCTGAGAAAAATTCTTACTCTGCGTATATTAATGGCCTTAGCTGAAGATCAATAACTTTCAGTTTTTTAAAATCACTGTAGTGTTCCATAACAGTTTTGAATAGTTTAAATAGTTTGAACAGTTTAAATAGTATGTTTAGATCCAGACTGTAAGTATTAATTATGTTCAATAATGCATTTTAAATTATGTAACCTCAATCAAGAGTACACATTTTTCACTAAAGGATTTTAGTATAAAATATTAGAACATGTACAGAATTAATATATAAGAGTAAGAAGTTACATAAATAAAATTTCAAGAGTATTTGTATGTTTGGATCATCTTAAGGAACTGGTTTTTAAAGACAAAAGTTATCTGATACTGTAATTATATACGGTATTTTGACTTTGCATGTGAGTCTCAGCCCTACAAAGGGACATCTGACAGCACAGCAAACATGCCTTTACAATTGAGATTGTTCACAGTACAGATTATGGAAATATAAGATAGAGCTCAATCCGTTCAGTAAGTATGCCCATTCTTGCTACTCTTTGTTTTAATGGGCTATAAAATAAATGTAGTGTAGAAGGTATTTTTACAGCCAGAGCTTGTGATACACAATATGCATGGCTCTGCTGGGAAGAAAATGCCCAAATTATGTATTTCAAACACCCATCATGCTTCTCAGGAGGGTCATATATGTAAAGCCTTCAAAATCTTGTTCTTTCGTTAATGGAACTGAACTGGCTGCTTCTCTGGTGCTTACAGCATCAGCCCTGGTAAATGCCACAGTATGGATGGCTCAGCAATGAAATGCTGCCATCTTCATTTGTTGTAGCCATACGCAAGAAGGAGCGAGGAGACTGCACGGCCGCAGAAAAGGAGGGCAGGGAACAAAGTGTTTTAAAATAGCATGAAATACGCAGGGAGTAACAGCACCAGAAAACACACATACACACACACAAAATACGTGTGTGAGGGTGAGGGTTGTGGGGAGGATGATACAAGTCAGGTGAGTGAATGGCAGCCGCAGGGACTGAAATCACAGGATAGATGCATCGGAGGGAAAGTAGTAGCGTGAAGAAAAGAAGTCCATTAATAAAAGATGAGGAGGGTTGAAATTAATGAAGGCTCTGCAGAGACATTACAGCCCTTGTCAGGAAAAAAGCAAAGGGCCCACTTCTGATATTCTTGTTCAGTACTTCCTAGATGCCAGGGACTGCTTGGAGGACAAAGTACAATTAAAAGTCAGGGACTGTCAGCCTGTCAGGAATACTAAGCAAGTGACTAATCTCACACACATATAGGTGAATAACTATAAGAAACAGCTTGTCATGACAGAAGTCCCCAAGTATTTAAAAATTAAACATATGCCCCTGAAGTTACTGACATAAATGAATGTTTATAGTCAGGACTCTTTTTAATGGATCGCTTTTTTTTTTTTATGTACTTCAACTATATTTACAGGACCTTTTCAGTTCTGTGGAAACTTTGCAGTTTCTGCAAAAACCGGACATTTCCATGCCCATGTGCTTCCAAAAAAATGATATTTCATGTAAAACAGCAGTTGCTTCAGGACGTGTAGTATAAAAAGCAAAGAATTGGTAGCTGCAAATTCCGAGGTGCACGGCAAAGTCCTGGTCCCAAGGCAGCCAGGCCAGGCAGTGGGTCACAGCTGCCACAGACCTGCTCCTCATGTGGCTGGGTTTGCAGAGGGGAGAAGGGAGGCTGAAACATTTGTTGCTAGATTTCAATCTCCCGTGCCATTGCACAGAGCCCGGATACAGCTTCGGATCTATGAGCTGGAAAGCTCTTTGTTCTCCCAGGGTTGAAGATATTTATGGCAGCCATAATCAGTTGATAAATACAGACACAAGCCACAAGTTCTCTCTTAAGAACAGTTTGTGAAGGCACAGTCTGTGAGTAGATACTTCATTCTTTTGTGTAGAAAGGAAGCTTTCCTTTAGAATTATTTGTTAAAAAATTTTCCTCTGCTGAACTAGAGGATTAAATCAATTATATCAACCCCCCACAGCACTGCAAATCCCAAGAAGAAAGTGCTGACCTATCTACTGGTCCTTACAAGTACAGTTCCAAAGGGGCATATGCTCAGAGACCTCAGTTAGCAGCCAGCTTTTAAATTCAGATGTTAAACTGAGAACAGGAAATAAAGAGTCAAAAATGTTCTCAGTCAAAATAAACTACTTATTTTTGGGGAATGTTTTTAGCTTTCCTGTTCTTCTCCTCACTTGTTTTTTTTCCTCCTGTCTAAAACTAATCACTTAATCTAGTTTTTAGTATATCTTTAGAAACCCTATTTTCTAGAACTGATTCTTATCTTGTACTTTTCTGTTCTCTTGTCTTGCATAGACAAAACATCTAATGTAATCAAACATGTAATGGAACATACCAAAATGAAAGTCTGATGTTCATACCTGTGTAATTAGATTTTTCAAATATTCACCTAAACATTAAATTATTTTAAATGCTAATGTGTTCTTTTCTTTCTTTTTGACAGCAAAATTTGGAGAGTAACCTAACCAACCTTATTAAGAGGAATACTGAACTGGAAACTCTTCTGGCAAAACTCATTCAGACCTGTCAACATGTAGAAGTGAGTACTGACTGCCATTTGAAATAGCTATAAACCTAATTATATTCACTCCTAGCATTCAGGAGCAAAATTTTTAACAAAAAAAAAAAAAAAACCAAGCAAACAAATCACAAACGCAAAAAGAAACAAGTATAGAACTGAATTAAAATAGTGTCTAACTGACTTGAAGCTTTTTCACTGATAAATGGTATTATCAATACAGATGACCTCCTATACATTCCTTCCTATCCTGTTTTAATTATGGTATCTTAATATGGCCTCCATCACTACTGTACTTGAGCACATCACTTGTTATCTGTAACATGTTTATCTTTTTGGGTCCTTTGTGAGACAGAATAATATTTACAGGTGGAAAATTAAGGCAAAGAAATAGAAAAAGGACCCATGACTACGTTTAGATTTCTATTGACCACTGCTCTTTTGGTTTGGTTTGGTTTTTTTAATCAGAATTTACTATCTAAATACATATATGAATTCAAAAGTCATGCATGAAATATATTTATCTTCCAAAGAAGACAGATGCTTACAGGCCTTTAAGTTACTTCATTTATATATTCCACTCTGAGCATCACAGAAATTCTTCAGCACGGAGAGATTTGAACCCGTATTTCCCAAAATCTGTGGGATTTTCTAGATGTCACTAGGGGAGCTGTTGCTCTACATGCAAATTAAAATAATCATGTACTAATTCAGCCATGGGAGTGGACACAGAAAGAAAAGAGAGTCCAAAAAGATTCCTGTTTAGCAAAACTTTTCTTCTTACTTTTTGCCATGGAAGTTCTCCATAGAGCTTCTTATTTCTTCTTTTTTCAGACTAAAATTCAGTGACCTAATTAAGCCCAAAAGCAGCTTTGCTTTTAAATAGATTCAAAGTCACATCTTGAAAATCTGGCATCTGCCTAAGTACTATGTTGATTGTGGTAATCCTAGAATCATAGAATTATTAAGAGTGGAAAATACCTCTTAAGATCATTGAGTTAACCCAGCACTGACATGTTCACCACTAAACCACGTCCCCAAGTGCCACTAATGGCACATGCTGCAGGAAAAAATGGATTAAAAAAGCTCACACAAGAAAAATAAAGCAAACAAAACCAAAACCAAAAAATCCACCAAACCAAACCAAACCAAACCAGACAAACAAACAAAGCCTACCAACCAACTATTTTTCCAAAGATATCATCATCAGTTTTTGTATCTGATCCACTTCTGTGGAGCCTCACTAATTTCATGGAGCTCAGGAAAACCATTAAAGACTATCCTCAGTATCAGACATGAGGTGAATGATTTAATTACTTTGCATAGGCACCAATAACACCAGGCAGCACAACTGGAATGACTGTAGTAGGTAATGAGGGACAGACATAAGGCACGTTTTCTTCCTCTGTATATAAAACTCAGAGCAAACCCCATGAAGCAGATGGGCTCAGGACAGCATAAGGCCTTTTCTTCAGTGGTGGCCTATGTCCAAGACGCGCTAGATTTGTAAAATTTAAAATTGCTCCTCCATCTTTTCTGCAGTTCTGCAATATATTACCAACTCTAAGGTTTAGCATTACAAAGAATCCAACTTGTTCAACTGGTAACAGATGCGCTACTGTCCCTGGAGTCCTGTTTTAGAAAATTTCTCTGTAGACGTAAAGCAATAGCAGCAAAGTTGCTAATGAATTCCTACCATGTTTTACTCATCAAATTAGTCTAATTAGCATTTAAATTAGCTAAATATCAAGAAATGAGCTTCAGTCAAAACCCTAGACCTCGGCCATGCTGGAAATCTGGCAAGTGGGGGATGTTGGAGTAAACTTTAAAGCTATCTCTGCTCCTCAGAGCTCTGTGAAAACTTCAGATACGATGTGCATGTCTCCAGCATTAGGGAAGCTGTGGCTTAGATAGATTTTTAAAAACTCAGTACACTCTTGCTTTTTGCTTCATTGTGTCAGAAGTTGATCCCAAATCAGGAACCCGAATGAAGTAAACAATATATTTGTTGAAACATTAATGTTGCAAATTTAAAATTACAAAATATTAGGAAAGGAAAAGTTTCCAATTATTGTATTAGTGTTGCCATATGAACTTACTTAAAGATTGAAGCTGAATGGGTATTTAATTTTATAGGGAATGCTTTTTCATTTTTTGATACAATATGTTACAGATAATGATATAAAATACATTTTATAACATTTTTAAACATGTAAAAACATAAATAGTACAGTTTAAAAGCAACTGTTACACACTTTGATTTTCCTTACCTACTTTGAAAAAAATGAATGTTGATCTAGATTTCAGGGGATTTAAAACCAGTTTAAAAAAATAAAAAGAAAGGAAAGGAAATTATTATTCCTTATGTTAAAATTACCAACATTTTATTAAGGGATCTATAAACTTGAAAAAGCAATGCTATTTAACATTTATTTGTAGCTATAAACAGTAACGTTTTTTTAAGCCTGTCATATCATAAGCCAAAAAATTCAATATTGCATGAAAAATGAGGAAGGAATGTCTTTTTTGGCTTTTGATATGGAGGAGAGGATGGTGTTTCTGAAAATCAACAACAAACAGGATCTGTGTGTTTAGAATAAATTAATCCTTGCCAACCAAACCAAACCAAATGCTGTCACTGTTTCCCATCAACAATGGGAGCTGTCAATGGCTTCCGCGCAACCAGCTCCACGGCAGATCAGTGATCCCCACACATCCTTCCCCGCTGTAACTTCATCGATAGCAAAGGCCAAACCCCAGCCTCTCTGTAATGCCTATTCCTTTATGAAGAAGTTATTTTTACTTTTTTCTCACACAAGCAGGCGAGGACTGATCGGTGATGGGGGTTATCTGGAAGCTGAATGCCTTCCAGCCACTGGAGAGGGTGGATCTGGGGCAGCCTCTCATCACAGCAGCAGAGGCATAAATCTTGCCTATTTTTAGATGGAGTTTATCAATTTATGACAGGATTTATCCTGATCTTGGGAGACTCAAGAGGTCCGCTTCCAGTCTGGCATTCCTGTGGGTGGTTTTGATCATAACAGCAGGAAAACTTTTGTGAATAAATCAAGCCAAACTTTTATTCTTTACTGCTTTAAGTACAGAGAGATAATATTAAACATTTTATAATAATAATGGCAATTTTAATACCTTAAGGTCTGGTTTCATGCATAGCCTGTGCTAATAGTTTATGGTAACAATTTTTAAAATCCCATTTTCTCAAATGGAACCACACCCTGAAATGTGAGTACTTGAGACTATAACGCTCCTTTCTGTCCCAAATCTTTCTGTTTCTTTGGGAATACTCTGATACACTGGTTTTAATCATCTTTCACATATATCCCTAACATGTTTTTGTTTTACACTAATTTTTCTGTCTTTCCACTCTCTGTAATCCTGTCTGTCATTTTTTGGTTTTGCAGAAACCCCGAAGGCTGTTAATCAGGAAGGTTTTATTTTCCTTCCTTGGAGTCGATGGCAGGTCTACACCCTCCTGCTTTTGGCCAGGTTGCTTTGTGCAGAGCATCCCCCTCACTCGGGGCAGTTCTCTGGGCTGGCCCTGGTGAGGCAGCTCTGCTCCCCACTCTGTCTAGGGGGGGTAGCCAGTGACAGCAGGCTTGGCTTCAGAAAATGATAAACTGATCATGGGATAAGTTATAGCTCTCCCTATAAACTAAGTGGAATAGAAATGGCTACCACTTGGATGTGTATTTATTTGTATTCCTAGTTTGTAGCGTTCGCACACAGTATTTGTAGAAAACATTTCTGAGAGCATTAAAAACTGCCTTGGATAATTTTGCCTTTAATTTTTCTGCAGGAGCCTTGTCAAGTCTTTCAAAAACACTTGTAAAATCGTGATTGGTGGGTTTAGGATACGGCAGTATAGGTTAATCTCTGGGCGGTACCATCCCTGGGGCCACACCAACCCCCTGCCAGGGTCGCTTCCCCAGGCTGTGTGCTGGAGGGGCCCCAGCGCAGCCTTTAGCAACCCTGCCCTGCCCGTGCGTGGGGCAGCGCTGCCCCCGTCCCTGCGCGCCTGCCGCATGGCAAGCGATGGGGCTGCGTCCCGCTCGGAGGGACGGTGCCTCTTCCCGCTGCACGCAGCTCCAGATTCAGTCGCTTGAATCAGGGGAGGGTATAATGCTGCAAGTGCTTAGGTTCTCCCCTTGATTTTAGTCACAGGTTTCTCCAACTCACATAGTACTATGTCACAGCAAATTTGCTTCTTTGCCGTAGTTTCCATTCTGTGAATGTGTGAGGTTTCTGCGGAAGTCTTTCAGATCATAGCATTCATTGACATAAGCAAAAAATTTGAACATCAGCTTCTTATGCCAGTTACTTTTTTTCCTAAGCAATTTGAGGTTTGTTTCTGGACTTTTCCCCCCATCTCTTATAGGAAATATATAATTAAATGTCTGTTATATAGTTGATACCATAAAGCTTCTCATCTGTTAGGCAGAAACATAATCTGAACTCAGCTGGAGGAAAAATTGGAGCAATTATCTAGGGGGGAGGGGAAAGGAAATAGGTTTTGCTTGTAGACAGCTTTATAACATCTGTATCTCAGTCTTTCTGTTTGTTTTGTTTTGTTTTCAATTCACCAAACATCATAGGAAGCAAATTCTGGACACCACTGCAAAATAATTTTTGGTTTTATAAAGACGGCATTTTCCTCTGTGTAACTCTCAAGCTGCTGTATCCTTTCCTTTCTGTATGAAGTGTAAATGCTCAGTTTCCACCTCGCTTCTAAAGATCTGCTGCAGGCTAAATTTCAGCAAAAAGTTCCCCAGCAAAAATTGGTTCTGTGTGTGTCAAAGGATGTTTTTATATAGCCATGTTATATAATCACCTGCATATTGAAAGACCCTTTATTTCACTGGCACAGATACTCAACACTCACACATATCAGATATATTTTAGATCAGTGTAACAACAGTAGTGCAAAAATGATGAAGATAAGATGGCACCACCTGAAAATTCCTGCTCTTGCCATCTTTATGTATGGCTGATCAAAAAGAGATGAGCCAAATGGTAAAATTATAAATAATGGAAATTCAGATTTCTGGTAAGACTTCAGCTACAAGACAGTTCCGCCAAATTTTGCAACAAAATGTCTCCATCAGTTTTTCTAGGAGATACATATAGCGCTTCTGTTACTTGAGGCACAGCAAATCAAAACTCAGCTGTCAACGTGATTCCCTAAGGGCACTCGAAAAATAAAGAGGCTTTGTGACAGTAAAAACCAGTGAGTACTCTGTTTTCACAAATTTTCATGGTACTCACTCCTTGAGATTTAGGATTATTTTAGTCAAAGCTTAAGTAAACTGAGTTTTCAATAGGAAAATTTAGTTGGAATACTGATACGTAAATCTTGGTGACAGAACTGCAGCAAATGGCCTTCAGAGTCATACAAGGTGACCACTACTAGTCTGGAATAAGCAATATACTTTGCGGGTAATTTTCTTTAGGAAAGGGCCAATGGGTTAGATAAGTGCTTACCTTCACTGTGAAATTCATGTGATAACTTGGCAGATAACTTGGAAAGTAGCTCCAGTGAAATTTGCTTTTTTCCTCTGCCTCAGTATCTTCCATTTTTGGGAAGATGCTTGCTCAGCAGCTCCATTTATTGGCTATATTTGAGTGCTAGACGAAAATGACATTTTTTGATTTCTGAAATAGACAGGAAAATATGACTTAAAGGAAACCAGGAGTTCTCACTCTTAATAAGAGACTAATTAGCAAACTTCATGAGTTGCCTAAAACCCTAAGCAGGATTTTACAGCATTTTTTCCTAAGACAGTTTGTAATGAGAGAAGGTACAAAAGACACTTTCTATATTAACATGTTGATGAAATACATGGCATGATCTACTTTTGATTTCTGATTACTTTAATTCTGCATTTAATTCCAGTCTCATAAAAGTTGATTTCTCTTGATGGAAATCTCAGGTAAGCTTTAGTCAGAGTCTTAAATTTATATAGCATTAGAAAAGAGAAATGTCAGATACAAAAACTGACAAAACATGTTGCGTGGCATATGGTGATACGGTATATTCATTCAAGGATGTCCTAAGTTGCATGCCTATTAAGCCTTAGTGTAGTAGTCAAATACTATATCCCAAAAGAATTATTAAATTGATTCCACAAATTACTAATTAAAAGCATAATTTGTCCTATACAAACACAGAACTGCAGCACTTATGCATACATTTTATGCAGAGATTAGGCACATGCTGGAAGATATTATTCCACCTACAACCATTTTGTACCTTCTATAAATTGGAGTCATAATTCCAGCAAGAGGGCACATAGATTACATATAAACTAATAGCAGTGCTTGCCACTGCCTGTTGAGGCGGCCAGTTCCTTTTCACTCCATCTCTCCCTTTGTCTGGCATCCATACCCCTGTACATATTTGGGTCTTTGTTAGACTGATATTCTTGCAAAACTTTGTCCTTAGACTAGTAACTGGGGCTTAGTTCACTCTTCACCACTGGTTAACTGATGCAGCAATTAATAGTTTGTGCCTGTCATCAGAGACTGTACCTTTTCAGTCAAAATGTTGTCAATTTATGGAACTTTCTACCTCTGAGATATTTATCTTTAAGGAAACAAAACAATCCTGAGTTCCTCCTTTTTCTCCCTAACATAAATAGCTAGACAGCAATTAGAGCAGCAAGGAGCCCAAAGGCATCAGCTCTCGTGTGGCTATGTTAAGCACTAGGCTAAAGACCCTGGATCCTGGATGAGAGTTTTAAGTTCTAAACTATTGGTTAAAAGGGCACTGGTTTCATCTTCATTAAAGTATGGGCAGTCCTTTGAACTTCAGTAATTATTTTGCAGTTTTTATTTTTCTACCGTAGATGAAACACGACAAGCGGAATATTTTGTTCAATGTGGAACAAAGGCTTAATTTCAGCAGGAAAAACAAAATAAAAACTAAATAAGTAAATATTGTTCAACTAAAAAGTATTGTAATTGTTTAGGTTCAAAGAAAGGACTAACATAAACGACAAAAATAGTGAGTGAAAAGTAAGGTAATAGCGATATGACCTTTTAACTGTGCTTTAAAAACACACATCCCTTCTAGGGCTTAGTTTCACAAACAGCTTAATCTGGTCTTAATCCTCATTGCTGCCAAAAGCCTCCCCACCTCTGCTTCTGTCCTCCCCATTGTGTTTCTCTACCTGCTTCCCATGTGTCTGTGGAACATGCACATCAGCCGGGTGAGCTCAGCCCAGCCATTGCCCCACGTGGCTGCACCGACTTCTGCAGAAGGAAATAAATTGGGGAAGACCTTTCCAGCTGTGAAACCATGGTTTGTCTCTCAATATATACATTTCTTCAGTGTGCTTTCCTATCCTGAGAAGTGTCTGCTATAGTTCCAACATGATGCTGCATTTGGATTTTGTAAAAGCAGTATTTGTTTCATTGAAGCAAGCCTAGTCAGTGGATTTTATGGGTGTCAGCATAATCATCTGTGGAGTAGCTCTTTAGGAGAACTTTCCAGATCATCTGAGTTTAAGGGTTTTTATGTTTTTAATGGGATTCTTATTTTTGAAAAGCTGTTGTTGGGCTTTGGGTTTTTTTCCCATGGAACTTCTGGTTGGGTTTTATTCTGTGATAAAATTGTGAAGGTCACTAGAGGACTGCTGGGTGCCATGCTGGTTGGTTTCTCAACAGTGTGCTTCAAAGCACAGTGAGACACAAAACTTCAAAATAATATTTTAGTAAGTAAAATGAGTATTTCAATCTTCTAAAAAAGGTTTACTTTTAGTCAAGATTGGTGCAGATAATCTTATCTGCCTGACCCAAAGTGGTTAAGCTATCCTGGCCTAATCAATTCTTTGTTCACAAAATTCCTAGGTAGCCAGAGTAAGTTGGCATATTTTTGCACTGACTTTTGTTTAACCTACTCTGAGACTACCTCTAAACACAGCTCTCCTGGTTAAAGATAGATGTGGAATGCAAACAAAAATAAAGCCTCTGGCACACTTGAAATGGAAGATGACCATTTCTTTTTCTTTTGCACCCTTTTATAATAAAGGATTTGTAAAAGATCCTTTCAGATGGCAAGCTGATTAATATCACATATTTCCAAAGGCACAGTTTGTCGTAATAGATAAAATCAGATTTACACTTAGACTAGATGAAGTCTAGAAAAGTTAAATTGCGGGAGTTGCTTTTGCTCTACGGAAGACTGCATTGAATAACCCATAATATCAAACAGGAATATGAAATAAAGGAATTTTGATTACAGGATTCTCAATCAGCCTAGACATCCATAAAAAAGAAAGGGAAGAAACTTTTTCGTAAATGTGCATTAGTCGTTATCCTTTTTATTTCCATTAAATAAATCAATGAAACGTATTGT
The DNA here is from genome assembly GCA_013396735.1 of Grallaria varia. Taxonomy (NCBI): domain Eukaryota; kingdom Metazoa; phylum Chordata; class Aves; order Passeriformes; family Formicariidae; genus Grallaria; species Grallaria varia. Next base: position 111,081 of record VWZG01001891.1, read on the forward strand.
GCATCTGTGAAGACATGGTATTCACTACAATAGGCCTCTCTCTTTAGAGGAGTATAATCCTTTAATTGATATAGGTAGTCTAATCCAAGAAAATGTGTTCCACAGCTGCATGATAATGAAGAAAGTTTTCATAAACAGGTGCCAGATATGTAATCACTTTATATTTTTTTGATTTCCACTTCTGTGTTTGGTGTAAGGAGGAATTCAGGCTCAAATCTAGAGTGAAGTATGTGGCAATGATGTAACAGTTGCTGAGTGGAATAATTCAATTTGCTTTTCTGATGTTTTTATTTACTTGTGAGTATACACTCATCCTATAACCACCAACTCAAATGCATAAAGGAAAATTCATACCTCTTCTTTATCTGTATAGCCACAGCTGCAAAGAAATTCTTTTTTGAGGAATCGAGACAATTTTTAAATGATGAAGCTGAAATTCAAAAGCATACCTCAATTTCCAAAGACAAGAATCTGTCTACAGCCTACTTTCTTTCATTTTGCATAATCAGTGGAGGACTAGTAAATAAAAATTGCCAAAAATTTGCCAAAAAGACACATGAGAATTTCCAATCATGGTCAGAATTGCCTCACCCATAAGGAATTTCAGAGGGAGAGTTTTGCCCTTGCAAGGAAAATTCTGCTGAGACACTAAAAAATAACCTTTGCTTCGGTATAGTAGTTGAGGAAGTTTTCGTGGATATGAATCTAGCCCTCTGACTCTGTTTGCCTTTGAATTAACCATAGAAGCTCCACTGTAACACTGAATCTCTAGCCATCCTCTAGTTCCGTGATTTCCCCAACATCTGCTGGGGACTTGGAAACCACCACATTCATTTTCTTGTGACCTAAGCTGCAATTTAATTCAGGTCTCTGAAGATGAAAGCCAAGGAAGCCTCTGCAGAGAGCAGAACATTTTCCAAAGCAGATCTCAGGCTCTGGAGCTGGGAACAGCTGGTCTGCTCTCCCTTTCCAGTTGGGAGGGCTTGGAGGGCTGCTTGTTTCCAACTCCCTGTCAGACATCTGAGGAACCCCCATTTTTCTTTTATTACTATACCCACTTCCTGAGGCAAAAGGCAACAGTCCCTCTCCATCTGTCTGGAAAACCTGGAAAGAAACCTGAAATTTTTAAGGGTTTATTTTGGGTTTTTTTTCAGTAAACTGTTTGAGGTCCTTCTGTATTACAGAAATAAGAATAAATTTCTCACAAAAGCAGGAGGACTAGAATTAGTTTTGCTTGCTTGTGTATCGACAATGTCATATTTCTTGCTAAATCATAACACATCCTCCTTCAATTTTAAAACTGTTCAGTGGCATGGAAAATAAATTTATAAAATTGTTGCCAACAAAACACAAAGCTAGGTTCAAAGGAGTTCTGGACATGGTTTTTTAAGTGTATTGATATCAGTGAAATTTTCTATAGAAAGATGTCCCCAAGTCCAGCATAAACTCTCAGAGAATAGATATCTCTGATTGAGGAGTCGATGTTCATCTTGGATGGAGGAAGCCCACATTGGAGTCTACTCTCTGTAAGATTTGGAGCCTCCTACAAAGTAAGTGACACAATCTCCAGACTTTTATAATGCAGCTCTCAGTCTCTTTTAACAAACTCCTTGGAAAGAGGGTTTGTTTTTTAATGTGGAAAAATGTGGAATGAAAAGCCTCAAATATTTTCACCAGACAGAACTCGCATTCCTTGGCCAGCCCCAGCTGGAAGTTATTGTCAAGGTTGTTGTTCATCAAAGGACTCAAGCAGAAGGCAAAGCCTTATTCTGGTATTTCTGCAGCACCTGTGCAGTGGAGCCCTGATCCTGGGGCTCTTTGGTCTGACGTATGACTCCTTGGAAACATACAAGTAAATAATATTCAATGCTAATCTCACAAATAGTCCCTTTAGGGCCACAGCTAATATTGTGCACTTAAAATTAGGCATGTGCTCAATTATAAAGTTATTACTGAATCAGAGGCTTTGTGGGCTGAAAATGTGATTAAGGAGAATTTCAGCTTGAGAAAAGCCACAGATTAAATGTTACGTTTCTTTTTTTTTTTTTTTCCCCTTCACAAAAAGCTCAGACTTATCATATAATTTTGGAATATTCTTTTCATTTTTAATAAACTTATGCAAGCTATAAAGTTGGAAATGTCTTCAAATGAAGTTCATAAAAGAACATACCTTTCAGATTTCAAAGAAAAAGAGAATTCTGCAGTTAGTGTTTTAAAAATCCAAAGGTTTTTTTCCCAAGCATTTTGATTTTTGTTTTCCTTGGTCTAGAGCTTTTTAAGTTGATTCAATTAATACACTGTTATTCAAATCAACCTGAGCATTAAATGAAACAATATTAACTTAACCTTCCTGTAACTCTATGTTTCATGATAGTTATCCCAAAAGTCAATTAGTTCTGCTCGACAAAACCAGTTGGTAATGTAAGTGGTGCTAGAAGTAACACTTTGAGTGGAAGCTACTCAAAAATCCCATGAAGTGTTACAGTAATTAAGTGCCAAAAGTGTTACCATAATTAAGTGCTGAAGTTGGCTCTGGTGTGAGCCGACCTGGGTATTGACACAGGAGTTACGCCCACGTGCAGTGATGTGTTTGCTGCCTCTGGTTGAGCCTGGGTAGGATTCCCCACTCTTTGGCGGAATTCCAGTCCACTAGTGAAACTGAAGTCAGGGCTGGGGGAAGTGGTGCACTGTACAGCTTGTTGAAAACAGCTGTGCAGAGTCTCATGCCAAAGTAAGGTCCATGATGCAGCCAGTGGGACGACAAGAAGAGAGGGAATAGGAAGGACAGTGCTGATGAATTTTTTCAGGCTCCCTGAGCTGTCAGTGGAGATTCGCTGGTGCTGCTGGAGGTTTTGGGTGAGCAGCTCCATGGTCCGTCTCTCCTCGTGGGCTGAGAAACCTGGCAGAGCAAACGGCTAACCTAAGGAGATAGACAGGCACCTGAAACAGCGCAGTGGAAAAACTTTCTATACGTCTTCACCTACAGTCTGCAGACCTCCTCAACACTTAGAGTTACATCTGACCCCGTCCAGAAACAAATGTATTCTCTCTTCATAATCTTGATATCTTAATTAATAACTAAGCCTCTAAAATGTGCAAACAAACTGTAACTTTATGAAGGTTTGAGAAGGATAGTCCAAAACCTTGATGAAAGCAGCCCTTTGTAAACAAGTCTCCTTTTTGCCTGGAGGACACTGTATTTCACGTAAGAAGGTTATTTGTAAAATTGGTCCTGGTCCAAATTCAGATATATAAGCATTTGTTTAAGCTTAATGAGCTCCATAATGTGCTCACAGGTAAATGCATGTTTAAACACATCGTTGGAAGGAAGGAAAGAAAAAAAAAGATGATGCAGATCAAGGGGCTCATCAGACTGAAAAAATAACCAAGGAGTGAGATGTAGTTACTTGCCACTTGAAACTATTTGCTGTTGTTGTTCACCACTGACTCTTACTTGCCCCGTGGAAAAAGTGACATAGCTGTAGGAGCAATTAGCCAGGGCTGAAAGGTATTTTGCCTTCTTACCCTTTTTCACTTTTAACAGGGTGCAAATGGAAACGTAGCTCTGAAATCAGTCCTTTCAATTCGGTTTTATTCTAGGTAGGATTAGTACTTTTTGCCTTTTTTCTCTGACTCTTTACACACACATGTAAGATAAACATACTGCTGGAGGGGATGTACATTTTCTTGTTGTACAAAATGTTGACTTTTCACTGAAAAAATCAGTCTTCACCAGAAACAAAATATTTTCGTCTGAGAACCAAAACTTTTCTATTTAAAGTTTTCTTTTCCTTTTTTTTTAACAAAAGTCAACTTTTGCCATAGAAAGCTCATATTATTTGTAGGGTTTTTGCATTCAAAATAGTTTCATTGATTCATGTATTTATACTTTGGAAAACTACATGAGCACATCTATTATTTTTCAATCTGATTCACTGCTAAGGCCAAGTGGGAATAATAATGTCAATACACATGACTTGGTATTGTCACTTGAATCTTCAGCAGTATGAACCTTTCAGGAACCAATATGTGGACATTTATGGTATCATTAGTTCACTGTCCTTTCCGGTAAAAGGACTTGAGATCATTAAATGCAGCTGGAAGGAGAGAGGTTCAAATCCCTTTAAAGACGCAGTTATTCACTTCACTGTGAGTTAAGCTGTGATGCTCATTGCTGTAGAATGGTGCAGACACTTAAAGTTTCCAAGGGTTGAAGGAGAGACTAAATAGACCCGTGTAATATAATTCTTCTTAGGATTAGTAATGATGTATAAATTGTGTCTGGTTTGAGAAGACTCTGAGCTGCAAATGGTTGGGACTTCTTAACATACTTTACCAGCAGATCCTGGCACTAGCAGCAGTGAGAGAGGGAATACTGCATGGTATGTATGGTCTCATCCAGTGCATGTGCTCTCAAGTTCACTGCAGTGATTTATGGGGCTGGAAGCTGGGATATGTTAAGCACCTCCTGAAGAGACTTCGCTTCTCACTGATGTGTGGTACAACTGACATCACTCAATACTCACAGGACCAGGATTTTCTCACTTGAGTTAGAAAGATCTGATTATCTATTTGCAAGTCCTGCGTCCTGCAAACAAGACGCTAAGACTCAATTTAGTATTTCAAAAAATGCGAGAGAGGGAACAGAAAGTAACACACATTATACACAAAAAGGAACAAAAAAAAGCCAAACCAAACATTTTAGAAATTACAATTTTTGAGTTAGAAAAGGGAAAAGGAAAATGGCAAAAAAGGTTTTGCTAACCATCTTTTGCTTTGTAGGTAAATGCATCCCGCCAAGAAACCAAGCTGATGGAAGAATGTGACCAGCTCATTGAAATTATCCAGCAAAGACGACAAATAATTGGAACCAAAATCAAAGAAGGAAAGGTAAAAGATTTTCTTCTTTGGATCATAAGCAGGTCAACACTGCTTCCTCGTGCTTACGAGGTTAGACCTCAACTCCTTATTTGGCATTTCTCTTACTACATGTGATTATGTTTTTTAAGGATAAAAACACGTGATGTCACAATCAGTAAATTACAATTAAATTGTATCTTCTTAACGATTCCTCCACGCTGTTAAATGCCTGACACCGTTTCCCCCTTAGTTTTCACTTTCACGAAATGTCACAGCATTTGGAATCATGTCTGGCAATTATCTACATGATTTTTTTTCTAGATAATTTCATTATTTATTCAAATACTATCACATAAAGATTGCCATTCTCATTCATGAGAATAGGAAGTCAACTTATTTAGAAAAAAAGATATTAAAAAGCATGCAAGAAATTAAATTAAGTGTTCATTTCCAATTCCTGGTGTTCAGTGATTATTAGTGACAAACATATTGAGCAGGAAGAATATCTGATATTCAAGTTTCAACACATTTTGCTAGCTAACTGTAAACTCAGAAATTCATTACAGTTGAATTAATGTTTTTATTTTAAAGGTACATGCTGTTTACTCTTTAACTGCTAACCTAAGTCAGATATAAACTCTTCTTGTGTGGGAAAAGCTCAGGAAAGGAAGAAAGTCAAGAGCAGGTTAAATGGTTCATGTGGCTGTCAAGATATTCCAATTAACTTGAAATGAAAAACCTGTAGGCAAGGGCTGACTTAAACACATTTGTAACCACAGGTTCTGTACATTGTGTGACAGAACCTGAATTTCCTCATGCTATTAACAAAATATAATTCCCTTCAAATGGAATAAATAGATGGCTTCTTCATTTTTGTTTCAACTCTGTTCCTCTATGCAGTGAGACCAGATGTGCTGCCAGTGAAGTAGAAAACTTTCCATTCATTTATATTTGTGCTATATACATGATTGGTTTTAAAAACTCTGTTGCTTGCATAGGTGTATTCTAATGTCCATTAGCATGGAAGATTTATAATACAATTGACTCCAAATTTCTTTGAATAGAGCTGATATCAGCATCTGTCCCTGTTCTTCGTTCTACTTTGTTCAGCCAAAAGTGGTATCTGTGGAAGTCCAGTAAAGATTTGGAATGCCATGACCCAAATGTTGTACATGTTGAAGGATTTCAGGGTTTCAAGAGACCCATGTGAAAAGTCACAGGAAATTCTGCCCAACGTTTCTTCTTTTATGGGGGCCGATGGCTAAGAGTCTTTCTGGAAGGTAGAGCATGACAGATTTCTCTATAGGACTGTAGTAATAGCTACAGAGCTGGAAACGCTTGGGTATAAAGTTCTAGCTGTGCCTGCAAGGCTGCAGATTCAGTCACACAAGTCTGAAAACCTGGTGTGGCTCCATCCTTAATCTTACCTATCAGCTGAAACCTATAAAATCCCACAGATCTTGTAACAGGAAAAAAACGAATATCAACTAGATAAGACAATGTTTAGGGCAGATGTCATTCCTACCATTGCAGAAGTGAGTGGGAAGTGAGTCAGATGACACTGTTCCTTTCACAATTTGTCATCCATTGTTGTCTTGAAGAAGTATAAAAAAGAATCAAGCAAGAAAAAAAGTATGTCACGAATCATGACATGCCTTCTCTTGACTGTAAAAAACTCAAACAGTATCACTTATTTCAGTCCACTGTTTACTTGTTGATTAATAAGTAAATAAAGAGATGAGCTTCTTAACGCTGCTATGAGCCTTTCCCAGTTAGACTGGTGAGGGCCAAGTTGTAATGTCTGCAAGTGCAATGATAGAGAAAGCATTATGGCATTAGTTCATCCTAGAAACTAACTGTTCATTAGCATTATCAAACTCTGTGCATTTCCAGCATTTTTCCTGCTTTGTTGTTTCTATCTTTAGAAGAAATACTGATGTTATATGACATTAATCATTTGGCCAGTATCCTTTTTGGAAAGTTTTTCAAAAAAGTTTATTTTCCTACTTGTTTTTGTTGTCAGTTAAGTACACTAAGATATCCTCATCTCTACTTAGGATGCAAATATATCTGAAATTCAACTCAGCAGCTTCATAACTTGTGCCCTAATTCCTGAGATTGGGAATGTTATCTTGATTATAAATTTGGATATTTCTGCCAATCCACTTGGTTGTTAGTTTCCTCATTTTGCCTGTAACTGGCTCTTAATGTGCCTTTCTAAACTCCAGAATTACTTAATTTCCTTCCTATTTCTTACTCCTGTTCAAACTATGATCCTAATGTGATAACAATGGGAAGGACTCCCAGACCTTTCAGGAACTATTCTTAGCCAACATTGTCTTTAAATGGAGGATTGACTGTGCCCTTACCTAACCTTTTAGCTAATGATTACAGTCACATCTACTGTGTTTATCTCCAGCACATATGTTTGCAGTAATAATAATCAGCTCTCCAGCACTAGTGCTTTGGTCCAGTTAAAAATATCCAAAAAGAAAACACCCTGTTTGACTAAAAGCACATAATGAGAAGGTCAGGCTTGACTTCTTAGTAGAATTGAACAGTCTTTTTCTGTTAAGTTTTATTTTCAGATTATTTCTTTTTATGAAACCTCAGTAACAGGAAAAAGTGGTTAATCTATAAGATGCCTTTAACACAGATCTCATAATTTTGGGGAAATGGTTATCTAAATAGCCCTTAGTTATCATGTAAGCAGAAATTACCAGGAAATGACGTTCCTTCTGCTGGAAAATAGGCCAGCTGTGCTTGTTTTGGCTCTACCCTGTTGTTTTCCATGTGGAAAATAGGCAGAAAGGCTGTGCCTGCCTGTCCCTTACTGAAAATGTTACATGGCTAGATGGAATTCGGCACAAAGCTTGTGTGAAAGAAGCTCTTGTCACCGAAGCCATTCCTCTTAACTCCTCCTTTGCCAAGCTTTGCCTCTGAACTGCAAATACAATTGTGATACAGCCTTAGGGACATGTCTGCTTTCTTATGTTTCCTCTCAAGGTGGTGAGGTTGAGAAAACTGGCTCAGCAGATTGCGAACTGCAAACAGTGCATTGAGCGCTCGACATCCCTCATCTCTCAGGCTGAGCAGTCGCTGAAGGAGAATGATCACGCTCGCTTCCTGCAAACAGCTAAAAATATCACTGAAAGGTAAAGACATTCCTCTCGATAAAAAGAAAATCCTCACTTTAAGGTATCTGGGTTGTCATAGTTGCCATAGTCTTGTCACACCACAGATGTGGTCAAAGGCAGAGGAGTAATTGACACATTCCCCTAAAGCACTACATTGTGCTGCACCGGAGTGGGAAGAACCTTAGTGTAATGCTAAATCAAAACATCCCTTTGAGGAGCAGTCAAAAAAGGGTGCAAATTAAGATTTAGTACAGTTAACAGCATGCACAAATGAAAGAGATAGAATAGTTGCCAAGCAGATGTCTGGTGCTAAACACACTAAAAAAAATTGGGTTTCTGGAGGCTGAACTTCCTACTTCATGAAAAATTCTGAGATTGAGAAAGAAGTCAGGCAGTAAGTACATTCCTTAGCAGAAATGGGAAATTGTCTTAATGAATACTTAGTTTTCACAAAATAACATGCCACAAGGTAACAAAATGTATAACCTGTACCCTGCGTCTTTGAAGAGATGGAGATTAAACAGTTTGGGTATCTGGAATTTACATCAGTTACTGTGTTGGGTCCCTCGGTGCAGGGACTTTCTACGGCTTTTAGGGTCCTGGCTCCTCTTCAGCATGCCAGATATATCAGGGATCCAAAGACAAGGACAGTGCTATCAGAAAATTTGAACTGGTTTTCAGTGCAATGCTGTGAATGCTGAAACATTCCCACTGAATTTCAACAATATTTTCTGATGAAAAGATTTTGTATTTGAATTACCAACTGCTTAGCAATCAATCAAAAATATGAAAAAATAAAAAGTATAAGCCCAAAGATGATATATTTGAACAATGAAGAAGAAAGCCATCAAAAGTATGCTCATTCATTCAGCTATTATTTTATTTCTGGGATCACATTATACTTACTCTGATGTCCTGTATCAGTCTTCAGCAAAGCTAGTTAATCAATTTATAAATAAGCCAGCAATACTGGATTGCACATTACAGGTTCAAAGAATTGAAAATCTGTTGAAAAAGGCAAGACCAGGCAAGGCAGTGGAGTTTGTGTGGTCTGTCAGACTTAGGTCCTGGTTTATTTTCTGTCACCAAGCTACACTGTGGCATCCCAGTTGAAGCTAGCAGTGAAACTACCATGAGTACCAAAAGCTGAAGCTGGGAGTCTGTCCTTTCTTCAGTATTCAGCAGAACCAGCAGTAGGAAAGGAACCTATGGAGACCCAGAGCTTTTAAACTCACTACCAGGGAGAAATCAGAGAAGCTCCATTTTGAACTTTTAAAGCATGAACAGTTGCATCATAAATACAGTCACAGGAGAGGCACTGGGAGAGCAGAAATGAGACAAGCTGACATATGTACCAAATCAAACTGAATTCTCGGCTATCACAGATTGCTGTCTGTGACGAGATGGCTGTGAACACTCTGAAAATCAGAGAATCATTTCAAGAAGTGAATGAAACCAAGGATAAAAAATACATCAATTGGTTACATACAAACTGCAAATGGAAAAAGGGACTAAATCAGATTAATAAATTATTCCTTACGAGTAACATTCTTAGTTATCATGTGGCAAGTAACATTTTGTTTGCTTTTAGACTGCTCATGTAACAGTCTCACCAGGGCCCTGAGCTCTAGCAGTTAAAGCAGCCTTCTGAAATCATGCTTATTGCATTTTTACATCCACATATTTCAAAGCAATTGCAGTATAATACTCTCTGTTGTAAGCACAACAGGTAACTATGCAAGCAAAGTCATTATACACACTCCAGTGATTTAGGTTGTTATTTACAATGGGTGAAATGCATTTGTCCCGGAAAAACTCTATCCAACCAAACACAGTGTTGGATAGAGTGGGCGAATTACAAGACAAAATTCAATCCTCTGAACCTAATGCAGTGACATGGTGTCTGAAACTGTGAATTGTTGAGCTCACCAAAAACTGACTATAACAGATGTAATCACAGGGTAGGCTTTGTGTAGCTCCAAACAACAGTCCAAAAAGGCCTGGTGATATGGTCTTCTGTTTAACAAATATGTGCTTTGTGCAGGTGTTCAGAGAAGCACTTAGATACCTGTTTGGTGGTTTATTAGCAAGGCCATTGTTAATTTTGTAGAGGTGACTGTCACCCTGAGTTTGCCCTAACACAGGCTCTACAAGAAAGGTATGGGTTTTTTTCCCTACTAGGTGTAAAAACACCATATTATAACTGCAAATGAACTACTAGGGGTTGGAGAGATTGGGGAAAAGGAAAAAGAAGTGAAAAAGCTGAGGGAATTTTTCCCTCTAAATAAATGGGGCAAAAGGTACTTCAACTTGCCTCCCTAAAAAAAAAAAAAAAATCTGTCCCAGGATCTACTTTAAACTAATTTCTACAACCACAGTTGCAAAAGAAACAGTGTTGAAAACCGAATAACAAAAATTATTGACTAGGAACCCATCTCAGCTCAGTTTCTGAAATCTTTGCTGAAGACAATGAGAGGTACAGATCAGTTTTTTACTTTCCTGACTGTATTTTCCTAAAATACTAAACAAAAAAAAAAAAAAAAAAGAAAAAGTCGTCCTTAATAAATATTTGTCCTGGAGTCATTTCAGTTCTGTCTACAAAAAAACCCCCTCTAATTTGGAAAAATTTTAATTGAAGCAATTGAAATATCTTACATGTATCATGAATGACAGACAACAGACATGCATTGTGTACGTGGTTGTCTGTTTACCTCCAATCTGAAGCAATTGACCAATTTCTAATGAGGTTTAGTGATATCTTTGCTTAAATCAACTGAACTTTCTGCAAACATATCCATAATTCTGTTCTCCAGAAACATACATTTTGAGATACCAGGCTGAAGGATCTGAAAAATCCTTCCTGATGACAGTTTTGTTGTGAAAGTTCATCCCTTTATATTAGTACAGAAGGACAGAAAAAAGTGGGTATAGCTCCTGAAATGAAGTAGGCAAGGAAACTTTTTCAATTTTGGAGGAAATATAAGTATGCACACATGCTTTGCAGAGAAAAGCCTTTCAAAATAAACTGTGCTGGCATCTATTTGTTTTATCTCCCCCCTGTGCCTTTGGAAGTTAACAGCAGTGTGCTGTGCTGAGCAGCTGAGGAGGTGTGGGGGTCTGCACCAAGCCCTTGGGACAGCAGTGCCAAGGAATGCCTGGAGCCAGAAACTGCTTGGAAAAAGAAGGGTTGGGAGAGATGCAGCATCTGTCAGGATTGCTTAAAACAGATAGTTATGGTGCTATTGCTACTTTGCTTCAATGGGTCATTAGAAAGAGCTATTCAAAATATATTCTTGCTTAACTAATATTTTGTTAAAATCTTATTGCTGCATGTTAGGCCAAAGCTCAGTAATAAGAAATTCTTACTGGAGATTTTGCTCTCAAAAATAAATGTGGTAGGAGAAGCTCTTAACTTAAACCATATAAATACAATACCTGTAGAAGTTTTTGTCAAGCTTTTTGAGAAAAAAAATCACAGTGATTGTGATAATAATCGTACTGTATTGATCAGGTCTACATTGATGTGAAAGTTATTGTGTCTTGAGTGCTAAAAGATTTTTTATTTTCATTACAGGGTTTCCATGGCAACTGCATCCTCCCAGGTTCTGATTCCTGAAATTAATCTCAATGATACTTTTGATACTTTCGCACTTGATTTTACCAGGGAGAAGAAATTGTTGGAATGCCTTGATTACCTTACAGGTATTTTTTTTCTCTACTATTATATATTCATCATAAAACAGTAGTGATAGTATTTTCTTCACTCTTCTCTGTGGTCACAACTTTGGCAGACTATCAGGGCACTCTCACTCCACCTCCTCAGTATGGGGAGAAAATAAGATGATAAGCTCATGGGTTGAGATAAGGACAAGGAGTTCACTCAAGAGTTACTGCTGCAGGCTAAACAGGCTCAGCTTGGGGAAGATAAATGTAATTTATTGCTAATTAATTGTAAAAGTAGGACACTGAGAAATAAAAATATATCTACAAAACTTTCCCCACTCCATCATTCTTCTTGGGCTCAACTTCACTTCCAGCTCTTCTATCTCCTCCCCAGCAAGTGGGGCATGGGGATGGGGAGTGGGGCTTGAAGTCAATTCATCCCACATCATCTCTGGCACTCCTTCTTCCTGATGCTCTTCCACTACTCTGGCATAGGCTTCCTGCCACAGAATGCAGTTCTTCATGAACTTCTCCAGCATGGGCCCTTCCCACAGGCTGCAGTTCTCCAACAAGTGCTCCAACGTGGGTCCTTTCTGCCAGATGCAGTCCTTCAGGAGTGGAATGCTCCAGTGTGGGCCACAGCTCCTATGAGAAAACTTGTTCCTCAGGGGTCTTCTCTCTGCAAACTGTAGCTTCCTCCAGGGCATATCAATCTGCTCCAGCGTGGGTCTTCCACAGCTGTATTCAGCTGTACTCCACCTGCTTCACTGTAGTCTTCCTCGGGCTGTAGGGAAACAGCCTCCATCACCATAGTCTTCACCACGGGCTGCAGAGGAATCTCTGCTCTGGCTCCCGGAGCACCTTTTCCCTTCCTTCTTCACTGATCTTGGCATCTGCAGGGCTGTTTCTATCACACTTTCTCACTCCCCTCTCTCCCAGATGTTACACAGCCTTTCTTACCCTTTCTTAAAAATGTTATCACAGAGGCACTACCAGCATCAGTGATGGGCTCAGCTGGGCAGTGGCAGGTCTGTCTTAGGACTGTCTGTGTCTGACACGGAGTCAGCTCCTGGTCTTTTCTGACAGAGTTCACCCTTGCAGCCCAGCCACTACCCACCCAATACGCTTTCCCTCTTAATCCTGAATTTATTACCCCCAGCAGAGTCAGAATGTCCCAGAAAGCATTAGGTGCTAGACAACACAACTGGGATGCATTTCCTACCTCTTCTCCTTGCATTGCTCCCCACCAGAGTGAGGAGGTGGAAGTGAGAAATGGTTAAAATCCACTGCAGCAGAGTGAAGTGAAAGAACATCTGGAGCTCAGTGTGGAGCAGCCAGAGGAGGGAGAGCAGGGATCAAACCCCATTTCCCAGGAGATGGATGATCCAGGTGTTATCCTCTCCCTTGGGCCTGCCTCCTTGCTGCAGCAGATTGCATCCTGGCAGAGTTCCCATGAGCAACCAGAAGCTGTTCAAGCAATCAACATCACGGGCTCAGCAATGAAAGATATATTCTCCTGTCAGTGACACTTTATTTCCCCCATCACAAAACTGGAGGATCTCAATGTGCCTGAGACTAGAGAGCGCATGGTGTGCTCTGTGCCAGAGTGTGGGCTGGGTTCTCCACAGAGCAGAGCCCCACCTCATTTAACTGATATCTTTGGCCTGAAGAAGCCCACAGGATTAGACCCTTCCTGAAATCCTGAGTAATGTGCACTCTCAGAGTGTACAATGACTCACAAAGAGAAACAAATTACTGTAATTTAGGGTGTTTTGATTTCAATGCCAGAATTAGAACAATTCATTCCAGTTCAATTGAAAACAGAAGAGACATGTGGTAGGTTTTCATTTTGCAGAGTTTTTAAGCATCTGCTGTTAACAGTGAGAATTTGCAATGAAGGGCACAAAGTACTGTTAGAAAAACTCTTGAAAACACTTCCTGGGTCCATTTACTTGTCCCAGTTTGCAGGAGGTGTACCCGCATTGGTTTGGGAGAATGTGAGAGCATGGAGTATCCTCACTGTCAACCGCTGTATGTTTTCAATGCAGAGGGCTGTCTGCTGGCTTTTCTTCAGAGGAAAGGCTGAGAAAGTTAGGATTGTTCAGCCTGCAGAAGAGAAGGCTCCAAGGGGACCTCATTGTGGCCTTTTAATACTTAAAACATTTCAGTAGGGTCTGTTACAATAGGAGAAGGGGTAATGGTTTTAAAGGAGGGTAAGTTTAGACAACATATAAGGAAAAATTCTTTTACAATGAGGGTGGTGAGACTGGAACAGGTTGCCCAGAGAGGCTGTAGATGCCACATCCCTGATAACATTCAAGGTCAAGTTGAACGAGACTCTGAGCAACCTATGTAGATGAAGATGTTCCTGCTCACTGTCTGGAGTTGGACCTGGTGATCTTAGAAGGTTCTTCCCAATCCAAATTGTGATATGATTCTGTGATTATGTGATTCTATGATTCTGTGAATAAGTGAGCAGATTAACACTGGGCAGCACAAGACTGGGGGCGTGCAGAGGGCAGCAGCACCCAGCCTGATAGAGCTGTGAGGTTCTTGCCATATCTGAAAGAGAGACTTTATCTGCAAGAAATTTCTGTAACACCATGTGACTAATGAATACTATCAATGACTAACACATAATCCAGTAAATAAGGCGCAGTAATAATGTGGTAAGAGTAATTTCAACTTCTTATAGAGTACCAGTGAAATGTTATGGTGTCTGCCTCTCCCCACATCTGTTGGAATTTTGCCACCATGTGGAGCATTCACCCCAAAATTATAAAAATTGAAGAAAATGAAAGGAAGGATTAAAACAAAAATCAGACTCATTTACCCTAAGCTAATAATCCGCTTGTAAAATAATCAGTCTCAACTTCCTTTATAGTCAAAGAACAGGAATAACCACCCCATTTTAAGGCACATAGAGCAGTTGACTCCATTCTGGAGTTGCCTGTTTTTCCCAGTTGTCTCCAAACAAAGGCTAGATAGACTCATTCAAATACAGATAATTATGGTTTAGATCTTTAAAGTTAAATGAGATGAATTCTGTCTAGCAGTCTGTTCCTGCTCCCCTCAGGTCTTTTACCCTTTGTACATCATATGTCAATATTATCAGTCTAATTGCTATACACTGCAGAAAACAAAGGAAAGTTATATCTGTACCAAACAGCTCATTCTCTGCCTTTTTCCTAACTCATCCATGGTCTTAAAAAATTGCTTACAATGCAGTCTAAGGGAACTTCCTAATTCATCAAGCATTTTTGCAGGGTTTTTTCCTAATAGACCATTTTTATCCTTGCCCTTGATGCCCAGTGAAAAACAGTTTTAGCTGGCTTTGTTTTTGCACTATTTTTCTTCACATTAATAAATAACATCTGACTGCAATGGCAGAATGCGAAACACATGTTCAAATTGTCTGAACATAAAATACAACCTATGCAGACAGTTAAAATACATTTATGTAAATATATGTATATATGTCATATATATATATTTATATAGTCTCGAGAGTCTAATGCACTTGATTATTCTCTACTGTTGTTCAAAAACTCTGGAGGAAGACTTATGTTATATTACTCCATTCAGATTGGTGCATGGAATCTTCATAGATCTTAAACTGAACACTTTGTGACAGAGTGAATTAGGCTTTACTTTTATCATGTTTCACAGCTAAGTAAAATGAAGACCATTTCTAAATCCTAGTGGTAGATCTATGTTGTGAATTAAGTGAAGAAGCCTACCTTATAACTGCCATCTGTGCTGCTTCTGAACAAAATGTCAAAGCCTAAATGCCAGCTTCATTATCTCTGCTGCCAGTTGCTTTTGAAACAATTGACCTTGGTTGTCTTACAGAGATTTTCTTCTCCTTTGATTCTTCCTAATCTACCATTTGTCAGATCTTACTCATCTTCCATCTCCCCAACCCGAGTTTTCTATGTTGCACATTGACATTTGCATCTTTCTTCCTGGGCTATTTCTTTCCTGAATATAAATTTACCCAGTTTGTGCTTATCATTTATGCAGCTTCTGCTATCCAAATGAAAATCTCTGATACCTTTCTGGAAGTTGCCAGCCAGACATTGAGATATCAAGCTCAGTATATTAAAACAATACTTTTAATCTTCCTCTGACTGTTCTATTCTCTGTATATATAGCCTTGATATCTTTTGAAAGCTTTCTTATCTTGCCAGTTGCTCAAGCTTTTCATCTGGAAACCCTCTTTTTTCTAAACATGTATCTAGCTAGATCCAGGCAATATATACGTCTTACAGACTCTCTGCACAATTCATAAGGAATTTTTTTAATCCATTGTGAATCAAAAATACCTGTTCTGTGTCTTAATGCTTTGAAATCAATTGCGGGAACATCTATTCTTTGACCATGCAATTTGCCCTACTTCAGAAATCCCATCTGAAACTGATAAGTTTTCTTCATTCATCACTTTAACTATCACTGCACAAAGAAATATGTATTGCCTAGCATATACCTGCAATTTTTTCACACAGAATCAACTTCATTTGGGAAACTGTTTACAACCTGTCTTACCGGTTAACTCTTCAGTACTGAAAAATCAAAAACCAACTCCATCTACCTCAGCCTCATGATTTGGGTGTAATCTCTTTTCATTCTGTTGGTTTTGAGCAGTTCTGGTCAAGCCAAAGACTATGTCTAGATTGTATGACTGAGCCCTTGATACCAGCTCAAACATGACAAGTCATTAATACATACAGTCTGTATCCACATCTGATGAAGCTGTGCCTTTCAAATTCCTGCATGACAGTTCAGTCCAGTGTCATGATACATAATTGAGTCAATAATGAATATCTGAGAGAGGTTCAGAGCAGCTTCCTCAACTCCCTCATGTTCATATCAGCAACATGGATATTTCTGGCACCGTTAAGTCACGGCGGTGGCTTAGATCTTACTTTCCTTACTCAGTATCAAAATTAGTAAGGAATCTTTACAAAGTCAATCACCCCATGATGGCAGGGAGATGGAGTCTGAGCAAACAAAAGGAAGTTGAGGTGGTTTTAGTCAATCTCTATGACCTCTGTGCTCAGAGAATTTAATACAACCTCAGTGATCACCAAGGGCCGCTGTGTTCCTGATGGGATTCACCGATGAGAGGTGGCAGTTTCCCTGACCTGTCTCTCAAGTGTATGAACCACGTGTGCACATTCACTCTGCTTCAGAACAAAAGCCATGCAGATGACATGGAAAAGAAGGCGAGTTAGACTGACCTGGTTTAAAAGGAGTAGTTCTCTCACAAGGTCTGTTACTTCTGAGAGCAAATTTAAGAAACTGTATTTCTAATATTAGTGCCTTTCAAGCATTTCATAAGTGGTTACTGACTTTTTAAGTGTCTGCTCAGTTTCGAGTGAAAATGAAGTAAAACAGCCTTCTGCAGTGATTTTTGTCTTTTGTGAGAAAGTGTTGATTCACAAATGCAGGTGGATGAAAGTCTGAGTGTCTGAAGCAGTTACCACTCCCAGGCACTTGCTCTGATCCTCTGTGGAGAGCTGAAGGGTGTCTTTTGTCTTCCACTGCTGTGCTGGAAGCGTGCTGGGCTTCCCCTTCCTGAGCAGCGGTGGAGCACACCGGAATCACCAAGAGGAAGTTGATAGTACAGCCTTGAGATCACTCTGGAGTCTTTGAGGAGCTCTCCCTGTGGCACCTGAGCTCTGTAGCAGTCCCAGTGAATTCAATAACCAAATCACACACTATCAAATGTTATAATGAAGCTAAATTGTTGAGATCAGTCTCTTTAATTGCATTTCAAGCTTGCACTCTCTAAAGGAGTATATGCTGTGGAATGATTAATTTGGCAGAATTCTACATTGTAAATTTTATTGTAACAAAGCATTTGAATATAGACTTGCCTGCCTTTCTGCAGGAGAGGCAATTGTATTTGTTTTATTCTGAGTTGTTTATGAAATGAATATTGCTGAAGACCTGAATTTCGTGCAGTATAGTCTCAGGTGCATGGGGTTAATCTCAAGAGCCGGGGAGTATATTCCTGTTTAGGTAAAATCTCTTTTCAGTCATTCTCATTACATGAAGGCCTGTAAATTTCCAGCTATAAGGCCAGGTGTGCACATGAAGAGTGAATTTAGGCTGCCATTTTCAAAGGAGTTGAAGACACTTATGTGCTATTGAAATGCAGTTTGCAGTTCATTAAATCTTCAGTAATTTTTGCTTTCCATAAATTAATATTTATTTTCTGTGTTGAGGTAATAACAAGTACATTCCTCAAGTAAAAGGTTTTGGTGGGCAAGGTGCAGGAGGTGACTGAAGACTTTAGCTGAATATTGACATTAAAAAAAAATCAATCCACTTGTATATTTGTAATTAAGGCATGTTTTGGTTTTTTTCCCCTTTGAATGACAGGCAAAATATTATTAAGTAGCCTCGACTAAGAAGAAAAAAATGTAAAAAACCCCTCCAGTGATTTTCTGCTGGATACATTTTTGAAACACAGTTGATAGTAGCATTAATCTTTCCAGAAAAATGTAGTTTTTCTCCTTCTTTTGTTTATATCCTCCTCCTGGATAACTGTTCTTATTTTAGTTTATTTCTCTTTCTTTTCATTAATCACTACCTGTCCCAGGGTTCCTCTGCTGAGTTAAAGAGAAAGGCATTGGTGAGCTTCTGCGATACAGTATATAGAACATCACAAATCATGGCTATATCATGAAACACATTTGAAAGTTTCCTTATGCCCCTTGGTTGAAAGAGGCTGTTCAGAAACGTGTCTGTACTTTAATCCTTAGGAACATACATCAGGAAACCAGAGATGAACTATAAAAATTCTTAATAGAAAGCAAAATTGATGTTTCAATAAAAAATAAGATGCTGCAAAAGTAAAGGTGGAATTCCTTCAGAAGGACTTTTTTAGAGGCCGTTATTTGTGGCTAACAGAGGTTAAAGAGCTGACAGAAAAAAAAAACCCAAACAACTGAAAAACTGTCACTCAGAGTTGCCTTTCTTTTCCTTAAATACAAGCATATATTCATTGTTTCATCTTGAGTGCCCTTATTCTCTCTGTGACAGTTGGAAGGAATGCTATTAAGCACAAGGATTTTTTCCATAAGGCTTGTAGGAAAGTTGGTTAGTAATGAAGCTTCCACTGAGACAAGCATGCAGGAAGACCCACCAGTCTGTCAAAGAGAGACTATTTTCTTTCTTATTTAATTATTTGGCTTTGTAAAGATTACAAACAGTAAAATTTTACACCTAAGAAATTTGCTTCAAGTTTCACATCTTTAAATAGGTCTTTAAAAGAGAGAGGAGAAAATTGAGCATGAAAGTATGAGTGTTCGGTGCTTCCACAAAATCATATTTTTTAAGTACCACTTAAGAATCTCCGGTAAGATAGGCTATGCAAACACTGCTTTCAAGTCAACAGAAAAGAGTTTTGACTCTCCCTCTTGATACGCATCAATGAAGCTTTGATAATTTTGGTATGATGGTCAGAACTATCCAGAAAAAATAACATGTCAATTGTACTCAGTTAATCACAGTTTTATGTGACCACAAACGTATCACTTGTTTTAGGGCATGTGAAACTAAAGCTACTTTAATACACAATAGTCTCAAAATCTAGAGTTCTTGATAGTAAGAATTCTTTTCCAACAGTTTGTTTATAATCAAAGTTACTACTGGAATTAACAAAACATTGTTGAAAAGTCTACCAGATGGTATCGCTACAAATTCGTACATCAGATGCATCCCCTAATGTCGGGTGAGAGGGGAAATTCTTTACTGATTGTGTCAGTAAGCCTCCTCTGTTGTATCTCACAGCTCCCAACCCACCCACCATTCGAGAAGAGCTCTGTACAGCTTCTTACGATACCATTACTGTCCACTGGACGTCGGATGATGAGTTCAGCGTGGTCTCTTACGAGCTGCAGTACACCATCTTCACCGGCCAAGCTAATGTTGTTAGTAAGTATGAGCCTTTGCTTTTCTAGTTCTCTTTCCTTTGGTTTCTCTGTAAACCAAGTGCCTTTAAACACAAAGGTAGCCCTATGACAAGAACAAAAGGGAAAAAATTGTTTTCCAGGAAGATTTCCACGATTTTAAATCCAAACTGATAATGATTTTAAAAGATTCTAAAATTCAGAATTAATTCAGTTAAAATTTCTTGTGCCTTTTCTGGGAGCGCCATATATTGGGAGCTCTCAAAGATTAAACCCAGCACATACTCCCTAAGGCATAAGTATTGTCTGTGTTAGGAGGACCTGTCCCTTGCATTCTAGGTTTCTTCTTGCAGATGTAGCACGTTCAAAGACCTCAGATCCATTGTCTGCTGTAGTCAGGCACTTGGGAGCCTGTGTCAAACTGGCCATTAGATAGAACTGCAGCCCTGTTGTCCTTTGGATAAACTTCACAACTAGACCTTTGTCAGAAATACAGATTAAGGCCTTCCCTCAGATTTTTAATTTCTTCAAGGCTACAAAGCATAGATCTCAGTCAGTGTACTAAAGGCTGGGTCAGAAAACATCAGTTAAACAATAATATTATAACTTTGTTTGATTGTAATGACATTAACAAACTTTATCGTATATGTTGTATTATAGCACATTTTTTATCAAATACACTCTACATTTTGAATATGTGACCAAATTTACTGATTATTCCCTGGATTTTTTATTGTTAAATAACTATTCCTCCAAGAAAAAAATACTGTCTAATCTTTGGTTAAGAAGTCGACACTTCTGGGTTCTGGGATCACTGCCTACGAATTTCAAGCAGTCATTCAATTTCTTCCTGTTCCTCATATATTTAATGGGAATACCACTAGCTGGCACATACTTACATTGTGAAACAAGGTTTCTGAAATGAACCAAATCAATCAAATGGTGGAATTTGTTAAGTCACCGTATCTGTAGATTGGGAACGCACTGCAACAGAGGGTTGTTGTGTTTTCGAGTTCAGGAGATGCCTGGACAGATCATTCAAGAAAAGTCCCCTGAGAATAATGAAGTGAGAGACTTCCTCTTAGCTCAGGAAGTCCCAGAGCTGTAATCTCTTGAGGCCTTGCAGAGCTTGGTGAGAATGATCACTGTATGCTTTCCCTGTTCCTCAACCCCTACCTATGCCCTCACCTTTGTCCACTGCCAAAGGCCCTGGCCCCGCACCAAGCTAGGTAGGGTTAATTCTGAGCCAGTGCAGAAGTGTTTTTCTTCTTGGAAAATTGTTGAGATACTTTGATCAAAGTCAGTGCTGTGAACATGTTTATAGGCTTCGTGTCAGTGGAAAAAATGGTATGGTCTATTCCAAGTGTCAGTACTGAGCCAAACTCTCACACTGACTCCTCTGCTGCTGTGCGTACCTCATTTTCTCCGTCACTAACAAGGAGTTTGTTTTCCAAGCCATCTGAAAGGCTATCTGAGAATTCATGGGCTGGCATTTTAATACCATTTTAAAATGCCATACTGTGAATGTATTATAATATTCAGAATTGACTGAAAAATAAGGTAGATTATTGAAAATCTGATGAATGTTTTGCCAAAACCTCCATTTAGTATTTCCCTTGGCAGCCTGATTTTGAAGAACACATGGTAAAATATAAGATTGCTTGAAAGACCAAGTAAACTTCAACATGTGCTCCTAAATCTGAGCAAGCTGGATAACAAAAAAGTCTAGTAGTAATTTCCAAAAATTGAAGCTGCTTCCTTTGAGAACGCACGCAGAATCAGTCTGGAGGAGAAAAGACAACGCAGAAAGAACCGTGCCTCACCAACACTGCCTATGGAGACTTTCTGCTGTGCCTTCTGCAACCGGACTTGCCTGTCTCGCATCGGCCTCTTTAGCCATCAGCGCGCTTGCAGCAAGTGCGGGTAGAGCCCTTCTCAAATCTTTGTTGGCGAAGCCTAGCCATGAATGGAAATATGAGGAAGGAAAACCTTCACTGATTAATCACTACTAAGAAGACAGAACTTAATGATACGACAGTACTTTCCTTGTTTTCTAGCCCATTTTCTTCTACGGCTTTATGTTTTGCTAGTCAATTATTGGCACTGTGTGTGAACATGGCAGCAGCAGACGGTGTGCCATTTCCGCGACTTTGTGATGTGGGGTTTTACTCTTTGTGTACTAGTGAATAAGTAAAAAGGTATTTCATATTTAGGCTGTGTTGTAGGTTTCCCATGTGGGAGGTGAAAGCTTTGATCTGCAAAACATGTATCAATTAGTCCACTTTCAGGGATGCATAGCACGAAATGCTCAGTGTGCAGTCTTAACTTTAATTTTATCACTTTGCAAAAATGGTGTCATTAAAAGTTTGAAGAGAAAACAAATTAACCATGTAAGAAACTTGTTTACAAAATGCTCTGAGGACCTGAAATGAAAGTAGAAACCATTTAAAGAACAGCCCCCCCCCTTTTATTTTTAAAGCAGATAGCTCTTATGCAAATATCCTGACTGTTACTTTCCATTTAATTGAAAGCTATAATGTTAACTGAAATTAAATACATGCATATATAAGTATATTTGGGACACCTTTCTAAATGTGGTAAGCCCTTATTTAAAAATTTCATTATGTGACATAGACTTGAACACCTCCAATGGTGATGTTCCCACCAAGTCTGACTGCTCTGGGTCTGCCCAGGTTTCTGACATGTGAGACTCCCCCAGTTCCTTCCAGCTTACACTGGTATTGGAGATTTGACTGCTAACATCATAGAATTATAATGGAATC
This sequence comes from Grallaria varia, assembly GCA_013396735.1. Lineage (NCBI taxonomy): Eukaryota > Metazoa > Chordata > Aves > Passeriformes > Formicariidae > Grallaria > Grallaria varia. Next base: position 133,443 of record VWZG01001891.1, read on the forward strand.
ACTTAGGGTGGAAAAGACCTCCTAAGATCATCGAGTCCAACTGTTAACACTGTCAAGTTTGCTACTAAACTATGTCCCTAAGCACCACATTGGCACATCTTTTAAACACCTCCAGGGATGGTGACTCAACCTCTTCCCTTGGCCTTTCAATGAAGAAATTTTTCCTAATACCCAATCTAAACCTCCCCCAGTGCCGCTTGAGGCCGTTTCTTCTTGTTTTGTCAGTCCTATCCTGATTTCACTCAGAACATAGCCTGGATGTTTATTCGCTTTGTTGCATCCTATTCTTTGTCCTGCAGAAGGATCAATATCCCAACTATTATAAATGGCTTTCCAAGGTTATTCTTAGACTATCAGAGTGTACCTTAGTAGTGCGGTTGAACACAGAGAGATGCTGTCACTGCAGCCTTCATGTTTTGATGAACTGAAGCTGGGTGATTTTTTTTTTTTTTAAATCCTGTTTTAAGGAAATAGACTTGGGGTTAGCACAATTTTTTTCTATGTATGGCATTTGCATGCTGTTGCTTTTAACAATATTTTTATTTCTCTATTGTATCACAAAAAGTTTCCATTACTATTGTGTTGTACCTCTAGCAGATAATGCAAACAGGTTCATAGATTATCTTCAGTTCTGTGTTTTTGTAGCTATGAATTAGTCGCCAGGGAGTAGCTAGAGTACTGCATTAAACCAACAAGCTTTTTCCCCCTGAGACAATAGGAATCACTTTGCATACATACCTACCTACCATGCTAATGGAGGCTGTTATTTTGGAATCTGTTTCTCAAACCACATAGCCAGCCTGGCTGTACTTTCCACTCTGAGTACATTTCCCCCATCAGAGGCATATATCATTCAGGGATTCCTAAGAATTCAGTAACAAAAACAAGCAATGCTATGTTTTTTCTAGTATATTTTCTATCCAACATAATCAACTAGATTCTTTTTTATTAACTGAAAAATTGGAAAGTTAACATTTGATGGAAAATGTCCAAATAGAGTATTTCATTTGAATCCTATTTCATACAGGAAAGATTATTTCCAAATGTGGCCAGACTGCTTGGCTATTAAATGCTTGGCAGCCCCGTTCTGTGCATAAGAGCAATGCGGAACTTTAAATTAAGCAGGCATTTACTAAAGCAGTTGTTCTCAGAGTTATACCATTTGTACATTTGCATTTCTGAGAGGCAGCTAATCACCTGCAATCTGAATATGGTAAAGGCTTTTAAAGTGACTTTGTCACTAGCTAGCTAACATACATTATGATTTCATTATCCCATTTCAATAAATTTTGAAGTATTCATTGAGTATGCCTTTTCTAACACATTTGCTATAATGGGCTTCAGGAGGGTTCAAATTTAAACACCCAGTTTTCCCTAGCTCTGATACAAGACTTTTTCATGAAAAATGCATCTTGCTCTTTTAGACAAAAAGCAGAAAATGATTCTCTCTCACATGGTAAAAGGAATCAGGGTTAATTAGTTATATAGCCTAATTACTAAAATTAAGGATACAATGTACTACTGTCAGAACCTTTTCACTTTTACATGATTCCTCTTCCTCTGAGACAGGATAAAAATTTGTTGAAGTATCTAAGACAATTAGGAACCCAAGTTTCCATGAAAAACAGTGAATTTATGAGTCACCAATTCATTTTTTAATATTCTAACTTTTGTCTGTTTCTGGAAGTTTTATTTTATTAAAAATAGATTCCTTACCATCTTCCAATTCCTACTGAAGATTTTAGTACTTTTTAATGGCACAAAAGCAAATTTGGGATAAAACCAGGAAAACTTCTGCTTCTTGAAAAGCATAAAAAGAATGAATTTCTTAAAAAAATATTCTATGTGTTTCACAGAAATTCTGCATATATATTTTTTTTTTCACATGGTAATGAAGAGTGGGGCTGGGGAACTATCTGTTACCTTCACCTACTGTATTTGCTCTACCAATTTGAATTTGTCATAATTTATTTAAATTAAGCATTTTAAAATAATTAAAATACTCAAGAGATTAAATAACCTTCCTGTGACTTTTGTGCTCCTCTTCCAGTTTTCAAGAAGATATGTTTTATTCAAATCTACCAGTGTAAATTTTAGGAGGATTTACACCTTGGGATTTTTCCCATCTGTTTTTTAAAGTGCATCAACAGCCAGCACCAGAGAAATAGCTTTACAAATTATTACCTCCAGACTCTGGGAAATTTGCTTTGAAAACTCTCACATCCTGTACGGACATCACTGTGCTCACTGCACCATTCCAGGATGTAATTTAAATTCCCTACATTTTTGTTAGGCTACAGTTTTAAAATACATTGTTTTACCATCTGCGTAACCCTGTAAAAAGCCCTGGGTTTTTGAAACAAGAAACCTGAATGTAGCCTGGATTAGGAGTGGGTACAATAGGAGACCCTTAGCTCCTGCTGCTACTCCAGAGAAGAGATGTGTGCTTTTCCACTTCATCTGCTGCCACCAGCAGGGAGTTGAGAGGGCAAACACTACCCCCGGATGCCAGTGTGACCAGGCTGCTTGCTCATTTCCCTGAACTTTCTTAATCATATTCTTTTGTATTCAGAGAAGAAAGGCTGTCCTGACAGGGCTTATCTGGAGAAAAATTCTTTTGATGCAGTGACAAATTATTCTTTCATACCTAAAAGCTTAACTTGGCTGCCACTAGTAACCACTCTCCGTTTTGAAGGAGTTTGGACTTGTAGCTTGGCATCATCAAAACTTGATTCCCAAGATTTTGGAATCAAAGTACAATTTCAAGCCTGTTACCAAGTATCTCACAGTCAGAAAGCACAAGGACATACCATGAGCCCCTTGAGACAGCAAGGTTTGTTGAGCAAAGTAACTGAGTCAGTCACTGCACATCCAACATTTATTGTACACCAGTACTCTGGGATACCTGAGTCTGGACGGACAAAGAAAAGAAACTGAGGTGTCTTCTGTCATCAAAGAAGACAGTGCCTTGCCCTAGAATGTGAATCAGGTCAAAGGGAAGGTTCCTAATTCTCTCTGTTGACTGTGCAGACAGTTTTGGGTAGGTAAGGTCCTTAGTGATTGTTGGGTACGTATAAATTCACATACACAGGAGGAGAGCATAAACTCGAGAGGAGACTCAGAGCAATGCAAGAGTACCTTTACAGTCCTTCATGTACTTATTTAGATCAAAGGTTTATACTTTGTTAAGGAGCGATCAACCTCTGGATGGTATCATAAAAAGTGTAATGCAAGCCTAAAAAACGTGCCCCTTAGACAGTTACAGTGACTCTTACAGATCTGGTTTCTAGATGAGTTAGCAAAAATCTGGGCATTTCTGTGTTTGCATTAGGCTTAGTTTATATATAGCTTATGTATACCATAGAACTTTGCTTTCAAAACATGGTTGTGGGTGAAGAACACACTTCTATGACCATTGTCTCTATCCATCCCACTTACTGTCATATCTTATTTGCTAACCCATCAGGGGCATCTTAGTTAAGGATTCCTTGGTCATCCTGGACTCTGTCTAAATTCAGTGCTTCATCTCTGTCTAAATTCAGTGCTTCATTTAATTTTAACTTTCTACTTATTTTGCAGTAGCACCTATGAGTCCAGTAAGGGATGGTCTCAATGCAAAATCAATGTGGTAGTTCAGCTACACAACAGGTGTGCCTGTACTGTCATACCCATGGCAAACTGGGAAAAGACAAGGTTTCCTCTGAGCAGTCAGTGAAATATTTTATGTCAGGAAGCTACTTGTTTTATATCCTTTCTTCCTCTTAGGAAACTCATTCACACACAGCCTAAGAAAATGAGATTCAGTGTGTATTGCTCAGTGAAAGAAGACATGGACTGATGTTGCTGTAAGCAGTTTACCAGCAGTGCTAGGTCCAACTGGAGTTACCACAAGGATAACGCTGGGTTCTTTTTCCTCATGAGGAAGGCAGATGATTGCTCTATATAATCTAGTTTTTTAATGGTCTTGACAAAAATAGTGCTGCAAGGTTGCTTTTCTGTGCTGCTTCTATTCATGTAGAGCAAACAGTTTGAACGTTTTGCAGCTGATATTTAGGAATACTACATGTAGTCAGATGTTGCTACATGTCAGTTGGGTGCTCACAGGTTGGTGCATAAGGAACATACTAGAATTATTTTTTTTCCCCCACTCTGCACTAAGAAACTGCAACAAATAAGTGTTGTCATTCTGGCAAATCATGATCCAGAGGCCAAAACCCATATGTGAGTTCAACCAGAGGCTTAGACTTCCAGACTTCAGATCAGGATGGTGCAGGAGAGTGACTCAGCTCATATCATTTTAGATAGCTGAAGTTAGGGATCTCACCTATGCTAGTCACCTAGGCTTCCTCTGTGGACAGGGAAAGAGAAGCACTTCTGGCTGGTAGGATGTTCACACCTGGCAGAGTGTAAGAACCTACTGGCTGAATTCTGCCTCTCCTCAGAATCCAGAAAAATAGGTTAGGCATTGCAGCTCCTCATTAGATGACAATATAATATGAATCCAACCTGGAACTGTGTTGCAGTTACACATTTGCACATCAGGATGAATATCTGCCTGCCTCATAAGGATGCTTTATAATGTAAAAGAATTTTGAGATGCAAGCCTCATAATTCTTAGTTTGAAATTTGGAGTTTGAATTCTATTTCTAATGGTATTTTGTTATGAGGAGCACATCCCAAATTAGGAAGGAATCTCACAATATGGTTATGAATTGCCTATGAGTCTGTAAACCTGTATTGCAGGTCTGTTTCTTTCAAATTTTGTATCCAATAGCCTTTTAAATTTTATTTTACATAAAGGTTTTGACTGTCTGATACGCAGAGCTAAAATTGCTACTGAGTTCTAAAAGATTCTCTTTAATAGTACTTACTGGTTCACTAGTAAAACATACTAAAAGCTGAAACCGTATTTAAATAACAACAGCTTTCAAAATATGTTCTATGCCCAGTAAGGGCAGAGACCAAGAAGTCTGTCATGTTCCTAATTCAGTCAAGCATTTCTCTATTAAGTTTTCCAGCCTTACATATGTACGCACATGCATGCATTTCCATCTGCATCGAACATTTTCTAGCTCTATAACCATATAAAAGGTTGTGAATATATATACTCTTCATGATTGTTCAATTTTTTATTATGTAGACATTTATAATCAGAAAGCTACCAGACTGGGGATCCATTAGCCCAGGAGCTTTTTCAAATGTACAGTAAATAATATGGGTGATTGACTACCATTGCAGTTATGCCACAGTAGGAAAAATGTGTAAGTTAATTTTAATGGGGTACTTTTCTGTTTTGATGATGATATTGCTGGTCCTCTATTTGACTTACTTCCTATATATTATACTTTGGTGGTAGGCATCAAATGTACCCAAAGAGTTTTATAAATGGAAAATTTTCCAGCTCTTTCCCAGCTGGCATCTCAGCATAAGGACATAAATCAAAAAGTTGTATCCATAAATTTACTGGCTTAGATTACTTTCTGGCAAAGTCTGGAGCGTAAGAACCAAAACTTTCTCTGAAGCCCGTGCTCTACCCTATTTGGCCTCCCATGATTTGCTTCAGGTCCTGAAGAATGCATACCTGGGGTCTGTCAGCAAAGGTGCCTCCCCAGCCCTCCTGGCTTTACTGCTTACGTTAGTTTTCTGTGGCTTAAAATGAGTTCATTAATCCGAACAGTAGATTGATGGGATTGCCATAATCCTCTAGCTCTTAAGCAATGAAGAATTTCTTGTGCCGGGATATGAAAAATCTCAGACTGCTAGTGTCTCCACTGAGACATTTCTTAAATGCCCATTTTTTATGGTTGACTTCACATAGCAAGAACTTAAAAGGTACCTAGGCTGAGGGTTGATGAAATGAGTTAGTGGCATTAAGTAGTGGCTTACTAAATGCAATAACACTTTAAAAGGTACGGAAGCAAAATTCAAATTGGTTGTTGGATTCCTGGGAATGCTCTAAATGTCCCTCTCTTACAAAGTGTTTAGTATGTTATGACTGATGTGCTGTGTTCGAAATTGCAGGTTTATGCAACTCAGCCGACAGCTGGATGATTGTTCCTAATATCAAACAAAACCACTACACAGTGCACGGGTTACAGAGTGGCACTAAGTACATCTTCATTGTTAAGGCCATTAATCAGGCGGGCAGCAGGAGCAGCGAGCCTGGCAAGCTCAAGACAAACAGTGAGTAAAGTGACATCCAACATGCATGTGTTCTCCTTTCTGGCCTTCCTTTGTAGGTATGATCTTTGGAAGACACAAGAGCACAGAGCAGTTTAACTTGTTTAAAGTGCTACCCAGTGAATAAGTCACTTACTTAATTCAATTTGACATTAACAGAGTCTTCAGTAGTGCAGAACTTTTTTTTTGAGAGAGATGCACCTGTAGTTTGGTCTGTCAAAATATCACATAAGAACAGAGCCATCACATGTGAAATGGTTGAAAATACTCTTTTGTGGATTTTTTTAATATCCTCTCTATTCTTTTACCTCTACAAAGCAAAAGCTTTTCTTATGTTTGCAATATAACATTTTATTTTGGTATAGTGTTCGTAAGATAATTACTGGTCTAATTTTATCCCCCCAAATTATGTCTTTTTTAGAACATTGGAAAAATTCTTAGCTTCATCCCCTTCAGTTTTTTATGGAGTTCATCAAGGTGGTAGAGTAGTCAGAGACCCCACTTCAAAAAAAACAAGGGTTACACAAATTATTAGCAGATGTAGAATAGTAATTTTAAGACTGGTTTTCAACTGTTTTCTTCTTGTGTCCCAGCCAATCCCTCAGTCATGTAGTCATCATGGGCAGCTCTAAGGGCTGGAAAGAAAAGACTGGGGTTTGTGCATCCTCCGAAACCTGCTTATTGTAGGGGGGATGCTTGAAGGGGGGGCAATACTGAATGTTACAAGAAGGATACTGAAGAAAATGGCATGTACACCTTTCTGATTTCCCCCTCTCTGCTATTAACACCTGTGTGATGTGACCAGGCACAATTCAATACAGAGAGACATCCTTTAGATACCGCTGCAGCACACAAAGGCTATTAACTAGTCAGAGAGGCAGGCTGTATGTATGTTACTGCTACCAGCAGGTAAGAAATAACCCCCAAATACTTTCCAATGGGTTTATTTTATATTTAGTCATACTATATAACTAAATGCACATTGTAAAAGTAGATAACCCTGAACAATTTACGTCTTATTTGAAGTACATGTGCCAGTGCCTCACACAGACTTTGTGAGAGTGCTCATTTTCATTTTCTGTGCATGTCATCAAATCTTCCGATTACATGCTTTTCCCCTTGATATAAAAGATACTAAGAAGGGAAAAGTGCTTTGCTGGACTACTTGTGGAGTCATACTTTTCTAGTTGTCTCCTGGTGGAGGTAAATGATCTTTTTGCTTTCTGACACAATGAGCAAGCCTGTCAGAATTGTGGTGGGCTTTATGTATCTACAGGGTTCAGTTTACCTAAAAGCTTCCTGTTATTGTCTACAGATCTTGTGCTACAGCCTAAGATACTTGCCAAGAGCAACAGCCTCAATAATGTTATTACACCATATTATTTGGACCAAGTTACAGTTCACTTCCTTCTTTTTAATGCACAGTATCCAGTACCACATGGGCACCCTTCCAAAGCAATCCTGAGTTGTTGACTGTGCTTGTTATAAATAAAGATGTGGATGAATGAATGAAGAGACAACACTAGTGCTTCTTCTTATTTTCAAACTCATTTTGTGGGATTGGAAATCATACTTTTTGTAGTAACAATGAAGATGTCATTATGGAGCTTTATCCTTGGAGAATTAATAGAACACAATTTATTCTAAATCTAATGTGCTGTGAAAAAAAGCAATCCTCAGACCTTTATTAGCATGTATATTGGTTTCAATTACATGCAAGAATTAGAGTATTCTGGTTACCTCTAGGTCAGAGATAAAGGACATGATGATTATGCAGGGCTCCTTTCAGGGATTATCCACACAGGGAAGTCAGCACACAAAGAAATTGACAGTAACCTGACAATGCCATGCAAACTAGCTATTGCAGGGAGCAGAATAGGTTAGTCTAGCTCAAGAACTCTTGAGAGGAGGAAATTAACACGGTTATGTAATCTTGCAGGCTTTTCAGAGGCTTGCTAATCCACTCTCCTTTTCGAAATTAGAGCCAAACAATTCTTCTGTCATCTTTGTCTCTGCATCTCTAGGTCAGCCATTTAAACTGGATCCTAAATCTGCTCATAGAAAATTGAAAGTGTCTCATGATAACTTGACTGTGGAACGTGATGAAACATCCTCCAAAAAGAGTCACACGCCAGAGCGATTCACGAGCCAAGGGAGCTATGGAGTAGCTGGCAACGTGTTCATCGACAGCGGGCGGCATTACTGGGAAGTGGTTATAAGCGGGAGTACATGGTATGTATATAAAAATATATGTGAAAAGAAGCCTTAGTTCACACCATGCAGGTGCTGGCACGGTTCCTCTGAGAGAGACCAGTAGCAGAAGTATGCTCTAATACATGAGCAGGCCAAGCATATATTTTTGCATAGTTTGTCAGACTATTTTCCCAATCTCCAGCACGTTTTGACTCAGGAACTAAGTCTATCACATTAAAAGCAGCCTGCACAGGACTTTTACTCCCTATCTGGGAATGGTGGGTTTTTTGAACCCACATACAGTCCATTTTAAGAGTGAACTTTGTAAATGTGATCATTTCTCTACTAAACGTGAAAGATTTCCGTGTCCTTCAGTAAGAAAAAATAAATAAAAATGAGGACCATTTGATGATCCAGTTTCACAGGGACAGAGATCAGATTTGCTTCTGTGGAGGGGATGCTGAGCAGCAGAGCTATAGGTCTGTGCCCCGGGGTATGAAGCAAGGGGCAGGAAATAGAAGAGTGCTTTCCTCCACTTCTGAATAATCTTCTGTGTCATACAGGGACAGATTTCAAGGGACCTTTTAGCCAGTGGAAGAGATGTTATCCTTTGGTATTCAAAGGCATCATGATGAAGGTTAATGGAGTGGAAAAATCAGTAAGGTCTTCAGGTATTGCCCACTGTCTCGAACAAGAAAAATGCTGTTTGTCTGTGCCAGTGCTAAGGAATGGAAAAAAAAGTGAATTATGGCACATTTATTGGTTGAAAGCCCAGCAAATACTGCAGTGTCTCTGAAACATGAGGAACTTTTATATTTCTGTTATATATGACAAATCAGGTATTTTTCCTCAGTGTCCATTAATGAGAACATTTTCACAATCCATTTACCCTGCACATCTTGCCATAAATTATGGTTTCCAAAGCAAATGTCTTCACCTACAATTGCTTCACTTGGCCTGAAACCCAGTCCCAAAAATGTTCATTTGAATCTGAAAACCACACCAGCATCTGGCAAAACATGTTTGAAAATGGCAAAATTTTTTTTAAAGTGTCCTTGAATGTTTATTCTTGCATTCCTTCTTCTGGGCCATATATTAACAAGCAAGGAGAGATCAGATTAGCTGACAGACAGCAGTGTATTTTAAATCAATGCATTCCTCTGTATTCATCTGTTGGAAATGGAAATCTGGGGTCCAGTGATTTAAACTCTGAGGCAATGAGTACTCAACAGTCTTCCTTTTGAATACCAGAGGTAAGCACTCAAAAAAATTGCCACAGATGCCAAACTAGAAATTATACGATGAGGTACCCTGATCTCTCAGACACAAAATAAAGATGGGGCAAGACCTTAATTAAGCGTGTGCAGATATTGTGGTGAGACACCACGAGACAAGCATGGCAGGAAGCATTTTTTTCCTTGAGATGTTCTTTTGTTTTGCAGGTATGCTATAGGTATTTCCTACAAGTCAGCACCAAAGCATGAGTGGATCGGGAAGAATTCTGCCTCCTGGGTGCTTTGCCGCTGCAATAACACGTGGGTGGTGCGGCACAACAGCAAAGAAATCCCCATCGAGCCTGCGCCCCACCTGCGGCGGGTGGGGATTTTGCTGGACTATGACAACGGTTCCCTTGCTTTTTACGACGCATTGAACTCCCTACACCTTTACACTTTTGACATTACTTTTGGGCAGCCAGTGTGCCCCACGTTCACAGTGTGGAACAAGTGTTTGACCATTATAACTGGCTTGCCTATCCCTGACCACCTAGACTCCTCCGAGCAGCTCGCGTGACTGCTAAAAGCCAAAAGGTAGGACGACACATCTTCCCAGGGCTGCTGCCTGCAGGAGCTTGCCTGAAGCAGGCGGATCCGTGTGGCATCCCGGCCATCACTGCCAAATTTGGCCAAAACTGAACAGGAAAGAATATCTCTTTCTGTGTACTTCTTATGGAAGGACAAGAGGTGGCTTTAAAAATATCTTAGAACTTTCTTTTGCAGTTGGTTTTGGTTGGTTGGTTTTGTACTTAGTCTCTTAAGGGAAGATTTATAAATTATTTATAAAAATAGAAAAAAGAAAAAAAAAAAAAAAAGAGGGAAGTGAAAGCCTGGTCTGGACACCTGGAAAATTACTTTTTTTGGGTTTTTTTTGTTTTGTTTTGTTTGGTTTTTTGGGTGTTTTTTTTGTTTGCACATTGATGGCCCTATCAATTAAAGTTTAATCAGCCTTTTGCATAGTTTTATTTTACAGTGGATAAAAGCAGGACATTGGAAGGATGAAAACTGCGCAGTGGACAAGTCAGTATACTGCAGGTTTTACTCATACCAACATTAGCATTCTCATTACCAGCCTTGTTGCGTGCGAGATCTCCCAGTTTCTACTGTGCACATGGGAGTGTGCAAACCAAAAGAACAGAAATAAAAAAGAGAGCGAGCCAACACGACAAAAGAATAAAGTTTAATTTACTTCTGTTCACAGGGCAGTGCTCTTTCAGTTCATAAAAAACATGTGGAATATCTCCTAGAAATGTGAGTGGATAAATCATCTGGTGATTTATTTTATTGATGGCAACATTCCCATCTGCCAGTGTTTCGCTTTCGTCTTTGGGAAACATTATAGAATCACTGAGGATGTGGAAGACTGATACCATCTCTGAGAATCAGCAGCACTGGAGGAGAGCAGCCAATCCAAGGTCTGACTGTAGACTAATTTGATAAAGCACGGCATCATTTAAGGATTGATTGTAATAGAAGATGTCACGGTTCTGATGGTAGACATGTGAATGCTTATTGCTGATTTTGCAAGGTTCAGCATAGCAAGCCCAGCCAACAACTCTGAAGTGAGACATATGCCACTTTACCATTGATTTTCAATGAAATACAAATGTTTCATTATCATACACTGTGTAGTGTCTATAACAAATACAGAAGTCTCTTTTACATATGCTGTATGGAGAAACACTGCAGCTGGATTTTGCTCACGGTTATTATTGTCCTGGGTTGTTTGGGAAAGCACAGTTCGCATTGTGAATGGGGAATAAAGAGCAAACTTTCAGCAGCAGTAGGAATCTGCACGGGCAGACCCTACATTCATCCTGGTTTTGGTAGATGAACTTCAGTGAAGGCAATAGAGGTTGTATGTACTTTATCTCAAAGCTGAATCAGGTGCATTTTTTCCTCTTTCCCTTCTACAGAATAGAAGCCCTTTGTAATTACTGCAATGCTTATAAATGATCATTTTGGGAGATGCATGAGGCATATGAAAACTTTAAAAAAATGGTTTTTCCTACACTGTTTTGTTCTTACTATGCAAGTGATAAAAATCTGCCTGTGTAGAGAAAGGATAAATCGAATATCAGCTTTAAGACATGATTTGCTCATGCTCGTGCTCATGCTTAGGTGTCTTTTGGAAAAGATGCCTTACTGCACTTTGTTCACTAATGGGTCCAAAATGGTCCCAAGCTCAGCTTCAGATTTTTTAAATACTGATTCTTCAGGTACAAAACTGTATTACAGTTTGCCTTCTGATGATATAAAAAATTTATGAGCAAGATGAGGAATACATGCATACCTATTTGGTTTTTTCCTTTTTTTAATAGACAATAAATGCCTATCCATATTCCTTTGATTTCCCTTTACATGCCATGCTAACTACTGAATTAAATGGAAAAAAATCTGTTAGTACATTGCTGGTACCATGGCATTCAGCTGGGCAGCATCCCATTGTTCGCAGGCAGGAGCCATTGATCTATCCAGAGTAGACATAAATAAGGGAAAATGTGTACACATAGTGAACTGCAGTGTTTATTGTACTGTCTTTAATAATCAAGAAACATACTTTCTAAAATGAAAAAGTAAATAAGTCCCCAAACATTACATTTTATAATTGAATACAGTGTTAGTGATACAATCTGATATACACTGCACAGATGATCTGACCTGGGATGTTTGGGTGGTAGCTGAGATGGCATGGAAATTTTTATAATGAGTTGACAGGTGATGACTGATGCAAAGCAGTGATAAAAAGATGCATGAAGAGAGGAGTTTCAATCTAGGGTTATTGCCAAGCGTCTGCCTAAAAGGAAAAGGTATATTATCAAAGTACATGTAGCAAGAATGTGTATCTTCTCTTTTGCCACAAATACTAATTCTAGAAGCTGATTTCAGTAGTGGGTGAACCGAAGACACTCTTCAATGTTTGGCTATACAATGCTGGCAGAGATTGATCTGGATGGAAGCAATACCATGAATTTGGAAAGGTCCCAAATGATCTCACGTATTTTCATTGTAAAGACAGACCATGAGTCTAAAGACAGAGCATGGTTTTGGCCAATGGAAGAAGAACGGACTGCTATCTCCAGGCCTTGCTGTATCATTTATATTTTAACACAGAACATTTCATTTGGAGTTAAGCCACATTTCTCCAATGGCCTATTAACTCAATCAGTATTCTTTGTGCATGTATGTTTGTGTATATATGTACACGTATGTATGGGTATACACACACCAGTATATGCACAAATATAGTGTATAATTTGTGTAGATGCATACATATGTATATACACAGACGAAGTGACAGCAATTAGTCAGGGATTCCTTCTTTGCTAGTTTCTTGAAAAATTTCGTATTCTGTATGACAATGAGGAAACAAGTTTGCTATGAATGGTATTCTTCTGGACATTTTTTAACAAACAAAATCTGTTTATTTTGCAATACTTGATTCAATGCCTGATTAATCAATAAAAACTTCCATTTGAAAATGTAGCTTCTGTGGTCTGTGGCATTTTGCATGGTCCATAGCAATGAATTGAAATCTGGGGGAACAGTAATCCTTGTGTAAAAATAAAACATGGTACTTTAATGTAGCACGTGGTCTTAGATGAGGGGTTTTCCCTCTTTTTTTTGAAAGTTTTGTGACTAGGAATGAGGTAGCATTGTATAATGCGGTGTGTAACAAAGGCAGATTTTTGAGGAATAGTCTGCTGAAATGCAAGCAATGAATGTGGTAGATAAAGTCTGTGTTGGTATAATGATTGTTTTGAAGGTGTGTTTAAAACCCGAGTTGGGATTCAGCAGAGTTAGAGCAAACAACAGCACAATCTCTTTAGAAGATAGTAGCAGCTCAGAGTAGTCTTGAACTTGAGATAATGGAGGGGTGGGAGACTTTTTTCTCTGAGGCCAAATAAGATTTTCCATGGGTTAGACTTTCATGTGTTAATGTACCTCTAATAGGGAAAAAAATAATTCACGAATGGGCTGTGTGTCATTAATTATTTAGTAGTCTGTCTCCAGCCCACTGTACTTTCCCATTGTTGGCTTTCAGAGAGCAATAAAGTTGCTGCATTTTCTGCCATGAGTTTATTCTTTGTCTATTTTGAGTATCCCATTTTTCAACTGCTGAGCAAAGAGCCTCCCACTGAGCAGTGGGAAGCAAGGGTGGGAAGCATGAAAGTCCCTCAGGTCTGGGTACACTTTGAAAAGCAGGAAATCTGCAAGTGCAGGTGAAAATATATGCATGTTCTTCATTATATTAGCAATAGTAGGTCACTAAACAGCAGTGCGCATCATCTCTTTTAACCCGTGTCTTAATTGCAAACACTATATTCCTTGCATGTTAGAAAACACAACAGGGCACTATTGGCAGCACAAATTAAAGTGTCAGCTTGTTAACCAAATCATTTTGAGATGGCCAGCATTTATAGCACTATGAAGGACTGTGGGAGATTTCATTAAAATATTATTTATTATCTAGCATAGTATAAGTATTTCTTTCTTAATTATTCTGATAAAGCAGATTTCTAGTAATTACCAGATTCTGCTTTTAGTTGCAGCAGCTCAGTTTTCAGATAAGCCCATGCACCAAAACAAAGTGAGAATCACTGTTGGCTCTGATCTGTATCACCAAAACTGAGGCTATTCATTTTAGTTGGAAACACTGCCTTCATTTCTGGTTTAGGAGGGAAGGAGTGTGGACTCCGAGGAAGTGCACAGCAGAACCTCAATAACTGCCCAGGGCACACCTGGCCTGAAGGCCTTTGGTGGGGCAGCTTTGGGAAGCTGATGATAAACAAAAATGTGTACAGGCTGCTTATATACTGATGTGCTGGCTGTTTTCTTGTGGCACCATCTCTGATGTCTTTTCACATGGTCTTTCAAGTAGTGGAAATGTGTCTTGAGATATAGGGATGTAAAATGCAGTGTTTTCCTGTGCTACTGAGTTGGTTGGCCATATAGAAATTAGCACAGTGTTTTTGTCTTCTGCGCATTAAGGCTAGTCCTGCTCACTCCTAAATTCTGATGGTGTGTGCTCTGGATTATGGCAAGCTATTTTTAGGTATTGAGCTTCCTGAAATGAAAGAAAATCTCTTTACATTTTAACCTTTGATTTAGTACTTGATTTTCATACAAAAAATTAGGAGACTAAAGGGCAATGATGTTAACAATGAATGCTTCAGTGTGGATGAGACTCTTGGTTGGGAGGGTGAGGCTTACGGCATCTGTGCACATAAATCAAATCTCTGTGGCAGAACAGACTGATTTGACTTTTCTGTGGGAGTTGAACAGTGCAGGTGCAAGTGTTTTCTTCTGAGGTAGGCTTTTGCATTAACTCCACTCTTTCAGTAGAATATTCCATTTCTTTAATTTATTTTTGATTGATTTTCTGATTCAAGTGCAGACCATGTTAATATGACAGTAAATAATATAACGTTTTATCGTGTTACCTATTTTAGGAAGCCCTGCCATGTCACGTGCCTCTGGCAGGTCGCTGAACACATCAGCTGCGAGTGTAACCTTTGCAACATCACCTCCAATGTGAGGACTGAGGCTTAAGCCATTGACCAAGTATGTAACTTCTCCAGGTGGGATTCATCCTGCTTTAAAGGAAGGAACTCTAGCACAAATCTTGATACCAGTTGAATGTGAGAGACATGCATTTCACGAGGGGTGATATAGGGAAGATATGGGCTTGAAAACCACCAGCATTGAGACAGTTCTTGTTTAGAAGCATGACTGTGTATTAGGAAGTCATGAAATCTACTACGGTGTGATAACAATGTCATTATTACTGCTGCCTGAGAGAGGAATGGAGTTAGCAAAGGAGGGGGCTCTGGAGCAGTGCTGAGAGAGAACACTCAGAGTGATGGGGCAGCTGGAAACCTGCCACCACCACTTGCCTTGGCACCACACTGCCGCTCTGCAAAGCAAGCCTGCACCTATTCGTGCTTCTGTTCCAGCTCAGCCTCAATGCACATTCCCAAATGACAGGGAAAAAATATTGCGAGTATATCTTTGAAGCCCTAAACTGAATAAAAGCAGCAGGGCAGGGATGACAGCCCCGGGCCTTGATCTACCTTTATTCACCCAGATTTTTACATCTGCTAACTTCAAAGGAGGTAGTCCTGATTTACACAGAGGTAGGTACAAGCCCATGAATCTTCAGTTTCAAACAGGTCAAACCCAAGTGAAGCAGAAGCCCCTGTGAGAGCAGCTCAGCATTTCCATTAAATCATGCCTTTGGAGAAAGCATGTTAGCTGCTAGCAAAACTGCACTTTCTCATGAGCTGTTTCCCAAGGCCAGCACAGGTGTGTTTCAAAACGTCTGGTTCTTTTAAAATGTATGGCTCAATAACATTCTTCTTGGGTGAATTATTCAGGCAATGCTTTGCTGTTTCCTCCAAGCAGGGTGGGAACAATTCTCTTAGCAGGTGCTGTGTTGCTTTCATAAAAATCATGAGAGTGGCAAATACATAAGTTATGATATAATGCTCCAACATAAGACTATTGTTCTTGGACTTCCATTTTAAAATGGATAATAACTAAAGAAGTTTAGAAGTCTGTTTCCTTTAACTGTTTTGTCTAATTGATATAGTTATCTGAATGCATGAAAATGTTTCCTCTTGAGGAATATCACCTCATTTCTTGTTAATACACACAGACACATAGTAATTAGGACTATTCCTGAAAATTCTTGAATTCACAGAATAGCTTATAATCAAGCATTTAAAAGGCAGAAAATAGATGCTTTGTGTTGGCATAATCTTTGTCATTTAACAGGGAAAAAAAGCTGTAGCTGTTTAGATCACTGAAACATTTAACAAATGACAGATAAGCTACACAAGACAATGGGGAAATTTTCACTAGCAATTTTTTATTTCATCCTCATTTTTATTTTACTTAAAACACATGGTTTCACTTGAAAATGTTTCTCTGTTATCCTTCCATTTTTTCAACTTTTCTGTTTTCAGTCTCATTTTTAGATTTTAAATACTAGGGTAGTATTTAGTGTTTAAGTATTGGGGTAGTGACAAGCTAGTTGGCTTCATTTTTTATTTTCTTGAAAATTACCTTTTTCATGTGGTGCACAGGAAATGAAATAAGAAGTCAAAATACTAAAGCAATATGCAAGATTGAAAGTTGAGAATATTTTTGAAGTAGAAGTTAAAGAAGGAATGCAGATAAACCTGTCACTCTTCTACAATCACTGAATTATTTCTTTCATTATTCTGGGTTTAATAGCATTGCTCTCTAATTAAAACAGTGTTATGAGATCTGATTAAGGAGTGCAATCAGAGAATTAGCAGATTATTTTAGGACGACCCTGAAAAAAATTCCCTTTAATAACAATACATATATTCAACCTCATTAATGTCAGCTTAGGGTTTTTGGATTCAGTTTTCTTTTGTTGTTTGTTGTTTGTTTTTTGTTTAAATAATACTGTGTGTCCTCACTAGCAGTAGTTCCCAGCCTAGAAGCATGTGCCTCTTTTGGGAAGGATAGGGTCTGATTCTTTATGGAATTGGGAAAAAGTCTTCCCTATGGCAGGTGTGAAGGTGCACAGTGAGAACATCTCCCATCAACAGGGGGTAATTTAATCTATATTTCAGTCATCTTGTTTATGCAAGTACTAGTGATGGCCAAACTGAGGATGAAATAAGTTCCTTCATATTTGTAGGTGTAGGAAGAGGTGGAAAAACTTTGTTGAATCACAGCTAGTGATTACAATCAATGATAGACCAAATCCAGAATGAGAAATTAGCAAATACAGTTTGTAACATATCCTTTTAATTTCTTCCAGTGACGGTGACCTCTCTCTCAATTTGCCTGTCAGTTTACATCCACATGCTTCTTGAACATTTGTTAAAGTTGGACTTGAAAACATTTGGAGTTTTTTAACACTTAGGTTGTTGTCAAACTACTCTTAAAACAAACATTCCTGGTATAATGTCAGCAGGTTATGGCAGAGGGTAGAGGTAAGGAACAATTTAGGACCTAGAAAAGGTGCAAATTGAGTTCAGAACAGATTAATATTGTTTCTCTTCTAACAGATGAGTCATAGAATCCTACACTGCATATATTTAGAAAACAAGAGTAATTATTAAGAACATGACCTGAGTTATGCTGTAAATTCTAACAAATGCCTGAACGGTTGAGGAAATTAGGATAAATATTTGAATTTATATACATAAAAAGAACCACAGGAGGAAACGGTTATTTATTTGCTAATAATTCAAACTATTTTAGCCAAATCACACTTTCTTATTAGAATCCTAATGCTGTTTTCCTGCTGATGAAACAGGAATGCTTTGCTTTTCTGTTCTTATGAAGTCAGTGCTCCATATTAGTGTTACTTGAATTACTTGGAAATCTCTCAGGATGAAGAAATTTCATAGCATTGAGTACAGAGTTCTCACCAGTCTTGAAACCTGCAGAAGTCATTAGCCAGGTTCAAGGCTGAATTACCATCAGGTTATGAATGCTTTCATGTCTATTTAACTGTGCCAGAAGAAACATGTAGCATTAAAAAAAAAAAAAGATAGCCGATTTTATGTCAATATGGGAATAGATGTCATTCTATCCTGCTACAAAGCTGCTATTTGGTATATGGGCAGAAGATATTTTTGTGGATTTTGTGTGAAGCTGTACTTGTGCTGATTCTCATGCATACAGAGATGCTGTAGCCCTAAGTCCTGACAATTTTTTCATCTATTTGTGGAATTCAAAAGCTCTGCAAATCATGCTGAGGGGCTGGTTGGTGGTGGGTACAACTTGCTGTAAAAGGACTTTCACTGGCCTAATTTCTCCTGCTTCCCCAAAAGTAGAAGGAAAGGCAAAACAGCTCCCAAAGGTCTTCTTCCCTAATCCTCTCCTGACATCTCTCATGGCAGGAGCAGTAAAGGCACAGCATGGCCCTTGACTACATATCTTGTGTGGCAACAGAATTAGGCTATGAAGCTTTAGGCAGGCTCCTGTGGGTGAAGAACCTGGCTCCTCTTAAACTGGCTCCACTAGCAAGGTTCACGCAAGGTTTCTCCAGCAGCTTCTCCGGCTTCTGCCACAGCCAGGAAATGCAAGGGAAATCTGTCATAGGACAGGGTGTGAGGATGATGTATCTTCTAAAGGCGTGTCCAAAAGGCTCAGAGACAAAATTTGAAGTGTCATTCATCCTCATAGGAAGGTCCGCATAAGAAGGATGGATACATTTTCCCATGTTTCTATGAAGGCATGGAAAGCTGCCTCCTTATGCGTCAGGACTGGTAGTGCTTGTGGGCAGGCAGGCCTCATGTAATTGGAAGAGTGGAAAATCATTGTCCCATAGTTTTTCTTACCATTCTCCTAACAGTTTGACAAATGGGACGAAAAAATTGTCTAATTCCACTACATGAAGGCTCATACCACTGGTCTTCATTGTCAAAACAGAAAATACAAAAAAAAAATGCAACTAAATTTGTGTGTGCAAAATTGTTATTTGTTACAACTGACATGTCTGACACATTTTTGATCTATTATTTACTATAAATTACTAACTATTAATTACTATTATATAGTAACACAAACCAAGTGGAGGATTTATCATGACTGGAACTCTGATAACAAAAGATAGAAATAGAAGTTGAAGGCAGAAATAACATCTGTGGAAAATGCACCTAAGAAGGTAAAACCAGAAAGGGTTGCTACTATAGTGCAATAAGTCTGCTAGACGCTCATCTGGAATACTGGAAAATTCGGGTTAAAAGAAAGGTGATATTCAGTAACACAGGATTAGAAAAAGTCAAGAAAGAGGCTGAGTTATGTGTACGTGGCAGTCTAGTAATCAAAAGCTGAATGGAAATAAGGTGGTTGTGTTTCTAAACATATGATTAGGGATAACACCAGGAAAGGGGAATAAGAGTTCCAAATAAATTACACAATTGCTAAGAGAATAAATGCATTCAGCTGGTTTATGGGCAGTTAAGTCTATAGAAATCAAGAAGGTTACTTCACAGGACAGCATGAGGCAAAAAGAAACCTTGCGGTTTCGAAGATGAAGCTTCATGCATGAGGTTAATCACACTTCAGTCTAAATGCCCATTTATTAGTCAACTAGACATAAGCATATTCTGTAGGCATCTTCCATAAAGAGTAGGAAGTAAACAGCACCTGCAAATTCATCCCAAATATTTTAGGAACCTAACTTTGAACAGAGAGAATCCCACTCCATGCCCGAACTTTCATGACTGGTCTTATGAGGAATCACAGACAACTCATGTGTATTTGATACCTGCCTTTATATAGCTAATGGCAAATCAAGTGACTATTACTCTGTATATTTAGCAAATGGTATATTGACATTTTTATAGAAGTGATTACAAAGCAAATACATTTCTTTGGATATAATACAGAAATTTATAGACAGCTTCTGACTTAAATCCTTACTGTGCTGAAGTAAGCAGGCAATTTTTCACTGGTTTCAGTGAAGCCCAGATTTTGCCTTTCAAAGATGAATAAGGTGAAATATTGTAAATCAAAGTCATATCAAATGACTATTCTAGTAACTGAGCACTTGTTTTTTCAAAAGAAATAATTTATAATAATGCTTTGGTAAAATGGCCATCCAGGCAACATCAATGAATAAAAATGCTTGTACTCGACCACAGAACAACCTGCCTTGGAGATTGTATGAGCTCATATTCATTCTTTTGCATTGCTCCTGTGCACAAGTATTTTAGAGTCTAAACAGGTTTGCTTATCTAATTCTGCAAAATGTTATATATTAATAGTCAGCATTGTTCTAGCATAATTCTTAAAGTTTATCTTAATAGATGTCACAACAGATCTCCTCTGGCATTTCCTGAATTCAACATGTAACTCTAAGATCGTATCAAAGCTAAGATAGCTAGATACCAGTTGACATGAGTTCGTCATTCATTCCTCACAACAGTAAGCATCTATTGCTATGATAGGCTGAGTGCAAGTATTAAACACATAGTGCCTGTGCCAAATGGGTTTTTTTTATGGAATCAAGAGCTCCTCAGAAAAACTGTCTTCTAACAGAGAAGTAGCCAGCAGCTATAAGTTAAAAGAAATGCATAAGAGATAAGTGAGAAGTGATGGCTCTTTAACACATAAGTCAGATACTGAGGGGAAAAGTACTTGTAATATGTTATTTATTTGCATCTTCTGCAAAGGAATTAGGGCTGGTTCTCTGCAGGCTAACTGAAAGTCCTTTTGCTATTCATGGCAGATTGTTTTGCATGGTTACCATCCAGGAAATCTTAATGGGAAGAGAAAAATATTCTGTAGATGAATGTAAATATCCCTTTACCCAGAACTTCGTCTTAGACTCACCTCTCTACACTGTACAGGTTACTTTCAGAAGTTTATTTTCATCTAATTCTAAGCAGCCCAGGTATTTCTCTAATGATGCTGTGGTGACATATGATTCATCCTTCAGAAAAAAGCTTTCACATGCAAAGTAATGTTAACTGCTTGCTCTTCGTAAATGGGAAAGAAATTACTCAGAGAGTAATTTCTGGAGAAATGTTACAGTGAAGGTCTTTGATGTTCTTCAAGATGATGGAAAAAGAATTGCTCAAATAAAAGGTGAGAGTTTCTGCAGGAAGCACTTTCTGATGAGAAAAGGATTAGCGATCCAGGAAGGTCAGCTAAGGAAAACTGACAGCAAATCACTCAAACTAGGCAAATATTTTCTAAAAGGCTTGGCAAAGAGGGATTTCATGAGGTTCAAGTTTTTCTGCCCCTCGTTGACTCTACCAAGGTTTTTGATAGCTGGTGTAATTTGGTGGGTGCTGAGGCTCTTGGGAGCTTGGTGGGTTGATGTGGGAGAAGTAGGGATGATTTGTCTTTTAGATGGAAGCAGATACTGATCAAGTGGTTAAAAGTAACTGCAGAGGGTTTTGTGCTGAATTTCTGGAATGGAATGTGTCTGAAGGGTGGTGGAGATGTTTGATGCTGGATGATGAGGCAGTTTTGCCAAGGCATTGATGAGGTGTCACTGTCAAGGATGTTAATGAAATGTAACCACAGTCACTGTAATCCAAAAGGATTTTGACAAAATCTTTGTAAGCTTATTGTGCTCTGAATGGTGTTAAAATATGGAATTTATGTAAATGTAAGTGAATTGATGTTTAGTTATTGGAATAAGATAATGCAGATGTATTGTGAGATATATATAAATGAATGTGTAATCTAGATCATTTGAGTTATAAAAGATGGTGCTTTGGCCATCTGTCAGTGATTTTCTTTCACCAGGCTAAGGAAATTGTGGATATGAAAAGAAATAACAATTTATTAGCAGGTTTTGGATTGTATGAATGTGTCTTGATTTTTGTAATAAAGAATGTTAACTCTACCTCTTAATTTCTGATAAAGTAAACCTGTGACTTTCAATAATGATTTTATTTTGAGCGAAATCAATCTCTACAAAACCAAGGGTGGTAATTAAACCTTATCTAATCTCAATTTAAGGTAATGGTCAGCCAACTAATAATTTGTTCATGAATCACAGCCTCACTAAGGAATTCCCATTGAAGGGAAATCACAGGGCATATGCAGCTGGAGGCAGCTTTCCAGAAACTTATCACAGGGGTAGCCTTGAGGAATGCAGTAAAAGCTGTAGTGAAGAAAAACAACATGGGTGTATTTCCCTTACTTTTTATGACCAAGGATAGCAGCCTTCCTGGCAAAGGGTAGGGAAGGGCTACCAGCCTCACATCCTCACATTACATCAAGGTGATTCCCTGAGACAAAGCCACTCTTCCCTGCTCAGACAAGCTTTCTCCTCCATGTAATTTCATTAAGACCTGAAACAGTTCTGGAGCAAATTTATTTTATGGTGTAGAACTATTGAAGTCAAGCATGCTAATAGCAAAGCTAAATTTAAAGAGGTGCACAGGTAAGGAGAGAACAAAGAGGGATTTTACTGGGATTAATGATCTGTGGGAAAGATGAGTGAAACAAAGTTCAGAGGATTTTTTTTTCTTTCTCTCTGAATCAACATAGTTTTGAGATTAACTCTGAGTCATAAATTCCTATCAGCCGTATTAAAAAAAATCACTTTTGACTGAAAGATCACATTCTCAGAGTCTTACCTCAGAGATGCCCATCTAAACTCAGAACAGCTCATCAACTCATGCTAGGAAAATCACAGCTATTTATTCACCTTTTATTACTGAAAATCAAAAAATATATGGAATACATGAGTTAACTATGATACAAGATTTAGAAATTCTCCACTTTTCTCTTGGCAGAAGCATGACCTGATATGCAGTTAATTTTTCCTAGAATTAGCATGCTTTTTAATCACTTTAGTCAAGAAGAACTCTCGGATAGCCTACAAGTATTGGTGTCCCATCAGCTCTCCCAAAAAGGCTAGGCCAGGCCCCAAATGCTGGGAATGCTGGGAATCCTTGCTCTCCTCAGAGCATGTGTTGAACTCCTCCTATATGGCACTGTGGTGTGTTGACACCAGTAATGACTGGTTTAACTGGAGTACACATGGGCCTTCTGAATGAGCTTCACTGGAGCTAATTCTGACACCAAGAGCCATAATCCTCCAAATACTGCAGTCAGACAATGTCTTGCTTGCTGTGCTTGAAGGTTGATGCCACAAGCCCTTTATTTTTTCCCCTGGTTGTGGATTTAAAGTCCCTAGTTGATTCAGTCTTTCCCTATAAATCATGTTTTTGAGATTTGTCGTAATTTGTATTTCTTCCCCGTGGATTCTTTTCCACTGATCCTGCATTGTTTTTACTACAAGGGCACTGCCAAAAAGTAGATACAAAACTCAGTGCAAGACTTCTTCAGCTGTTAGGAGCAAAAGGATAAAAATAATAATCTCTCGAGTCTTTGAACCCCAATATAAGCTTGCCTTTCTCATTAAACCATGTCAAAGTCAAACAGCATACCTGTCACAGTCACTGCAACCCCTGTGGACTCTTCAGGAGAGCTACCTCCAGTCTGTCTTCACCTTGTCAGGAGCATGTGTGGTTTTAATCCCACCTTGTCAGGAGCATGTTTGTTTTCAGTCCTGTGCCGCAGTGAATTTGCAGTCTGGCTTTGTGTCAGCTGCAAATGTAATAAACATATCCTCTGTTGCACCTCTTTGGGGTGTCTGGGAGCTAACCAAGAAGCGTTCAGCCTGAGAGGGACCTTTTCTTCCTCTGACAAATACCTGGCAGTGCCACTATTGTGACATGCCCTTAAGGATATCTGCTCTTGGGGCAGAGTGCTTCTAAAAGCTCTTATACCTACCTGTGGTAGTTTCACCCTGGTAACATTTCCCTTGTTTTCTGTAAGATTGCCAGAAATGACAGTGCCAGAAGATTCACTAAGTACTAACTATGTGACAAGTCTTGTCTCTTGTCTCTTCCCAGATCTGGTCACCCCGTTGTAGAAGGAAATAGATTTGCCAGATATGTTTGCTCTTGTCTAATGCACATTAGCCTCTACTCATTTTGAAGCTGTCTTCTAGGTGTTTGCCAGTATTTTTTATATTAAAAGGCACATAAAGGCTGTTATAAATGAGCACAACGGGCTATTCAAGTCAATTGTATAGCCAATTTATTAATACAGAAAGGAGAGAAGCAAAGTCACAGCGCTGGGCGACAAGGGGGGGTNTTATTCTAAAAAAATGATGTGATTCATTTTCCAAAAACTAACTACTAAATTCTTTCTCTGGCTATATATGCAGTATAAAACACACATACAAAAGCAACAAGGACAAAAAAACCCACCAAAACATAATTTCAGAGCAGGTGAAAGAGGAAATAGGTATTCTACGTGATATTTGGTTCAAGACTAAGACACCTAAATGCCCACATGTAAGTGACTAGTTCTGAGGCATCAGCATCTAGTGCCTTTTGAGAAACCCAGTGATACAGGAGATATCTTCAGGGACTGGCAGATGTGCCACGGGATCTATAGGAGACACAGTTTCTCCAGAGCAACAAGCACAGTACTTTAAACACATGAAATGGCCCAAAGTTAACAACTGGGTCATTCCTTGGTTGACCTAAATTAATTGACCTTAATTTTGTCATTTTACTCTCTAATGGAATCTCTGCACTTCCAGTTTTGTGCTACTGCTGAACTTTTGTCCTCTGAATTTGGTAAGCCCTCTTGGGCATATCATATTGGGGCTTAGGCTAAAGGGGAAAAAAAAAGTCTTCTTTTTTAGTATTTTCCTGCCCTTTTAGAATACAGTTATTTTTACATATAATGGTAAGGAGGAGGAATATCTTTTCCCTTCGCTATATCCTCCTTAGAGCAGACTTACCAGTATCTCTGTTTAACTGCCTTTACTTCAGTAATTACAGTGAGTCAGAAACCAGTCCCAGCACTGCTACTTTCCTTGGAATTACTGGTGCTCTCTCAAGTTTTGAAAAAGGTCAGGAAGCAAAGAAAAGGGATTTGCATACTGGTCTGAGTTTAGAAAAGTCCTTAGTGGATACAATAATTTACTAGCTTAATCTGGAAGAAAAGAGAACATGAAAAAAAATCTTATACCATTGGGAATTAGAATAGCACTGTGATGCAAATGGAGAATCTTAGACTCAGAAAAGAATATGTAAAAGGAAAATGAAAGAGTCAGCTGAAGTTATTTTTACTTGCACAGAAGAAGCTAACAGGCACCTTTTATCATACTTAAAGACATATACAGCAGAAGGCACAAATTGCTCCTATGTCCTGTGATTTATTCATTTAAGGCCAGCTCTCTCTTACTGCAATGGCTGGAGGCGCACAGAGGATTGTCTCCTCTACACATGCTGCAGAGGGGTGGGAGGATTTGCATTCACTGGGGGACCAGGTGACCTGCCTGAGAAAAGCCAAGTGTCCTTTCTGCACCCCTAACAGAGGCCACATATGAGCTGAGGATGCAGCTGCCAGGTCCCTGTCTGTCTGCCCCATCTGCTTCCAGCCTGGGCAACCGTCTGGGAAGACTCTTCTTCTGCAGCAACCCCCTTGGCTCTGGAGCAGCACCACAGCCAGGGTGTGAGCCCCTGCCCCAGACTCCCACTCTGACAGCTCTCACCATCCAGGGCTTGTCTCCCATGTGCTGTACACGTGTGGGGATCAAAATTAACAATGCCAGCATGTTGTTTCAGCATTAACCGGGAGACCATTTCTATGACAAGGACCCATTACACACATAATTATGCGCTCTTTTAGGTATGTCCACTTTGGCAAATGCCCAGTTTTTAAGCTGGCCGTTGTGGGCTGCAATCTGTAGAGTTGTGTTAACAATGGACGTCCCAAAGTTAAGTATAATGGTAGGAGGCAAAGTGGAAGAAGTGAATTGCTTTTGCTTTGTTGCAACATAACTCCCATGTTAGCAGGGCCATACCCTTTCCAGCTGAGGCAGGCCTACAGCCAGCATTCCCAGAGTGTGGGTCTCTATCCATATGTGCATCCATGCGTCAACCAATTAACATCTCATCCACTGAGGTAAGTGAAAAACAAGCTGTCTTCATAAAACGGATTTGAGACAAGAACATTTTTTAAGTGTCCTGGCAACCAGACTTAACAACTTTTTCCAAATACGCTGCTTTTAAAAAAGTTACAAATTTGTGGACTCACATTTTTTCCAGTTATATCAGTGAATTCAATCCAACTTCCCATCTGTTTTGGAGGATTTTTTTTTTTGGTACTTTAAAAAAAACCAACAAAACAACTAATGAAAAATATCTCCGAAAGTTCAAAAATTACTCAGTGTTTGTTAACTTAATATCAAAAAATGGCAAGGCATCTGTATGTCATAATTCCTTATCAATGAACAGCTAGAACATGACAAGCAATCTTAAATGTGTTCTAGTTACTAGAAGACTTCTTTTTTTTTTTTTTTGTTCTTTGTTTTGGG
>VWZG01001891.1:169169-187381 GCA_013396735.1 Grallaria varia
GCCATGCTGCTGAGAACGCAGCTGCGCTGGGCAGGGCATGTCTCCAGGATGGAGGATCATCACCTCCCTAAGATCGTGCTCTATGGTGTACTTGCCACCGGCTGCCACAAGAGAGGAGCCCCGAAGAGGAGATACAAGGACTCTCTGAAACAATACCTCAGCCTTGGTTATATTGACTACCATCAGTGGTCCACTCTGGCCTCCAATCGGGAGGCATGGAGACACACCATCCATAACGCTGCTGACTCCTTTGAGAACACACGCAGAATCAGTCTGGAGGAGAAAAGACAACGCAGAAAGAACCGTGCCTCACCAACACCGCCTATGGAGACTTTCTGCTGTGCCTTTTGCAACCGGACTTGCCTATCTTGCATCGGCCTCTTTAGCCATCAGCGCGCTTGCAGCAAGCATGGGTAGAGCCCTTCCCAAATCTTCGTTCGCAAAGCCGAGCCATGATGATGATATCAATTCACCACTGAAATACTCCTGAAAACATTTTAAGAAATTCAGGTTACATTAAAACTCTGTGAATTTTTTATTATTATTTCAAGATTTTTTTCTGTAAGACTCCTTACTTATTTACAAATATAAGAAAAAACCTCATCTCTGTTTTCTGAGTTGTTTTGAGGGAAAAAGCCATATTAATTTGCAAGAGAACAAAGGAAACAGTTGCACCAATGTTTTACAAAAATCATACCTGTGAAGTTTAACTGTGGAAGATATATATACCAAGTCTAACACAGAATTTTCAATTGTCTGTCATGTTTTCCAAACCAGGATGGGTGTTAATTACTGAATGGCATATCCAAGGACTCTTTGTGCTGCCTTTTTTTTCTGTTTTGGGATTCTGAGATTTTCAGAGATGTCTGTATCCTATCAGTGAAACTGAAACTGTACTTCTGAAGTAAATTTATTACAACATTTATGCATTTTTAAAAGTCATTGACAGGAAATAGTATCTCTGCGAGATACCACTGAACTGAAATTGAAGTCCAGTCCAGTTAGTCATTTCCTTGTCAGTAAATGACTATTCCCTATATAGCCCTTTTTAAACTGCGTTGCTTAGCCTAGCTTTCTAATGACCTTAGAGCCTTTAAAAAATCTTAGTGACAGAGCTGAACAGTGAAGTCATAGAAATATGCCTCAGCAGAAGAAAACATTTATTGACCTTTGGAATATTCAGGAATGCAATACAACAATGCAGGACTTAAATTATGTGAATTTTTACATATAACTAAACATACTCTAAGTGTCCCTATTGAGAGTCTACATCAGAGTTCAAACCAGAACATGTATATTGATCTATTTATTGCCTGTCAGTAACATAACATAATGTATGCTTTGGTCAGGTAAGGGACCAACAGCTAGGGAATTAATTGCCAGAGTGGGAAAAGATTGCTTATTCATGCTGCGATGGGCCTCATTTAAGAGTTTGAACTGTTAGGGAAGGAAACCTTGTTGAAAATTCTCAGTTTTATTAGTTCAGTGAGTCATTCTGGATTCACACCAGAATTCTAAGCCTGATATGAAGCACCCTTTATGACTGGAACCAAGTCTTTTTAGTATCTGGTATAGGTCGTTAAAACTTACACTTACTTTTATGGTCTTTCCTTCCACAGGTCCTTTAACATATGCTGTCTCAAACTGGCCATGTGTTTAGCACATAACTAGGCAGATTTGTATTTTTAGGCCAGTTGTGAGGAACAAGGATGCTGAATGACATTCCTCGGATTTTCTTCAGGTTTGTTCAGCTGAGCAGCTGCCCTTGGCATCACTTCAACAGTTGTTGTCTGAGAAGTGCTGTGGATTGGAATGAGATTTGGGTCTTACCCTACAACCACCCCTTCGATGCCATATGCTGATAAAGCTTTTTTTTAGTTGCAAGCTCTGTGAGCGTCAGTGAGCCTCAGGGCCCTGTCCTGAGCTTTCAGAACTTTCATTAAAATTAAATCTCCTTGAAACATTGATTGTGTCATATGGCTTTCATTATCATAAGCACACTGATGATATTCAGATTCGTGGTACGTGTTAACCTTTCCTGCTGGGGTCAGTAACAGTATCTCTGAGCATCTAACGGCTGTCTCCCTGTGGATGTATCATAATTTTCAACGTTAAACACAGGCAGTAGGAGTCTCTGTTAATTGGTTTGGACAGTTTCTATCTTCTTTTGGTTTGCATTTTATGGAATATGCTCAGTGCCTTTAGCTGGGAACTATTATTCCTGATAATAATTTGTCATTTACCACTCCTATTTTTTTGTCAACAAAAAACTGTTGCTACTTAACATCTCATAAATTTGCGCGTACTTAATCATTGTATCCATAAAAACATCCATCTGTATGTGTTGTGGTTTTGAGTTTAGAGTTTGCCTTTATTCAAAAACATCTTTGTCATGTCAACATGTGCATACTCTTCTGCTCAGGGCATCTCTCCTTACACTGGTGGCATGTCTCCTTATACAGAATCTGCTAAGACCAGCAGGAAGCATGTGCTTAGTGACAACCTATATGAGCTTGGGCACAGTGCCCCTCTAGCCCTTGTCTTCTGGGCTGGAGCATATTAGGCCAGCTTGGAGTATGAGCAAAGGAGCCAGAGACAAACATTTTTATAATTTAGCTAAATTGTCTCTGTGGGCATGAAAAAAGAGCATATGGTCAGCACCCTGCTTCTCAGTAGGGGCTTTTTCTTGCAAGCAGGCTGTTAAAGAAAGCGGCACAGTCATTCTCCAATGGTCCTTGAAGTGATTAGAGTAATACCACTGTGTCCAAGCAGCAGCTCCTCTCCTGAGTGACAGTGATGGGGCAAGTAAGAAGTTTCTCTTCTAATATATTAATAGATAGAATATGCATGTATCAAGTTGTACCAAAGCTAAGGGGAAAAATGTATAAAGTTTTTTATTTGGTGGCCATTGAGAAGTGACAGAGATGTTTCATTTTCTGCTTCTGCTAGCTTTTAAATAGGTGCCTGTAGGTCTGCAAGAGTTAAAATGTGGTCTTCATCTGGGGAAATACCAGCTTGTACTTTTCATTTTAAAACAAAGAGCAACAGACTTTGTCTGTAATGGGGAAAAAAATCAACAAATTACAGAGTCTTCAAAGACTTGAAGGTCTGGAGGTGGAGTGTCATGGTGTTTATAATGAGATAGAATGCGAATATCAGATAAACAGTTTGTTAACTTTTTGGTATTGCATGACTAGAGTTACCTTTGCAGTGGTAAGACCTGAAGGAGACATAGGAAGGAAATTTGTGTCACGGTAATGGAGAGTTCTTCATAGTCAATATTGTGCTCCTCTGCACATGCTAAGCTCTCTAAAAGCTTTCGTCTCAGTGTTGTTCCTCTCCAAGCAGTTTCCCAACAAGGAGTAAGGGAAAACATAAAGTCTGGGTATGTTCTAAGAGCACCATTCTTAGACAGGCAAAACACTAACCTTGAGCTGTGCAAGTCTTTGAAAAGTGTCTGGGGAATTATGTCAGAAATGCATGACAAAAATCAGTGCTTGAACTATTCTCCAAAAGTCTGGCTTGTGCCAGCTTTGAGTGCCTCGGGTCTGCCACACCGTCCTGTCGGGCTCCATCCGTAGCTTCTACAGAGGTGGCCCTGACTCTGTATTCTGAGGACAGGGGGTGGCACCCGGCAGTGATATCCAACTAAAGGAGGGGTATTAGTAAGAAATACCGCGGGGGAGCTTTGGTTGTGCAGATTAGCTCCTCCTTGCTGAGACAGTGAACAACACTGCGTTCTCAGGTCTGCCACCAAGCACCCTCACCCGAAGCTTAAGGCAGGTCATTGCTTTCTCAAATAAACTTGGGGCAATTGCAACGCTGGGGATTTTCCACTTCACGTATATCCGCTTTCCTAACAATCTGGGGACAAGGGTTCTCTGCCTGATTTGAAGCTTGGTGTGCCACCAGCATGCCCCAGCTCCTATGTTACTCAGAGGCAGACATCTCCCATTACAGCTAGGCATTTATTATAAGCAGTCATTATCCTATGAAGCTGTATAAAAAAGGTGTCTTGCTACCAGGCAGTGATAAGTCCTAGTTTTTATGCCTTTCTCTGCTCAGTGAACAGGAAATAATTCTGACATTTAGAATCAAGACAAAAAAGCATTAAAAATAAGTATTCTACATTATTGTACTATGAAAGGTTTTGCCTTTATATGTTTATACTTACACAACCGGGAATCAAAAGAAGCTAAGACAGGACTCCCTGTGCAACAAAATACTTTATGGATGAGAGTGGAAGATAAAACTGGGAAAAAAACCCATTCTATTCTAATATGGTCTTATTTAGCTGGAAATAAGTTTGGTTTCTCCACTGCAAAGCTGGCAAATGGCATAGTGAATCTCCATCTGAAAAAGACTGCTTTGACACGACCTGCAACTGGAATCATGGTCATTACAAGCTGAAGGAATAGAATCAGACATATTTTTAACAATGCTGCAGGAAAAAAAAAAAAGTTTTGACAAGCCCAATACTTTCTATGGGAGCAGAAGAAAGATTTGAAAGACTCTTGTGGGAAGTTTGGTTGACTGTTGAAGGAATGGGTAATGATAATGGGTTTATGTTATAATTTTGCAGCATTTCCTAAAGAATTTTTAGCAGTAACATGGAGAAAAATAAGAGAACAAAGCAAATCTTCCAACACTGGCTCTGAATTCAGTAACCACAGAAAAAAGTTTCTTTGAATTTAAATGCCTATACCTCATGCAGTTAAATAATTTGCAAATATTTTTAATAACTAGTATAGTTGTGGGTTTCCCCCCCTTTTTAAACAAAATAGCCCTTCCCTCACAGAAATCTTAAAAGCATGTATGTATGTTCGACAAGTAGAAAGTTCATAACAAGACCAAATAAAAATAGTTACAAGGAATTAATCTATGAATACAGATTTTGAAATCAAGAAGTATAAACAACTCTTCCTGTTTGTTTGCGTATCTTATGCATGTGTCACTGATGAAGGTATAACTAGCACCTCACTGATGGACACAGCCACTATCTTGAATCCTAGCTGGACTTCCTCCGATTAGACTGTGCTTACAAACAATGTCTAAGGCATTTTTCTTTGTCAGAGTATTTAAGTCTCTTTCCCTGAACATATATTATTTTTACATTTCTTCCATTCTAAGTTCTTTCCTTGTAGAGAATACCAAATAAGAGCAAGACCAAATGGGAACTATCTGGAAATAAATGTATCTCCAAACTCTGCCTGGAACAGAGCTTTTCGAAGATGTTCATTGAGCAAGTTCTTAAAATGCAGCTGTAAAATGTCCTAATTCCAGTTCCCTTTCTTTTATGATCAATAAGGCTTTTAAGAAGATAAGCAAAACTCTAGAATATAAGTAAAAGCATATGAAAGTACAGACTCAAATATACTATTCCATTCTTCTATGAAAGAGCTGTCTCTGTCAAACACAAGTTATACATCCTTTACTTTCCACATTTACTATGTACAGCTACACTATCTGCCCCAAAAACTAGTGGTTTTGAACAACAACCTGACTGATGGAGGAAGTAAACCCACTTATTTCTCTCTCCATGGCTGTATTGAGTGTCTCAGTGCTCAGCGCTAATAAACGTGGTTCTTACAGGGTTGTAAAAGGTACTCCAGCACAAGACCCTTGCAACAAAAGTGCTAAAGACAGGGTAGCCTTCTTCATTGCATTTTTATTACCTTCATTATGTGGCAATGCATGACTGTATAACCTTGAGCATCACAGTAAACTTAGAAAGCAAACAGAAATGATTTCCGGTCATGTGAATATTGATGTAATGTAAAATGTCATTTACACCATTCCTATTACAACAAATTTTTGCTGAAGAGAACAATGCCTGGCCCAGACTGTGGTTCATATCTCAAACTTTACACTTTGCTTTGCTTCTGATAATATTTTCCTTAGCCTTTTTTTTTCCTCCAGTGAAGTTTTATAGAGCAATACTTGCCACTTTACTAAAGCTAAATTAGAAAAAGAAGTCAGAAGTATATGGTCTAAAACATTACACATATAAAAAAATGTCAAGTTAGAAAAATAATAGGCTAACCCTGAAGAGATTTTATTTCTATAAAAATAGGCACATTAGAGCATTTAAATTCAAGTTAAAGCTGAGGTAGTTAGGACTAATTTGGCTATTCTCATAGGACTGACAAATCTCTCATAAGGGAACTATAAATTTGGTAAAGAAATGAAGGGAAAACTGATACCTAATTTATTTTATTTGACTTGACTATATAAATGAGAACGACATTTTCCCACATTTTTTAAAATAGTTGTTACTCAAAGCTACTATTCTTTGCTCATGTAAAATAACTTGTACTGGACATATTCCTTTAGTATCTTTGGTCTAGGCATCCTAAAACCCCACAGAATTCCAAAATAATATAACATCCAACTGAAGGAAAAAAAAAGAAAAAAAAAGACACAAAAAAGAAAGGGAAAAAAGAAAATGTACATTTTGTGTACTTTTCAGGACCATTCAGGAAATCCTTTTATCAGCATCACAGATGATGTAGGGACAACGACAGTGAAGACCTAAAGCATATGAAAGTTGTGCAAGGTGTAGCATATATGAGACTCTTGGCTTTCAAACCATAATCTGAAATGTAGTGAGGACCTGCAATCTCTTCTAAGCGGATTGGTCAAGCAAGATACTTCAGAGGAGCTTTCCAGAGAAACCCATGCACTGAGTGAAGAGGTGTTCTGACTTGTCAGTGAGAAGGCAGAGTATTCTCCTCCAATCAAATGAGAACAGGGACTCATTTACACACCAGGCCCTTGTGAGGTGGCTGACTTTGAGTGTGTGTCCATACAAGCAGTACCATAGTGAGCAGAGCCCATGGAGCAGCAGAGCCTGGAAGCAGGACTGGTGAGAGCATCCCTCAGCAGACACAGCACCGTGCCCCTGCAAGGCACCTGGACAGTTGTATGTTTTCTGCACTGCATGGGGATTAGACTTAGATTTGGTTTGTTGTGTACAGGTGCCCATGTATCCAGCTGGAACAGATCAACCCATTTTAAATTCTGCACTGCCTTGGACATTGTATATGTTTTAAATGTGTTAGAAGATTTCTAATTAACCCTTCCAAACACCAGTCTTTTGCCATGCGCACATAATGCCTTAAAGATGCAATGCCATCTTGACATTTTTCAGGGCACTATATACCACACTTTTTTTTCAGTTATACTAATTTTTGTGCTCAATACCTCTGTTTTCCAGCTTCTTTGAACCATTGACTTGTGATTTAAGGGAATGTCTTTGTTTGCTTGCTTTTTTCTTGATAATCTCCAAATGTTTTCTATGACGATTTGTTCTGTGATGCAGGAATTCCATCTGTCCCTTACAATAACATTGGTTCTGCTTTATTCTGCATCTGCATCACATTGTATTTCAGACGGTTTGAATTAGTATTTCTTGTTTGCTCTGCCACCTATTTATCATAATTTCTGAATTTTCAGATTCTCTCTTCCTCTTGAGTTATTTATTGCAATAAATAACAATTAATTCATCAAAATTATGTACTTCTCTAGTCTTCACTGTACCTCTAAGCTCATATTTGAAACTCCTTGCAATAAGCTATTTGTGACATTAACAGAATTCCAAGATCATGGGTATTGGAAATACCGAAATAAAGACACCTAGAGTTACATAATATGCCAGTATGACAAACATAAACAGCCTTGAAAAGAATATAAACTTCCATTTATTTATTGCAAAATAATACCTGCAAATTGTTACTCAATTTATGTCTAGAAATCCAGTAGATCTCTGAAAATTGTGAGTAGTACTCAGGAGTACTAGGTTATTAGCAGGACACTTTCTTTATCTTCAGTAAATAGTTGTGTTTACAGGCAAGACCTCTGCTTGGCCTTGACCCAGACAAAATTAAATGTATCTCAGTGTAGAAAAGAATTTAGACTCTGATGGTCAGCCAGTTGTTGCAAGATGTGGCAAAACTGGCACTGTTAATCATAAGAAGCACCAGCTGGGAAGAGTTCCTTAGTAATTGATCACTCTGTATGGAACAAAATATATGATAAGTATTTTGCCTCTTGCATTATCCTATTTAGAAGAAAAGCAACCCCACTGACAGCCAACAGCTTTTTAGTTGAAATAGCAGTAGGAAACTCTTACAGAGCCTACCAAAATCCAGAGTCAACTGGCATAGTTTTTACCTATCTCTGTGCATCTATCTTTAAACATAATAATTACTTTTTAATCCCTGTAATTATTATAAAAATTATTTACATTGCAATTTTCTCATGTTAAATGACTGGCTAAACATTTAGCTGTCTAAACATGAGACAATTTGTTCTCCAAAGGAGCGTTTCTAGACAGGTAATTCATCCATTTTTGTTGTGTTCAGAACCCCAAAAATGATTAGACAGCAATAAGCTCTGAGATGCAGGATGTCAGCTTGGATTTGTAGGGAAGCAGCCTAGAGAAGACATCTCTGATGAAAGAAATATATCTGATATGCAAGAAAGAGTCCTGTATGATGGAAATTTTACTGAAATCATAAAATTAGCTTTTGAAGTTCCCACACCAATCTCTGGAGTCAGAAAGAATGTAAAATTTGCCTTTTGAAAGTAATTCGCCTGCTTAAACTCAGAACTGTTATGAGTAAAGGATGAACAAGTACTGACTGAAATTGCATATTTAAGGATATGAGGTGGTTGATTGAGGGTAAGAGACAAAGATGGCATTCAAACGTTTAGAATTCTTCTGAGTAGTTATCTTTCACCCATTCTAATGCATTTATTTCATTTGTTGTCTTTGTTCTCATCAGCAAGGCACCAGCTTTATTGTATTAAGCTTTTAGATACAGGCTGATAGATTTCATAATACAAAGTGTTAATTAGTAGTAGTGGCTCATGCTCCAGTCTTTGTGCAGCTGTTCTGAACTTAAAAAAAACCCCAAACCATAACAAACCCCACAGAAAAAAGAACCAAAATCTAAAAACTTTCCATAAACTATGTCAAACAGACTGGTTCTGCAATGGAGTTCAGTCTATCCATTCAAGAAACTGAGCAGATGAACTCAGGATAAGATAGTAATGGGAATACCTGCAGCCAATATTGCAGCCAGAGACTTCACATTGTGGAACCTGCGTGTTCCTGAGGGCAGAATATATAATTTACATACCTCAGATCATCATATCCCTTATCGAATGCTTTCAGTCTCCTCTTTATACTTCTTTGGCATACTCACTGCTTTAGGAAATAATACTCAATAATTAATTTCTCAGAATTTGTGTGTTATCAGTTATGTCATTTATCAAATAATGTCCACTGCTTCAATGGAAGTGTGTCAGTGGACCAATGATGATTATTTAATGTTATCTCTGAACCACATAGTTCCAGAATGACGTAAGGAATTTTACATTTTAATTTTTTTAACTATAGGTTTTAACCATCTCCCTATCGAATACTAACTTCATGTCCAAAAGTTCATTTAGAAATTTATCTCTCTCCTGTCTAGTCTATTGGTACTAAATATATTATTCTTTATTTCAGGGATTTCTCAAAGGCATTTCATTTTGTATACTGCTAGTGCAGTAAAGACCGAACATTTGAATTTTTACATGCAAATGTTGTATATATGGCTTAGGTCAAAGTAACTTGCTCTTGCTAACACACTACTGGTATGGTTACCCAGAATCCAGTCTGCTTTCAGTAATTTTTAATTCACATTTAAAGCAGCCTAGTGAGTTGCTATTATCTCTGACTGTAGAGATAGTAATCTCAGTTTTGGAGAGTCATAAATAGCTGAGCTGTGTACAGAAAAAAAACCCATAAAAATAACTGGAAAAAAGAAACTGGTAGATATGTTGCTTATACAGAAACATAAAATATAAACCCCCAAATTTTCAGAGAAGTTTGGAGAAGCTTGCTTACATGTTCAGCTTCATCATTATGCCTTCGTTTCTCTCCCTCCAATAAGGCACAAAGACTCCTTTATTCCTTCTAACCCTTTGCTGTGGAGAGATTTTATCAGCGGAAACCAAATACAACCGTTCCTGTCAATTCACAACAGAAATCCTTTTCTTCCTTCCTTCCCTCTGTTTGTTGTTTTTTTAATTTTATTTTTTTTCTTATAAACCGTTCGGAAAGGCTACTGAGATTAGGTGGCTCCTTGTATCAGTAGGCGACGTTTTCCCAGAGTGACAGCCTAATTTCCTCCTTTTCTCCTAATAGCCTTGCACCCTGCTAGCACTGCGTGGGAACCAGGGAGTTAGCCAGTAGCATCCTGAAAAGGTTTACCTGGGTTTTCGTTTGTGTGCACAGGCAAATGAAGAACAGAGGGATAAAACTGGAATGCATGGGGTGTGGAGGTGAGGCTTTACTATTTCAGGTGTTGGAAATCCAGCTTTCAGGGACAAAAATGTAGCATTTGGGGCTCTAACAGTTACACATATTTTCCAAAATGCAAAGAATTACATAATGGCAATGTTTTCAAAAGCATGAGTGTAAAAGCAATTTAGAAGCTATTTTTATAAGAGGAATGAAATCACCCTTTCTGAGGGAAAATCTGAGGTAGGACACAGCAGTCTGACAAGCTGGGACACTGTGGCTATTCCTCCCGGCATCGCACAATTGTGTTACATTGCTGGTCTCACTTCAGAACATCAAACTGCGAGATCTCAGAACTGAGCCAACGCTGTAACAGCTCATGGAGGCGAGGGGATATGACAGCACAACTGCACAGCTGCTGGGTTTGCCCACATCAGGCTTTAGATGCCCATTAAATGTTACAGGGTCTCTGCTCAGCTGTGAAATGTGCTGCCAAGAGGAAATGCTGTAACTGGACTGAAAGGCATCTCAACAGCTTCTCCCCAGGGTCCACTCCCCTTCATCCTCCCCCAGAGGATGGTCACAGAGGGGGCTTACCCTGTCCTCCTGGCACATGGTACACCCTACAAGGGCACTTTCTCTTATTACCGGGTGATCACTGTGGGAAAGTAAATAATAATGAAGTTTTTATTTTCAGCTGCTGTCTCACCCCAGTGCAATTCTTTGTTGTATTCAAATGGGTCTAAAGGAGATTTACAACCTGAAGTTTTAGCTGAAACATGAATCTGCTCTGAATGAAAATTAAGTGTTCTCCTTTTCCTAAAAGTTAAAGCTGAGATGTCCATTTGCAGCCAGACCCTACTGCTAACTCCCTATATATTTCATTCCCTTAACTAATACATTTTATCAAATCCCAATCTTATTCTCATATTGATTATGCCCTTGTCATGAAACTGTGTTTCAATTTCACAGTTTATTGGATCGCTATACTTATTAAAAACCACAAAAACCCTTGCCCTATGAACTGATGTCATACCTCTTGCTGATAAGCAGCATTAAAAATGTTTGTATCTGATGCCATTTGTGTGTTTCTTGCCTAGTATGAAGCACTATCATGGTTAGAAATCACTTGAAGAACTGTGTTTTGTGAAAATATTTCATCCAACATTATGTGGCATTACTGACAGCAAAATATTTCACAAGTGAGTAGGGATGAGTCTGGACTAGTACTAAACTACAGAACACATTCAGTATTTCTATGGTAAAATCCATAGCAATCTAATTTGGAATACAGAGGAAAATTAGCTAGCACACCGATTTAAATTAGCTTAGCACATCAGTACTTGCTGATTTCTTTTATTGGCTTCCAGGCACCTAGAATCTGTATATATTAGGCAAGTAAAGAAATACTGCTCAGTCTAAACTGTACAGCTACTCAAATACCAGAGAAATGGAATATTTTTTTAAAATCTGTATCTTAGGGAGGCAAGTGGGGATGGCATTTTCTGCAGCAAGCAGCTTTTTCCTTTTGTTTTTCACCTGTGTAAAAAAAAAAAAAAAAAGAAAAAGAAAACAAAGACAACCCTTTCAATTTTCTGCTACCATTCCTGCTTCTTAGGGAGACACATAATCAAAGCATGGTCCAGAAGCTGTCACAAAGTTACCTGTGTTTCTCTGTTTAAAAAAGCCAAAAATCCAAATAGCAGCCCCACCTCCATCACGACCCCCAGTTTTCAAAAGGTGGAAAACCAGTTCCTGGCATGAAATTTTTTCTAAGGGTAGAACCATCCTTGCTTTAAAAATAGGTTATTAAAGCTTGACAACAGCAACAACCAGAGGTAGGATTCTGCCTCTGAATCTCTGAAGAGCTTCTGTACTGAGACGTAGGAGAGTTTACATGTCCCTGCCTTTTCTGAGAATGTTGGTAACAGACTGGGGAAGAACATAACTGGCCAATTTAATCTGTAGGTAGCCTGTATAAGAATACAAAAGACAAAAGGATTCGGTACTGAAATGTAGTTCTGTAACAACTGCCCAGAAATTCAGTGTATTGCAAATACAAGGCCACCAAGTATTTCACTTATAACAGGTAAGCAATAAAAGCAGAACAGCCTCATGTATTATTACACAGAGCTACTTTTGAGTTCATTGAGTTGAAGCCTCTTTGGACCTACATTTGTTCTCATTAAAACTTAAAGAGATTTTCCATCGAACTCAATAGATCTTATTTGAACCAATAAAAAGAAAGAGGCTGATATGTTGAAAAAATAATACATGATGCAGATGACATTTTTTCTCATCTTCCCTTTGTTGTTTTCCTGCAAGCTTTTCATACAGGTTGCCCCCCTGCCCCGATCAACACAGAGCAGCTGAGGGTTTTCTGCAGAAGAGTTCATTCCACATATAAATATCTAAGGTGAGTGTCTCTGGAAGCATCTCCCTCTGTTGGCTGTGGAGGGAGTTGGTATAATCAGCTTTAACACAGGACACAGACAGAAATTCAGTTCCAGATTCAGAATCTTGTGTTCCTGTTACAGTTAATGAAAATGGTCAGCTCCATTGAGCTGCTCCAACTTAGCACCCCAGTGCCTTTTAAGACCCCCCCGATAGGATATTTTGCCTCTCTGCTTGCCACCTAGCCACCATAGCCCCGGTCTTCCCCAAGGCCCAACCCATATTTGCTGTACCTGAGTAGATTCTCTTGACATTTTGAGTCCTCTGAAAGTGCCTATTTTTAGGTCATCCTTATTTAGGCAACTGATTCGCGTTTCTGATAATGACAGCAAACAAAAGGTGAGACTCAGTTACCTAGACTTAGGCAGCTGGCGTCAAATGAGATGCCCGATGGCACCCAGGGCTGTTGCCAATGGAGGCTGACAGATGCAACCCATCACTTTCTGGAGCAGCTGCTGCAGCTGTGTAGAATAATTGAAAATGTCTAAACGGAAAAAACATTTACCATCCCAAAAGGCCAGCTGAGGCGATTGAACTTTGCCCCTCCCTCGATCTAAAGAGCTATTCAGCTGATGAAAAATAATTCTAGACCT
Organism: Grallaria varia; assembly: GCA_013396735.1. Taxonomy (NCBI): domain Eukaryota; kingdom Metazoa; phylum Chordata; class Aves; order Passeriformes; family Formicariidae; genus Grallaria; species Grallaria varia. Next base: position 182,508 of record VWZG01001891.1, read on the forward strand.
CAAATACCTTACTCAGATTCAGAGAGTAAGGCAGGCACCTAAATACAGGTGTTTGAATACTGGGCTTGATCTGTAAATTCATTAATTTTAGATGGGATGAAGACTGCTGCAGTTGCTTTATGCAGATGAAGTTATATATAAACCTTTGCTGATCTTGCAGTGATTGCCATTATTATAATTTGCAAAGTATACATGTTTCCATTGTCAATTATAAAAGAACAGCTCACAAAATATGCACATTATTTAAGACAATTTTACTCTCTGGCATTGTGAGAGTTATGGTTTGTCAGCATTTCCCTTTATCTTTTATGAATCTGAAATTTCTCAGTGAGTTTTTCAGCATGAGAGTAACTTCTTTTCAGATTAAATTACACCTTGCTTTGCTTGTCATTGGCCTAAATACATTTTTAACCAAACATTGTAAATCAAGGAAAACATTTTAACCTCAGGCAGTTTAGTTCTTCCAGACACATTTTTGGCATGCTAAATACAACAATTGGTCTATAAACAGAGATTTGGCTTCACAATTTTAGTTATTCCTGAAGACTGGATTAGTCTGAATGATCCTTTTAGACATTGTAAGCCAAAACTTTCTTTTTCCACTTAGTTGTATACTGTTTGGGGGCAACAGATGAAATATTTATTTATAGTTTCAAAGTCTAAAAATTCAAACTCTTATCAGTTATTAAAAACATTTGTGACAACTTCAGATGATTTTTCATTGATTACTTTCTGTTTTGACTCTAATTTCTTTGCTTAAACATATAGACACTTGCTAGTGGCGTACATAGGAATTGCTGGTTACCAGTTTAGCAATGCTATGGAAAAAATAAGACTTTTATAGATGCTAGAATGGGAAAGCAAAAAAATTAAACTATGTGAACTGCTTGCAGATATTGAGAAAAGCTCTAGGATATAAGTACTAGTCATGTACCTCTGTCATAATAAAGACTTTGCATCTAGGGTTATAGAAAGAAATGTCTCCAATCTCCTGTACTTGGACGGATTGTTTTAGGATCCTGACTATCTTCTCTCATTGGGATGTACAGCAGATGTGATATTTTAGCTTAATTGTTGCAGCAGAAGCACAGAAAGATGCCACAGGGAAAACTGGTGCCTTTTTTCATCCTCGTTTCTTAGGAGAAAAGGTAATGTTTTGACTGGACCAAAATAATCACCTCTGGAAATTGTATCCTAAATGCCACATCTTTTGCTTGCTATTGTAATTCTTACTGTGTGGCTTAAAGTGAGCAACCAGCATCATGCAACTTTACATGCAACAAATAAAACAAAACTGATCCAAGCAAGGACTCGATACCCACAGCTATATAATATTGTGTCTTTGCTTAGACAGCCAACAAGCACTCCCAAGGGGTCCTGAGGCATTTTCTGTTTCTGCAGTTGATTCAACAGTGGATGAGAAGAAAAGTCTTGGTGCTCACAGAGTCCTAAAGGAAGTCTATAACAAGACTTGCTGGTCTTTTTGGAAAGGATGTGAATGCAAGTCCTAGGGCGTGTTTTCCCAGCAGCTGGGGTTGTGGTTCCCCACCACCAGATGGTCTGTCCATGCTGTCTCTTCAGAGTCCAGCTCCTCCTGGCGTTCCCCTCAGCTCTTCTCTGCATCCAGCTTACTGCCAGGAACTGCTGGCAACTTGCATTTTAGAGGCACCAGGTTGCTACAGAACAGATAACTCTTTGTGAGCAGAACTGTCTTTGTCCTGGAAGAATTACACTTTCACCAGTAAAAACATTGTTCCAATACATGTGGATCATCATATTCTTTAAATGGGATAAGTTGTGCCTGGCCCGTTTGCTTAAGCATTTCTTTGGTTCACCACTAGTTGAAAGGGACACAAGCTTTGCCGAAAGACCATGCTGCCAGGAGAAGTTTAGTAGTTTTGCAGCCAAACCTAACGTCCTTCTCAGTCAGTATATGTATTTATTGTCTGTGATAAGCAACTATATCACCTCTGCGGAAGACCTTAAACAGATTGTAAATAAGAGTCTAGCTGTATCACCCTAATGTATGTGAAACTGAGACACATAATTTTTCAATGTCTATAAGCTGTATTCATTTATGTGTCATTTTTGTCTTCTAGAAAGCTGTTTGCACTATATGGAGGAAAACCTATCCAACCAAAATCACTACAGTATTGTAGAAATTGCACTCTGCAGCTAGTGAATCTAATCAGAATAATACCTCCTCTGTCAAGTTTGAAATTCTCCTGAAAAGTCCATATCAATCATTACCTCTTACATTCTAGGCTACCTTAATATAGCTATAATTTTCCTTCTGACTCCTGGGGAATTTTCATAAGTGCTAGGAAACCCTTGGCTGAATCCTATTTTCCTTATTCCAAGATTCAGTCTGGGTCTTACCGAAATTCCCTGGAATCTTTGCATGCACAAGGCAGGAAACATTTTATGCTATCCCCACAAACTATGCGATAGGGAAATTTGTCAGCCAGACTTTCCAGGAATGATTGCATTGATTTAATTTATCGTCAGCGTGGTATGTCTCAACAAGATTTCTCTAAACACTTCATTCCTAAAGCTATTTCCATTTAAGATACTCCTGACATCTGCAGCTTTTATGGCTTGAAGTGCTCGAAGGCTGCTCCTCAGATGGTCATTACTCCAGGAACAGTCACGGTTTTGACGTTAGCCCAGTCGCGGGCTATGCACTGCGCAGTCCCAAACCTCTGGAATTCTTTTGCAGAATAATTCTTCTGACTTTCTCCAACACTTTCTTAGTTTATTTTGTTTAGTTTGTTATACTTTCTGGAGCCAAAAAGTGGCTCTTCATCCTTTCCCATGAGCCCCCTACATGTCACACTTTGTGTGTTCTCTCCGGTGCCTGTCCTCCCAAAATCTTCCCTGCCATGGCAGTTGGCTGTGTTACAAGTGGAGGATAAAGAGCAACGATATCCCCTGGGCCCCTTGACTCCTGGGTAAATTGTGCATGGCAGCAACACCCCCTGCTTGCCCAGGAGAGCTGCAGCAGGACAGATAAAAAAGGAACGCGGGCTCTCTGGAGTGCCGTCATGGGAGGCAGGGGCCTCCATAACAGTGGAACTCTAAGCATCAGGAAGGAAGCACCTGGGCTATGTCCCAAGCAGATCAACAAGAAAAAAACAAGGAGATATCCTAATTCCACAGCAAGTTCAACCATTTTTCCATTACAGACTTTACAGCTTAAAATGGTTCCTGTTTTAATCTGGAGTCTCCACCAGGAAGACCACAGCGGCATTCATCCTGAGCTGTGAAAGGAGAACTTTCAAAACCCAGGCTTGGCAGCTTCATCTGGAAAAGCTTTGGTGCTGCCATAATGCCCTGGGAGAATGACGGAGGAAATGTAGGCTGCTAAAAATTAAAAGGATGAATAATGTAAACAAGCTGATTAAATTCTGTAACCTCTTCAACTTCATGGCTCTAGGGTGGCTCATGTCCCCTTAAAACGAATGGATTCAACTAGCTGGGAGAAGGTAATTAGGGTTGGCTAACAGGGAAAAAAAAAACAAGCAATGTACAGTAAAAGAAGGCACAAATATCTAAAGAGAAATTACTGCTTTTATTTTATGCATCTGGTCTACCCTTGTGGTGATCTGCCTCATTATTTCATGGGGTAAAATATGATAAGTGACTACAGACAAGGCTTTAAAGAATGCAGGTAATTTTTTCCTACCTAGTTATCTGATCCTGTTTAAAGCAGATTTGAATTATACCATACACAGACCACTTTCCAGGGTAATTGTATCCATCCAAATCTAAAAGACATTAAGATATAATAACACAAAATTTGCATTCTGTCCTGTTTCAAAATTCTGAGATGCAGAGAGTCCTCAGATTAAGAACAGCATTAGAGGATAAAACTTCTTTTCAGCATGGTCTTATTTTCATGAAGACTAATAGGTATGACTCCATATAGTAAGGTAAGAGAGAGAAAGAGTAAATATAAACTATTAAATATGCCATGGGTTGTAATGTTGACATGTGTGAACTTAGAAGCAGCACAGAATATTTTGTGTCTCTGTCCTTTGCCAAAAACTTTGTCCAGTGAGGAAGCTTTTTCTTGTCTGGAGTGCAAAGCACCCACATAATGTCAGTGCTGTGTTCTTCCAGCTGGAAGAACAGAATCAGTTGGAGAGCTGTCTTTGGTGTTACCTTTACCTCAGAAAGAAATCTGTGCAAGTCTTGAGCAATGTCATTATCTCAGAATCACAGAATTATAGAATATTCTCAGTTGGATGGGACCTGCAAGGATCATCATAGCAGAGGAATAGGTGAGGCACAGTAGAAATGTACTTCCAGATTTACATCGACCCAGTGAACACAATTCTGGAGCTTCACACCAGTGTTGGAGTAGTGCACACTTTACTGTGAAAAAAGGATGAACCAGTTACTGCTTTGGAGGTTTTGGATCAGAGAGTAACAAGATGTATTGAACTGAAATGTCTCATGAAATTAGCAGTCATGCTTCTTTCCAATATCATGAATATAGTTGGTGTCCCACGTGAATAATTCTGTACAGGCAGGAGAACAACTGAGAGGAGCTGAAATATTCCAGTAAGAATCAAAGCAGTAGAGAGACTTCAAAGAGCTGAGTCCCCTGTCATTGCTGGCAGTTGCATCATGTAACCCCATAGGTTTATAACTGATCAAGCTCTATTTTTCAGCTAATTAGATTTTTTTTTGCCTTAATGCCTCTAAGTAGAAATAATGTAATACTGTAATAATGTCTAGAAGTCTTCTAATTATCAGCATAAGCTTCCTTACAGCCAGGTTATATGATCTCTTTAACCTAAATAACACTTTTCTCCACCATGGGATTTCCTTTGTTACTACATTTATAAAGCTTCTCCACGGACACCCCC
>VWZG01001906.1:0-16561 GCA_013396735.1 Grallaria varia
ATGCTCCAGCACCTCCATGTCTTCCTTGTAGGGAGGATTATAAAATAATCAAAAATTATCAATTGCTCTCCTACAGTGAGCTCTGTATGAACACAGTGCGTGTGTTGGTAGGAAACCTTACTGTCTCCCAAATTCTTTTTTCCCTTGCTAAAGGCTTTGATGATTTGATGGATGATGAAATGTGTACCTCTGTCTTGCAATTCAAAGTTGAAGATGAAACAACACAGTAATGCACAGTGTTCTTTTACTAACTTTCATGAACACTGCCAGCTGCTCGCCTCCAGCCTGCCTTTTGTAGAGGAAATGACTGCCTTTCTTTTTAAATAACTAAGTGATACACTACTTTTCTATGCAAGAGGAAATATATGCAGGTTCCAGTTTTCAGGAAAGCAGAAACATTAGCTGCTGTTTCACCTGCTCTAGCCTTCCATACAAATACCTTTCAATTTTTCTAACTTGACAGGAAACAAACAATCTGCTGGTTGATGAGGAAACGTTATGAATTTGTGTCCTACTCCATCATTTTTTTCTTCCAGGGATGAGAGCCTCCTTACCCAACTGAAGCCTTCATGAGAGTTTCATGAACTTTTTTGTTTTCAATGTTACTGCAAAGTAGTCAAGTGACTCTGCCATTGCAAATATTCAGAGTAACTGTAGTCAGCCTGCTGTGGTCCAGCTGTTGACATAATTAAGTTGGTGCTTGGATGGGCACTTTCTCAAAGGCAGAGATGTATTTCCACTGAAGTTAAAGGCACCACTTATATGGCTAATAAGGCACAATGGTTCCGACTGAATTGGTACTTAAAAGTGCATCATTAAAGTGACTGCAACATTAAAGACCAATGTATACAATTCTTAGAACAGCTCTGAGAGCTCAGATCTAAAAGAAAGAGATTACACAAGGTGTTACAAGAATTTCAAGAGCAATTCTTACTAAGAAATGATAAAAAGCATGAAAAAAAAAAAAGAGTGGACTCCATGGGGTGATAAGTAGAGGCCATAAAAGAACATTAAAATTAAACTCTGGTTATTATAGGCTTTTAAATGACCTTACAAATAACTAAGATTCTCCCCAATCAATACAGATTACATTCCTTCCATAATGCTAAATGACTTAATAGCTGGGGGTTTTTTACAGCAAAGCTATGTTTAAGAAGGGCTGTGTTAGTTTTTTTCATGAAAGAACTGTATGAGTACATCAGGGAGTCTTTTAACAAACCCCAAAACATTCTGTTTTTTCTATTTACTCACTTCCTTTTGTTTTTTGCCTCTTGCCACACTGTTCAATGTGCTGTTTTCTCGCAGAGAGTCCACCGTGTCTCCATACAGGAGTTTGATGGCCCGGACGAGGCGAGCACAGGACCGGCTGTGATGGAGGTAGCAGTGTGGGTGACAGTAGTCAATGTGGGTACATATGAAACTTTGCTGATTGCATAATAGGATCATAACCTGGATATTAAAAGAGAATAGTTATCTACAGAAATGGGAGTTACACAGACAGTGATGGGGATAGTCAAGCTAACTTTTCCACAGTCTAGCTGGGGAGGCATGAAGCTCAACACAGTTCTTTCAAAAGGTGTGTCTGTGCAGAGCTCTGTACTTATATGGGGTCTGCAAACTGGCTAGGCATGGCTGAGGAAACATTAGTGTTAACACAGCAAAGAGGCAGAGGTGCTGCAGATGTGTATGTTTGGCTGGGGGCGAGATTAAGGCTGAAGAAAATAGTACTCTCTCAGCTTGCAGAAAAGCTGTTGTATGACCACTCTGAGATGAGAGCTAGGACTGGAAACTGTCAACTAGTTAATTGTCATTAAAGCTGCAAACCCACCAGGTCTGAGGCTTAGTTTCCTTCAAGGAATGTGACAGGAAATGTCTCAGTATACTCTTGAGTCGGAGCAAGCTATGTCAGTTGCTCTGCATATGCTTCCCTTACTGCGCTTGAGTAGACCCATCGAGTCCAACTTGATGTTAGCTGGCTCAGTTACTATTTTTACTGGTGTTGCCATATGGCAGCAAGAAGCTCTAAAACCCATCTAAGAAACCAGGCAAATATTTTGGCAAATATTTTGGCACTTAGCTATTCTGAGCCCAGTTTCCTTGCAGCAACACCGCTATTAGTCCCTAACTTAAATAATTAAAGGCAGACTTGGTAAGTGACTGCTCTCTGGTGTAACTCAGAGGGTTTCCTCCCAGGGGGGCAGAGCTCTCTGTACATTGCTCTTCATGTTACACACAAATCAGCCTTGCGGTAGTACTATGAGGAAAACAGGCATCCCCAAGCCATCCACACTGTAGGTCTTAATTGGCCTTTATGGATCCTTCTTTTTGCTCCACAGAAATATCCAGAACTGCCAGAAAGAATCTATCCCACCTTTTCCATCCACTTATGGTCTGTGCAGCTGTAGTCCGCTGGCTCTCTCAAGTAAGGCTGCTGCATTATTCTCAACCTTAAAATATTTAAGCTTCTAAAAAGTCAGGAGCTTAATTTAAAATAAATCAGTCCTGTGCATGTTGGATTCTTGCATTTGCCTGCCTGTTCTGGACTCATATTATTTTGGGATCAGTAAGGAATAACTCAACATTTGTATCAATGTGCATATGGTATAAGCCTAATCAGCATTGCATAGCATCTTGCCAGCCTGAGTGGCTAACACAGAGTGAGGACACCATGCTCCATGCTGCGTAAAGGACAGGTAAAGGAAATGCTGGTGCCTTCATAGCAGCAACTGGAAGCAGTGATCCTTTCAAGTGGTTTGTTCATGACCACTAAGTAAAGCAGGCTTTTTTTTTGCCTGTAGTTTTAGTGACCATCAACCCACACCTTTCCAATAAAAAAAAAAGAAAGTTTTCATGCAATATTGGTACTTCAGTGGCATTAACTGGAATGGGTGATTTTTCAAATCTTCCTTTCTTCCATGCAGGCTAATCACGTGTAATATGAGACAAAAATTTCAAGTTTCCTTCAGAATTCCTGAGTCCATGCATCCTCTCACATTGAGCAAAGGCACCATGATTTATCCTAAGCTGGTAACTAGGGAGATTCACTTATCCACTAGCAGTTCAGCATAAAAAGTTTAGTACACTGGAATTTCCAAGTGAGGTGTAATCATCAGCAAGAGTAAGACAGAGAAGCAGGGTAGTACAGGGATTAAGTACCAGCTAGGAGGACATGGCATTCAAGTTCCCTGCCCTGCCACTCTCTTACAAAAAAAGACAAATATCAAAGTATTAGATTAAGCCTGTTCTTGCCCACACCCCATAGGAATGGGGCAGTTGAGAGTAGACTGTACAAAATCCTTGGGGGAAAAAGGGGGATATCAACTCAACATTGGCAGCTGTCTTTCCCAAAGGAAACTCAGAAGTCAAAAGGTGTCTGTTCTCACACACATGTGCAGGACATAATCAATCGGTGCACAACTAGTCAATTCAAATAAAATTAATCTGTGCATATGTGCACAGTGAGTCAATCCAAATTATGTGCACAAGGACACACTGACTGTACTACACCATCACAGTGTGTCATAAGGCAACAGAGGTAGAGTTGTACAGTCCTTGGATACAAGTGGATTGAACAGACAGACTTGCACAACTGATTTTTGGCAAGTCTAAATTGTGGATATAGAGATTGTCAAAATGGATGTCTTAGACCTTATATGACCAAACTGTACTCCCTGTCTATTGGATAGAGTTGGAACTATACAATGCCCTGTTGGGTTAGACAAGTAGCTTCTAAAATGCCACTTCCGAGACACTGGGAGCCCAGCTCACACTGTAGCCCATTCTGCTGCACTCCCTGAACTACCCCCTACTCGCTATGCTGGAGATAAGATATTGAGCTAATGGATTTTTCAGCTGAGGTAGCATGGCTGTCCCTGAACACCTGGAGAGAAAGTCCCTTTTCCCCTTAAAAATTAAATATACAAAATAGACAGAGGGAACAAGATAAAAACTTTCTGGTTTTAGTCCATTTTAGAAATGGCAAACAGGTGATTTCCAAAGGTCACAGCTTACTCACTCTTTCGATACTGGATGCTGTATGGAGAAAGCACAGACTGTGATCTCGTTATTGCAAGCACAAAGGTTTTCCTACTGAAAAGGCCATTCCCGAGATCACTACCAGTGACTTGTACTTACATGTAGCCATGACATATTCCGATGATAGTTTTCCTCCATGCCTGTGTTGCTTAGCACCTCGGGTTCTATGCTGGGCTCACTTGCGCTCCAAGGGCTCCCTTCTTCAAAAGAAAAATACCCAAAAGGTGGTTGTTTTTATTGCTCCCCATGTGCTTTAAGACTAGGGGCAGCACTTGTAAGCCAGGCCAGCCTTGTGGGAACAGATCAGAGTACACAGATTATGTCACACTGGAAAGACTGTATTTGGACACCCCTCCCCAATCATGCTGGCCTGACACTTACAAGAACCATTTGGACTTGGCTCACAGGCCATCTTGTCAGTAGCAAATATTGCTCCCTCCCCACTCATTTCTTTAATGGAAGGAAAAATGATAATCAAAAACCATCAGAAACAAATTCTTTGCACCATTCAGATGCTGCAAATGGTGGTTTAGTGATCTGCATTGACTGGGCTCTGTGGTTAAAAATCCAAACAGAAGTGGCATCCAACTGGAAATGCCAATGGGCAAAGTCCCTGCTAACTGCCCACGGAAACTGTTAATGTCATGGGGATGAAAGGGGAAAAAAATCCTAATTATAGCACACTAGTTCTGAACAACTCAGACAAGGGAGAGATTTCTCTGGGAAGTTCACTGATCCCTGTGTTTCCTCTAGCCATTTCATACCCTATGGACATAAAACTAACATTAATCCTATTAAGTGTTGGCTGGAGATGAATTCTGGTTTATCCTTTCTTTCTCCTCTTTAAGTGAACAGTGACTCGCCAAAGTCTACAGAACAGGCAATCCCACTCTCCATATTCCCCTACAGAAGCATCTTCTGAGTAATATAAAAATGACCATTAAGCTCGGGAGGTTATTTCAACTCCAAATGTATCCACAGTTTTTTGTTAACACCCCTAGCAGAGGGAGCCCCTTTAGTTCAACTGTGCTGGAGATTTCTCATGGCAGGATGCACATTTGGTTTCCATAAGATAAATGTATGGAGAGCTATCTTTTAAGACTGAGGAAGGCTGCTATAAACTGTAGAAACAGATGTATATGCCAATATGTAGAAATACATATGAACATGTTATGTTCTAAATACAGGAAGACTTATTTGACAAGTCATATAACATGCCTATGCAACATATAATATGAAGTGCCTGTCCATCCATATATATATATATATACACACACACACACATATATATATATATATCTGTAGCCAATCTGTTGCTATGGACAATAAAATATAATATATGCATATGACCTCACGTATTCATTATATCATACAATATACAATTTAGGGGTGTGTGTATGTGCATATATACACAGATACGTGCTTTCCTAAAGACAGCAAGTGTTTGGCTGACAGGCAGCAGCATTCCAAGAGTTCATGCTCTAACACAGAGTACTGAATTGACAAACTGCATGGAGACAATGCTGCACCCAGGATTTGAGCCATGTTCCTCCTCAGCCCTAGTCCAGGAAGTTCCTGAAGAAGAATCTAGATTTTTCCTAGCCTGCTGGGGTGAGGATCTCTTGTAATTTCTAGCTCTACTGCAATCATATCAAGAGTTTTTGTCCTGCCTATTGTCCCCTCCCTTTCCACCCACCTGCCTAAGTTACCTATATCAGTGACAGTGTCCCTGCTGTGGGACAGCTGCAGCTCCTCATTCTCAGACTCTGAATCCTGCCGTGATAACTTGGTGCTCTTTAGGCTGCCGGCCCGGCGAATGCTGGAAAGGGAACCCCCCTTCTTCACCCGGAAACTGCGGGTTCCTTTAATCTGGAGCAAGCGGGAGCCTCCTATCCTGATCTTCCTGCTGGGAACTGTATTAAAAGAATAAAAGAGGACTTTTTTCCCCTTAATTTTTCCCCATTTAAAAAAGAAAGAGATCCTGGCCCTCCCCTCCCTCCCAACCCTTTGCTGCCATCCTGTATTGCAGCATCTTTTCTTCTACCAGGGAATGTGGGGCTAGAGGCTCCTCCAAAGCCACCGCCAATGCAGCTCTGTCAATCAGGCAGTAAAGATGCTTTACAGAAACGTGTTCAACACATCATTTCCTGGACACCTGGTATGTCACCTCTGGCCTTGTCTGTATGTGGAATTAGACCTCTTTTAACTACCAGCAAGTAGAGTCATCTGCTCTAATAGAAACCCAAAACATGGGCAAGGAAAACCTATGATTCACACCAATTTGAATCAATTCCTGCCAGGAAATAGGATCTAACCAGTGAATGTAAATTGCCGTTTTCTTTGCCAGCCCTTGGGGTTTACATTAGTGCAGAATCACCTCTTGCTAGTCTAGATGGCTGAATCCCAAGCATGAACAAGGCACCATGGACAAAACTACTTTCCCATGGGCCTAGGTTCTTAAACCTCACTGAGCTCTGGTAGGATCAATTATTTATTCATACAGCACATGTGATTCCAGAAGGGTAGTCTGCTTCATGAGGTTAGCAAGACATCTTTGAAGTAAGATTTGCATAAATTGGTTTCTCTGCATGTTACTCTTCATCATTAGAATGCTTTAGAGGAAATGGGAGCGCATAGACCCTCTCCTTCAGACAAATCAGCAGCTTTCAGGCATTAACAGCATCCATTGACACTCTGCATTTTTGATGAGCACAGACAAATGTTCAAAGCACCAACCGTTTGCACTTTCATTCCCCTCTTAATTCAAAGGCAGGACATAGCAATATGTCAGTCCAAATGTTGCAACACTCAGTCATTTTACTGCAGATCTAATCAGACAAGGCCATGTGTGATCGATGACCTTTTGAGGTATGGTTGGGAATGAACAGCTTTTTAGATACCATGGGTAAGCAAAATATTTCAATTGAATTGTATTTTGGCTTCAAGAAAAATCAAACACACCTTTACTTCTGAGAATGCCACTAATTCCTCCAGAACCAAATTCCCACTGCCATTTCCAGTGGCTGAAGACAGCTCGATATGTTTTGAGAGCTATTCCCCAGTACTCATGAATCAGCTGGGCTGTTTGGTCACTGCTGAGTGACCAGAAAGTTTGTCACTGTTAAGTGACCAGAGAATCTCCCTCCAAGTGACCTTGCTGAATTCCTTACCAATCACTATTGCTTGACTCATGTTCAGATCAGCCTCCCAAATGCCAAACCACATAAGCATTTGTAACTGCATTTTGCGAAGTCTGTAAAATCCCATTTTGGCATCCAAAGAGTACATATGATTCTACCTAGCTGTAGTATCTGTGTTTCAGACCTACCTGAAGCAAATTCTACACAGTAAACTCATAGCTTTTGGATAGCTGCTAAGCCATGCCTGGGGGGAGCAAATGAGAGCAAAGTTCTTAATACACTGGGAAAAAATGAAACTCATCAAAGAGGTTGAGATAAAGAAACCTGTCACTGCAGGCAAGAAAAATTTGGTTACATTCACACAAGAACATTTGCTTATCTAGGAAAGTATAGATTACGAAAGATGCGTCTGCATCTGTTGGGTTTCACCCAGGTGGATGCCCAGAAGAATATTCTGTGGCCAAAGAAAAGAATTATTTTAATTTTAAAATATAGCATTATCTTGCATTTATTTAGCTTCCAAAATATTGGATTTACACTTTTGCTAGAGTATATTGGTATATTAGGAATCAGCCTTCCTACCACAGTCACTTTTTCCATGTCTGCAATGCAGTAAAGGGCAGCTTTAGTAAAGGAAAACTACATGTCAGCTTAGGGAAAAAGGAGAAATTAAGGAAAAACCCAACTAAAACTGCAGGAAAATGTAGTTCAACAGAGGCAAGGATGAAGGAAGTTAATACTATCTTTGCAAAAACAACTCAATTTTGCATAGGCCTGCAGCACAGTAACATGTGCAGGAAAAACTAAGTCAGCATTATCTCTAAGAAAAATAGGATAGTTGGAGGCTGGCCACCAGCATTTTCCAGCAGGACTGCATGCTTGAAGGCATTCTCCCACTTAAGTAATACACCAGTGGATGGGACTGCTCCCTGAAAAGCTTAAACGTGATTTCAAGTAACTGTCATAACAACTTTCAAAACAAACGCAACGCCATACCCAAGTTTTTCCTCATCTAAATAGGTAGAGACCTGTTATCCCACTCATCTTACACTATCAGACAGACCATAAGGCTGTGTGCTTCTTGGGGTGCCAATATGCCAAGGATACTCAAAATGAGGTTTAGGATCAATTTATCCAGCTCACCTTTCTTAGGTGGGTACCTAGCTGCCTCCACAGAAGTAACTGTCCCATCTGACACACAATCTTGGAGAAAGTTTTATACTGTGCAAACCTTGGAAGCATTTCTATTTTTTTCTCCAGTAATTGTGTCAGGGTCACAGCTGAAGACAAAATAAATTTTATCCAAAGTCCCCTGAAGTCAATAAAAACTGCTCTGATTCATTAATAGACATTATGGTTCCTAGAGGATAATCAGCCACAGACTCCACAGTTTTTACACAATCATCAAACATTTATCCTTTTCAAACAATCACCAAAATTATCATTCAAACACCTGCACCTTTAAAAGGCTGTTATGAGACAGAATGTAAACAGTTCTAGAAAACTAGTTAGAGGGAGAATCGTTTACAGGTAAGTATCTGACAGTTTAGTCCCTAATTGCAAATACCCACAATGACTGTATATTGTATTGCAACACTTGTACCATCAGATAGTATGTGAGTTTTGCATGAGATGGCTCAAAAATGGAAATGATCTGCTATTCTCAGCAAACACAGTGAGCTTGAGTTTACTTGTACAGTATACTGTACGCTGGAAACATCAGTCTGCTAGCCATCAAAAGCCACACAGCTGTGTATTTTTCATGTGGTAGCAAAGAATTCAAGAGATCAAGTGATCAACCACTAATTCTGTGAGATACCATGACTTCCAAACCAGTACAGATTTCCACAGAAAGATGCTGATCTCTCCTAGCTGTGGTATCCTCAAAATGAAAAACTGTAATCAGAACAAAAAAAAAAACCACCAACACTTTTGATCTTTATTTTTAAAGTGAATGAAATAATGATACTTCTCTCAGCATCCCACTGAGAGATGATTTCAAACAAGGCATGCTCCTTTTTAGCAATCTTGCAATGTTCTCAATTGGTTTCAGTCATAGCACTGTTTCATAAGATTTAACATCTTTGCTTCTCACATTCATTTATTGGACTCTGAAGGCCAAAAGCATCTCAGAAATGATTCAAAGCCAGGAGACTCCATGGCTGCCTGCTTTATAACACAGTATATGCAAATGAAGACATAAAAATCAAGCGCCACTTCACAAGCCCTGAAAATACAGAAGCCTTATTGTGCTGACAAACCTTTTTTCTCCTCGAAGCCAGCCTCAGACTTGAGGGTGTGGCTGCTGCTGTGTAGGGAATCCTTTGAATCTTCATTTTCATCCAGAACCCCAGCAAAACTGATCTTTCTTTCATACCTGTGCCGGTCCATCTCAGGGTCCAGACGCAGCCTGCAGCTCTCCAGATCCTGTAGCAGAATGCAGACCACACAAATATGCTAGCAGTATGAGCGCCCATGCTTTCCATTGCAACCAGAGAAGCTTCAGGAAAAACTGCTTCAAATGGGATTTCTATCACATACTAATCCAGCTGCTCTTTGGGCTTGCAGCAGGTTGAGCCACACTGCCAGGATGGAAGAGTTAACACACATTGCTGGTTAACACCGCTGACAGAACTGCCATTGTGGCTGCAGGCTCAGGAGGGGAAATAACACAAAAATCACAGCATCACAGAACAGGTAGGGTTAGAAGGGACTGCTGGAGATCATCCAGTCCAAGCCCCCTGCCAAGGCAGGGTCACCTAGAGCAGGTGACAAAAGAATGTCTAGGTGGGTTTTGAATATCTCCAGACATGTGCAAAGTGAGGTCCACCATCTGCAAAAGGCTTTGGCTGAAATTTCAGTCAGAACTGCCTACTTCACTCAGGCCCCTCAGCCTGGCAAGACTGCGTGGTCTGTGAGTATTTAAATTGGTTCACCACAACTAGTTCAGTTCTTCAAGGCTGCCAAGGCTGTGCTCCTATCTGTGGAACGGGTACACCTAAAGACAACAACAGAAGTGAGATTTGCTCTATTGAAATTTCAGCTTTGTGGACTGTAATATTTTGTGGCTGATTTTCTTGGAAAAGAAGCACAACTCCAAAAATACAGAGACTTAATATTTTAATCTGGAATGTTCTTGGCTCTTTGCTTTCCCTCATACAAAGTCAGAAGCAGCACTCTATGGCCATTTTCTCTAATACGCTCTTGCATAACATGACCTTAAGGCTTCTTCCACCTATGCATTGCAGAATAATTCCTCCTCCCTCTCTCCCATATACAAGTCTGAAAAGCTATTAATCAGTTGTGTTTCTATTTGACATAAAAGCACAAATTTCTATTGACCTTCACTATCCAAAATATTCTTAGTTCCAAGCCAAACTGCTTAAATGAGATGACTTCTAAACCCTGGTATTATACAGTCATTTACTATGTGGTAAAAATATCAACAAAGTTTTCAAAGAGGAACTTCGCTGAATTTATTGCTTTTTAAAATTACTCTTTTGGCATACTTCGGAGCTTCATAGTAGGTCATCCACAGCCTTTGAAATTCATTTCAGAACTTAACTACAATAATGCCCAGCTAAATCAGCTTGTCAAACACAATTGTCATCAGCAAAATTTGTTCTGTCATTAACAAAAACCAGAATAGTAAAGCTAAATCATTCATATTCACTTGCAAATTTAAATTCACATTTTTCTTTACAATTTTTATCCTGATTTCCTATTTGGCTTAAAAGATGAAACCATGTCTGCCATTCAATTCTTGTCTCATTTCATGCTAACCACCTCTGAAGCTGATGGTCACTTTCAACTCAGTTTGTCAAAAGATAACTGCATGCCTGTGTATTTTGTGAAACAACAGGCTAAAGGCAATGTTAAACCACAGTATTAGACATGAGAAAATCCACACAAGAATGGACCACTGAAAATCAGGTGTCTTGGCTTCTGCTATTCACAGTAGTTGTCACCTAATCAGGCATTAGATTACTGTTTATGCCAGGATTTGCCTGTGCCTCTCTCACTCTCATGGAGGTTTATTTCTTTCCTTGCTTCTTTGTTTCTTTCCTTTCTTCTCCCAGTCCTTCAATTCTTTGGTCTAACCCAAACCAAAATTCTGCAGCTTTTAAGCTCCAGCAAATTCTTGTTCTGCTGAAATTCTTGTGACTGCCCTGTACGAACTTCTGACAACTGGCTCTCCTAATCAGGTATTTAGAATGTGAACTGTCCCCTCTTGCAGCCCACCTCAGCTGTCCCACACTCAGTTTCTCAATTCCCTTGCTGCCCTCATCTCTATTTTGAAACTTGAACTTCCAGCACATGTTGTTCTTCCAGAGTCTTATCTTCTTAATCAACCATCTGATGTGCCCTGCCCATCTTCTATTCACCACACAACAGCTCCTTTCTGCCTGCAGAGATCCGGTTGAGCTTTTACCCCACCCTGTCTCTCCAGAGACCCAGAGACTTCTGTGGACATGGTCCACTTACCATGACAGGCTCAGTCCGTGGTCTGGGCATGTAGGGAAAAGTCTCTCGGAGGAAAGTAGTTATCTCCAGGAGAAGCTGACAGGCTGCCATTTTCAGTGCAAAAGGGCAACAACATTTGGTAGGATTCACAGTGCCTAGGAAAGAATTAGTTCTATCATGAACAAGGAGTTTATACAAGAGATGATGGACATTGTCACATATGGTGTGCAATGCAAGCTGCACTCAAAAAGAGGAAAACCTAGACTTCTGTCTATGCTACTTTGCATAAGAGACATAGTCGAGGAAATATCAATCCATGTACTTACCAGCATGTGTAATAGTACTAATATATGATATATTATGTTGCATTATATTATTATATTGAAGTAACATATGGTTTATTATAGTATATATTATAGTATATTTTGTTGAAGTACCTACTAAACTAACATGAGCTTGTGGCACTTTGTTTAAACCTCATTTAAAGTTAATACAGGTTAAGAAGAAGATGCCCTTCTTCCCCTTTTCAGTCCCTTTTCAGCATTCAGCCAAATCTTTTGCAGTTCTAGAAGAGCCACTTTCAAATACAGAAAAATTTCTGAAAATATATGGAGTTATGACTAGCCAGCAAAGAGGTACTGTTCCTATTTTTATTAATTACTACCCTGATAACTGGAAAAGACAGCCTCCTTTGAAGTCAGGCTTCATTTGTTCAAGGAATCCATGTGCTATTTAGAGATAATCAAGAGGGAAAAATCAAACTGCTTACTCAAATTATACATTCTTTACCTCAAACAAAGTTGGAAAGGGAAGAGGAATTATCAAAATACTTTAAGTTTTGTCTCAACTGAGTCTGAAACAATCAGCTTCAAAAGCCACAAACTTTGTAATCCATCTAATGCCATTCAAAACTCAGAAAGTATGAAGGATTCTTCAGTGACTGATCAGTTTAAAAAATACCATATAGGCTAATGGACAGCAAAAAAGTAAATAAAAATCAGTTGTGACAACCCATTTTTTTTTAGTAATAGCTGACATTACCACCTACATACACTTCAGACAGATCAGGGTTTTCACTTATTCTAACCATGTATGATCTAATTGCTTTTTGCAAAGGAAAAAGACCAAACCAAAAAAGTGAGAAAACACTCCAGGGATCAGATAAAACTGGATTAATTCTGTGATGCTTGCCAAGTTTTCTGTACACATTGCCAGTAATGAATTGCGGACTTTGTAAGGACTAAAATAATCTGAACCATCAAATGCAGTATAAAGGAATATCCAACTGCATATTTTATGCTCCTCAGTCTACTCCCCGCAGCATACAAGGCAGCTTTTGAAAAATCTCCGCCTTCAGTAAGAATGCAGATAAGTTATTTTCAGACCCTGTATTTCAGAAGAGCAACTCCAGCTTTGAAATGGCTTTCTAGACCACAACTTGACCTCTGCTTGTTTCAGGGCACCCTTTTAAAGCACCTGCACAACCCCTTGAGTGCCTGCACAGAGACAAGAAACCTATTCTGTCACTCAGTCCTGGGAATAAAGTTCTTAATTTCTGATGCAGGAAAATTTTGTATTCATTCTCCTTCTACTTTGGATATATCTCCTAAAAGGACAATCAGACATCCAGAACAGACACTCATGTTCCTGTAGCTGCTAGCACTGGCACACCACACAGTAGCACATGGGAAGGTGTTGCTCAGGGACAAGACCTTCTCTTGAGCTTATTCCCCATAAATGCCCTTCCACTGCTCCCACCTACTCCTCTCTATTCCAAAGTTGGCCTTTAATGCAGGGATAAGAACAAACCCAGAACCACAGGGAAAGAAACCAGAAGATAGATAAACAGTACTGGCACACTACATCCAATGGGGAACAACAGCACAAGTACACAGGAACCAGTACGTTACAGCACGCACATATATACAAATGGTGTTTGGAGTGGATATAATGTTTGTTACCACCTTCATCTACACCTACAACAAAATGTGTTTGGACACTTTATTTTTGTTTATGGAGCTTGCTGTAATTTGCATGCCTATCTAGACTTTCAGAATCAATGATATGTCACCCCCTCCCACCCTTATGCACACTTAGGTACAAATGTGTATGGTTTAGTCACCTTGTTGTTATACTGACTTTTAATGATCCTTTTTTCATATACCTCTGTCTGAAAATCAGACAGATATACTGAAGTCAAGATTTAAAGGCCTTTAGTAGAGCACTTCCAATTCATGTCAGGTGGGGAGATGACTATTCAATGTTCAGAAACAGAAAAACAGCTGACCTTACAAATATTTTGGCAAAAATAACTGGGGTGAATGGAGCCTGAGCACTTTCGGCACTCAGGTGAGAGTGAGACTCAAGGAATGAATTATTACCCTGCTTATAACTGCAGTTTCTGTGAACAGGAATTGCAGCTCACTGCCTGGTTTCCCCCTCCCTTTTCCATCAAAGTCTCTCAGTGCTGCTACCCATTTGTCATGTTGTACACCCAGGCACAGAAAGAACAGGGGAGGAAGCTGGGGTGAAGGTGAGGGACTGGGAAATACAGCTGGGTGGCAATTAGATGAAAAGAGAAAAGTGCTCCTAAAGCAGAGGTTCTTACAAGCGGGGGTTCTTGTAGTAAAGGGAGTCTCCTTACTGTCATCTAAAAAGTCTTCTTCCTCATCCTCCTTTCTCAGGCGCCTCTTGGTCTCCTCATCATAAATGAGGCCCAGCAGGTTGGCAGGGCTCTCGGTCTCAGCGTGGCACAGCTCATTAAGGCGGACACCAATTGCCTGCAGACAGGGAGAGAGAAGTACAGGGAGGTGAGAATTTCAGCTCAGCACAGGTGGTCAAGGGCTCTGCCTCGTGCAGGCTATAGAAATGGTCCAGGCAAAAGAGAATGTCCTGGCTTTATTTTTATTGCCTAAAGTGGAGAAAGGGATGACAGAAGACTAATTGCTATCAAAAGCATAATTTAGTTTCCCCCTTTTTGCAACAAAAATGTGCAAGCAATGTCAAATTTCAGGATGGAAAATTTTTGCAGATTTAGTTTAATAACATTCTCCCCCCAAAACTGGCACATGACAGACAGAAGGAAATTAAGTAATTATTTTTTATTAATTTCTTCACTTTTCTTTCTACCCTAGATATATGTATTGAAACAAGAGCAACGCCACAAAAGAGTTAATTTAGTTGGTAAAACACCTTCCTCTGCTAAACCAAGAGAAAAGAAAAAAAAAAAGTTGCTTAATGTTTGCTCTGCCTGTTTTGCTAGAAGAATTACTGTGGTAGAATTACAGGTTAGTATCTTGTTCTGTTCTGCCTCCTGGACCTAATCTTAGAAGAATCAACCTAGTGGTCATAAATTAAGACAAGGTATACATTTGAATAGGGAAGAATGGCTTTAAGCCAGTAGTTTTTGCAGGCTTCAATAACCAGGTCACTAGAAAAACAAACTGAGGACGTCAAAGTGAGGCAGAAAAGCGGACGACCCCCCAGAGTGCGGCTGAGTGGGGGGCGGGCCAGGGCACCGCACCGGATGGAGTCCGCTCTGCACCCTCCACTGCTGACCGCCTGAAGCAAGTTACCCGCCCCCTGCACCCAGCACCAAGACCACACCGTGTACCAGATATTTTCCCTGCTACCTGCTGCGACCAGCTGCCCTGCCCGTTTCCCGTTTCCCGATGCCTGCTGCCACTGCTTTTGCTTCTGCATGGCAGCCGCTCTGCCGCCAGTGTAATGAATGAGTTAACTTTGTTCATAAAATCATAAGTAAAGAGGATTTCATCTGCTTATCTAAAAGTCACAAGAATGTAAAGAGACCCCTGCTTATCGAAGGCCATGGGTATCCAGTTAAAATAAACTTCACATCCTGGTGATTTACGTATGAGAGGGGGACATCTCCCACCTCAAGACAATTAGGGTAATCCTTACATCCTGACAATTTACACTTGAAGGAAAACATCCATCACCTAACAACAACTTCAAGGACCTCCAAAAGGCAATTTACGACCGCCTGGTAATTGTCAGCAGAGACACCTACACAACGCTGGAGATAACCAGATCACTTACACAAGAGTTAAAAATTGTATAAATAAAAAGATTTTTTCCTCAGTATGATGCAATCTCTTGGCAGAGCATAGTCTCTCTGGGTCGCCCAGCACTGTCTGCTCTGTTATCGCTTGCTAATAAAAATTAATTTTTTTATATTTTAATTGGCTCCTTCAATTAACTGCAGACACCCATAACAATTTCTTGGTGCCGTGACTCGGATCCAGGTCCTTTGGTGTGGACTCCATAAGCGGGGAGGCTCACCCTATCCTTGGATAGCCCTGTCTTAAGGAGGTATCGCTACCAGACCCTGGATCCACAAACCCCTTCAAATTACGATAACTGAGCAAAAAAACCTGCAAGACCCCTTAAATTTTGTGCACGAAGACCAAACGAAGACCCAGGAATGGGCAAGCATATAAGTCGTGAGCCATTTGGTTGGGGTGGTTATCCCGGGGTGCGATTGTGTGAGAGGTCTCTTTGAGATCAAGCGAATGTGGACCTTCCAGTAGTGCAGTTCTCGTAGCCTGAGAGGGAGTGAGTCACGATCGAGGGGAAAGGAGTGTGTGTGTGGACGAAGGCACCTCGGAAGATGGGACAGAGGAAAAGCAAGCCCTCTGGACCCACAGGGGCGGGGAAGGAAGACAAGCTACCAGACATACCCCCTGACAGTCCCCTAGGTATGATATTAAGAAATTGGGATATTTCCCAAAAAGAAAGGATAAGTCTAAGGAAATGATGATTAATTATTGTATTGAAGTTTGGGGTGGGAAACCTCTTTCTAACTCCCATGTCATATGGCCTGCCTTCTGGATCATCTGATGAGTGGATGCNAAAAAGAAAGGATAAGTCTAAGGAAATGATGATTAATTATTGTATTGAAG
>VWZG01001907.1:13186-24327 GCA_013396735.1 Grallaria varia
GTATTTTCACTTTCATGAGTGAAGAAAGCTTTTGCACAAAAGAGAACTAGCACAGCAATGTTCATATATGTTCTCATTAAATACAAATCACTTGTGATAAGAGATGTAATTGTCGTGGATTTGTGTGAATCTAGTGGTGCCACAGTAGTGTTCTCAGTCATCTTGCTTAATTTGATGTAGAGAAGATCAAAATTAATTTGTTTGGGAGACATCTGCATCTACCTGAGAAACACTGCCCTTTGGGGTGGTAGCAGAAATACAGTAAAGACAGTGCAGGAGAGTGTACCCAGCTTAACATATTGTAATATAACATCACTCAGCTTCATCTGTCTCTATGTTGGCTTATGCAAGTTAACAGTGAATTTAACTAATAGACTGAAGAATACCTGTATGTGTGGCATAAGAGCTTTTCCTATGGCCTGCTCAGCAGATGATTGCTGCAAAATCCTGCCATAAGAATAAAATTTAGAGAAAAGTATAAGGAGACAGTCAGACTGTGAAAAACAATAGGCATAAGGACAACTTGAACTGAAAGTAATAATGTAGTTTTCAAACTACAGTAGAAAATATGCTGAATGGAGAGAAGTTCATGAATATAACTCATCAGTTGAAATTATGTGCTTGTGGAAGGTTTTTGGAGGTAGGAGAGGGGGCTTAATCACTCACTTCTAAAAAGTTATTTTCTCTTGTTTAGATCGCTAGTGCAACTACTGCTCCATCAATCCCTACACATCTGTCTCCAGGCTTGAAAGATGTGACTCTGCGGTGTTTAGAACTTCAACCTCAGGACAGACCCCCATCAAGGGAGCTGCTGAAACACCCAGTCTTCCGTACTACATGGTAGCTACGTATGTGTAAGGCTGAAATACTGAAGAAAATGCTACTGAATATACAGTAACTGTCTTGCAGTGCAATTAAGCACAGCAAATTGTTTTATTCTGCTGGCCTAAATGATAGATACATCAAGAACTTCAGGCCAGTGGGGGATCCTACCTAAGTATGTGATTGACAAATCAAGATCTTTACCTAAGCTCAGTATGCAACATTTGACAATTCATGCAGAGATTTGTAAACTGTGCCTTTTCAAACATCAGGCTCTATGTGAACACAAAAGCATTTTTTCCTTTAATCTGCATGATTATTTAGCAGGTAAGTGATTTTTTTATTTTATTTGGAGCACTTTTTTCAGCAATATTATCAGCTGAGAGGCTCAAGATCCATTTTAATATAGCAATCACTGTTCCATTTCACATCATGTAGATGTTCTGCAATTAGTAAGTTTTCAGTAATGGTTAAAAGGACATTCTGTATCTGTCCTTTTACACAATGTTCTCTGAGTAACAAATCCAAATATTGATGGAAAGTTTAAAAAAAGCATTATGCCTTCCTATAAAGTAAGAGCAGGCACTTGTGGTTCACTGTGCATTTCCTGGCCATGTAATTTCTCTTGAAATTAAAGTTTGTTTTCTTTGTATTTTTAACTTTCATGAAAAGGGGATATTTTAGTCTTTAGACAAAAAGATGCAAGCTGTGTCATGGAATATTTTTCTGACACAAGAGTTTTAAAACCAGATTTGCTGGAAATCTGGAATAAAATGCCACCTTCAACAAGGATGTGTTGAAGGCTCTGATAGTTTAGATTATTTAATAAACAAGATTGTTCTGTATAAAGCAACTTAGTCTGAATCATTCTAGAAGTTGTTGAGCCTTTTTTGTTTTCATATAGCAGTTTCTTCTGGCAAATCGTGTAGAGAAGTTTCATGTCAAAAGCCCCCCCAAACCCAGCTCCCATTAAAGTTTTTATGGGAGGCTTTGACATGTACTTCAGTGTGAGCAGGTGCCAAATGTGCAAATCTCATTCTTTGTGTAAAGAAACTGAGGTTACATTCTCTACTGATAAGTTTTACCTGCTGTTTTCCTTCTGCCGTACATCATCTATTTACTGTAGCCATTAGTGATAATTTAATTTGAAAATGTTAAAAATATTACCGTAAGAAAGGTATTTATTTTAACAAGAAACAAACTGGGACTTGAAGAGCAGGATAAAGTAAAATGTGAAGTAAAGCTTCACTTCTAGTGCAAAACTTGCAGTTTTTTAGCAGCTGTGGTTTTTTTTTTAAACAAGTTTTTAAAATTATTTTAAAGGCAGGTTTTTAGATTCTGATGCATGTAATTCTGAAGGAAAATGGCAGCTTTTTCTTTTGCTTTTTTAAAAATGGGGATCTTTTTTAATCTAATACTGATTGTGTTTAATCCATTTTGCAAACAATACTGTTCATGTTATAACTCTTCAGAAGCCAGTTGGATTGTTGGACTCAAATAGAATTGGTTATTTTCAAAGACTCAGGACAAACTAAATAAGCTATAGTACCTTAAAAATGTATAATAAAAATTGGAAGTAAAACATCTTAAAGATAAGTTTACATGAATGATAGTGCTCATGCTAATAAAAAAAAAAAGCAGTGTCATTAGTTGTGAATGTGTTTCTTTTGGAAATTTTACATTCCTTTGTTTTGGAAGATTGGCAGACTTTGAAGAGTTAAAAAGATAATACTGAAATGTGAAGTTTGGTAGCTCTGTTTTGTACTTGACTTTTTTTTTACCACTTTAGAATTTCTCATTCTAATAAGATTGTTTCCAAGTCTTTCTTATGTGCAAGCTTTAAAGGATGCACTCTTGCCAATTCATGTACTGGAAGATCAGTTGTCAGATTAATACTGTTTCTGGCAGAAATGTAAACTGTATAAACTGATGAACCTCAGCTAATCAGTATTACTTTGTAGA
This sequence comes from Grallaria varia, assembly GCA_013396735.1. Taxonomy (NCBI): domain Eukaryota; kingdom Metazoa; phylum Chordata; class Aves; order Passeriformes; family Formicariidae; genus Grallaria; species Grallaria varia. The sequence continues at coordinate 15,971 of VWZG01001907.1, forward strand.
TCACCATGCCTACCACATTTCAAACTCAAACTGCCTCTTAGGTGTCCAAATGCATTTGTTTGAGTTTGCGTTTCTTTGCGTTTCCCTCGGCTTGCTGGTAATTGTGGTGTTTTTAAAATGCAGATGTAATGTAATATTCTTATTTTCTTTGGATCAAAGCTGGACTGAAAATTGTATTGTGTAATTATTTTTGTGTTCTTAATGTTATTTGGTACTTAAGTTGTAAATAACGTCTACTGCTGTTTATTCCAGTTTCTACTACCTCAGGTGTCCTATAGAGTTTCTTCTACCAAAGTTCACTTTCACAATGAAATTATATTTGCTATGTGACTGATTCCTAAGACTTCCAGGGCTTAAGGGCTAACTTCTATTAGCACCTTACTGTGCAAGCAAATTTTACAGAAATCTCTGGGTTAAGAAATTTGGCTTCATTGTATCCTTTGTTATTTTAAATATATCAAGATATTTTAATTAAAAGTTTTTACCCCATTGAACCAATTTTATATAGTATAATTTGTACNGCAGCAACAAAGACTAAATTTTTTTTAATTGATAGGAATTTCTCTTAAGACAACACTGTTATTTATGAACCTCTCTTGCTTATGCCTTTAGGTCAAGAATTAAAGTCTTAATTTTGCATTACTGCAAATGTAACAATTACATAGGTGAGCTGACTTTATTGCATCAGTTCTGGAGCCATTGAAGCATGTCTTGGAAGTTGATCTGCTGTTTCATATTTTCTGTTTCTTGCGATTTAAGTAGCAAATGTAAGCCTTTCCTTGTTCAGGCAATCTGAATATGTATTGCAAAGTTAGGGCTTGCGTTTCTCCAGATACTTTTTTAATTTTAAAAATTAATTTTTTTAAATGAAACACAATTTTCAACTATAGTTGTTTTTTGTGACTACAAATTCTGCATTTTGAAAGATGATACTTTTTATGGTTTCCATTAGCTTTGTGACTTTCTCCAGATAGGGACAAACATACCAATTCACCAGCAAAAATGGCATCAGAAATCTTCGGATAAATTTTAAAGTCAGAAAAATGTACACACTGGAATGTCAGGCAGGAAAATACATGGGTTAAGTAAAAGATTAATTGTAATTTATCTACCTTTATTTGATTTACTGTAGAAGTTCTGAAGTGCACTGTACTGTGTTGTACTTAGGATGTTGCAGCCTCCTTTTTAGGAACAAGGGCTGGCAGAGATCACGTGTCCAGGCTGTTAGCCGTCAATGTCAAAGACCCCTCCTTAGAGAACCAAATGTCTTTGTTTGCAAAGGCCATGTTCAGTTCTTCCACAGGCAAATGGTAAACACTATGCCTGTTTTGATTTCTCTACTGGGAATAATGTCACATTTCCACTGATGGTCAGAGGTTAAAGTCTGATGGTGGTTCATCTTTTCAAGTTCTCACTGAAAGGTGAAGACTGCCTCCAGAACATGTTGGAGTGTCCTGAGGATCACGTATGTCCTTCCATCACATGAGTGGGCAACTTGTGTGGTGTGCATGGCTGTTGAGACCTGACTCAGCCCACCTCCCCAGGCAGTATATTTCCTTTACTAATTTTTCACTCGTTGCTTAGCCTTCCATGCTGACCTAAATCACTAATGTGACTGTAATGTGACTGTGTTGCTTTTAAGAGCCACAATATGCATGTACTGTGGCGAACATGGATGTTGTTTTCTGGTTATGGCACACAGCTGCTGAAATCCAAAGTTCTGAAGTATGGAACAAAGGCCGCTGTTCCCTGTTATTACCGAGAAAATCCAGGAGATGGCAGGAAAGCGCTTTGAGGCGGCCCACTGTGCCTTTTCCTGTTGTTCCCCTCAGTTATTTCAGTTTGCAATAGCTCATTGCTCAGCTCCTGTTCTCAAAAGAGGTGTTCCAGGCCAACAGGTGAATTAAAGTGATTATGGAGTAAATCAAGATGCAATTTATAAATATTTGCAAGGCTCAGAAATGGGAAGTTAATCCAGCTCATTTCATTGCTTTGGTGGGCCTGCTTCAAATTCCCAAACTCTTGTAAAAATTTCAGGTCCAGAAATAGGAGTATAACCCTGAGAGTGTATTGAGGTTTGATTTCTCTGTTTGCCCCCAAACCAGTTCTCAAACACTTGCTCCATATTATTTAAACTAGTTTCTGAAGAAAATAAAATACATGCATACTATACTATGTTCTTTTCCCAGTTCTCATTGGCAATTTTTAACTAAAACTGCAGATAAGGAGCAGCATCCAAAGATGAACATTTTGTGAAAGTAGGTACCCAAGCAGAGTAGGGGCAACAGTGGCCAAAGGCATCATAACAGTATCCGTATCTTGACACCTCTAATGATTTGTAAAGGATGGTTTGAGGGCCTTTACTCAGCAATTCATCTTCAAAAATTAGTAACAGTTTTTCATACTAGTTTTTTTTTTTTTTTTTTTTTTGTGTTACGGATAAATGATGGTAGAATGTGGCACCAAAAGGGCTTATGCTCCTGATTGTAGATGCTCATGATTTGTAGAATATCCCTTGAGTTTGGCTAGTTAGGTGTGCAGTAAATCCTGTAGGTTGTTGCACATCAGTCAGAGGGCTGCACCTTTCAACCTCCAGTCGTTTGATGCTCCAAATCACAATTTGCATCTCCTTGTTATCACAGCCAAATACTTGACAAAAGTGTGGACAGAAGTGCAGCAGGTTTCAGGCCTGGGCTATTGGTCCATTCTTTGTGACACAGATCGTAAGTCTTGAGCGTTGAGTCTTATGAGGGTTGTTTATTTGGAAAAAGGAGGTTCGGGGGAGACCTTATCAGTCTCTACAATTCCTGAATGAAGGTTGTAGCCAGGCGGGGCTTGGCCTCTTCTCCCAGGCAGCAAGTGACACGATGGGAGGACATAGTCTAAGGCTGTGCCAGGGGAGGATCAGGCTGGGCAGTAGAAAGGATGTCTTCTATGAAGGGATGGTTAAAAGCTGGGACGGGCCGCCCAGGGCAGTGATGCAGTCACACTCCCCGAGGTCAACCAGGAGCGGCCCAGTGCTGTGGGATGGCTGACGGGGCGCGCTCGGGCAGGGGATGGACTCTGTGACCTTCGAGGTCGATTCAGTGATCATCTGAGGCACTAACAGCACGCAGCATCGTGGAAGCAGGCGCCGCATGATTCTGGAGAGGCGATCCCACAGTGCCGGCATTGCTCCTGGATGCAGCACTGTCTCCGAGGTGGGTTCTATCGCTGCTTCTGGACCATTTTTAAACCACCTTTTAATCTAGCACCAGACCGTCCCCCTTGTAATTGCTCAGTGTAGCGCGGCAGGGGCGGCTAACACGGCCCGAGGGAGGGAGGTGCGCACTCGCCCCTGCGGGTCCCCGCCCCGCTGCCGCAGCTCCTCCTGCCTCGGCTGTTCCGGCTTCCCCTCACGGCCCCGCGCGCCGCCAATGGCAGCGCAGCGCACAACGGCGCGCGCGTGTATCCGGAGCGCGGATTGGCCGCGGCCGTGCGCCCGGGCGGGGCGGGGCGGGGGCCATGCTGCGGGCGGCGCTGCGGGCGCTGCGGCGGCGCTGGGGCTCCTACAGGTACCGCTTCGTGCCCTGGGTCGCCCTCAACCTCCGCCGGCAGCGCAGGTGAGGAGCGGGACAGGCCCCGCAGGCCCCCCGACCTCCGCGGGAGCGCCCTCAGGCTTGTCACTGGGGAAGTGCCTCAGCCTCGCGTGTGCCTTGGCCGGCATGAAACTCTTACTTAAATTCTTTAAAACACTGTTTAACGTTGAAACTAGATAAGAGTGCTGGGTTGTTTTGTTTTGGTGTTTTTCATGTTGTTGTTGTTTTCCGAGGAGGGGGTTGGAGTTTCGGTAAGGTGTGTTCGCCCAGTTTTGAATGTGAAAGCACCACTTGAATTTAAATGATTATGACATTGTTATAAGTAACAAAACAAGTAACTAAAATAGAATCTCCCTCATCAGCATGACATTTGTCTTCGCCTCATTTGAAGTGTGATGAACTATTTGTTTGGGGTTTTTTAATAAACTTTGATAATCGCGTTTCATTTTTGGTGCATTTGTGACTGAGAGTTCAGTAGGGTTTCACCTGTTTGACTTGTAGTAAATATATAGAGATGATGGTTTTATAGTAGGACAGGCACTAGCTTTTACTAAACATCTTTTTGGTGTTTGTAGTGTTAAAAATGGTTTTAACTAGAACAGGCATGAAGAAAGTTAGGTTTGTCTGAAACAACACTGCATCAAAGTTACTGCAGCTGCAAAATGGATCTTCTCTCCTTATTTAGGAGAGATAATTTAATATTATTATGTATTTTAAGTTTAAAAAGACTTTATTTTCTTCACAGGACTCTTCGATATGTTCCTGAAAGCTCTCAAGACAAAATTGTCTCTGACGAGGATGTCTTTGAAACACTACTAAAAACGTTTAAAGCTCTGTTCCTAAATGATTTCAGTAGACAAGCGGATATTTTGGCCTTACTTCCAGAAGTCAAGTGTCAGTATCTGGAATTACTGACTTTGGAGCAGAACAGGTCAAAAGCAACTTCAAGTAACCATTGGAGTCAGCAGGTGTTTAGTCCTGAGGAAGTTCTATTTAACACACTGGGCTTCACCATTAGCAGAGACAGGAGTTCCCTGGTATCGGCTGGAACTGGAGTCTTTGTTACCAAAGGTTTTGTACCTAAAGGGACAGTTGTGTCAATGTATCCTGGTAATGGCATGTTCTTATTTTTGATTTAGATTTGATTTCTAACCATCTAATTATGGAATGCCAAAGTTCTACACTTACTTTTTTTTTTAATTATTTTATGGGTTTTATTTCTGTCATTCCTTAACAAAATCACAAGTCATGGTGCATGAGAATATTTCTAAACTGACCAGAGTTATTTTGGAAATAAGCAAAGCAATATTGGGAAGGATAATTTTACTTATTAAAAAAAATATTAGTACTTGAAGTCTGATTTTCCACCTGCTACAAAAGCTGTTGCAGACACATGGGTGAAATTTCAAGTAGCTGAACAGTACAGTTTAATTCCTTGGAGTTTCTATTTTGGTTCAGGATCTCAAAAATGATGTTCTGAGATCTTCACACAGACCAATAGACAAGAGCATGAATGTCTTCAAAGCACAACATACAAATTGGAGAATGAAAATAAAACCTTTGTTTAGTGGAACTATTCTGTAAACTATGCTTGGAAAAACTGGCACTTCTCTGTCTTCCTCCTCATTTATTGGAACTGTGTACATTTCTTAGGTTTGTAATTCTGTCAGTATGTCCCAGCTAGGACAGCTCTGCTGACACTTTGGGTTTGTTTCTGTTTCGTCTGTCGACAGAATCACCCCCTGCTTGTGGTCTCTGGCTTGTGCCAGCATTGCAGGACCCGAAGCAGCCCAAGCCCTAGGCAGCAGAGCGCATTTTGCCTTGCCAGGGCAGGAGTGTCTGGCCATTCCCACTGATTACTGATGAACTAATTGTCAAGTGACAGTCACAGCGAGTGGTCCTGTGAACCTGTCTGTTGTTGCTTTTCTGTGATTGGAAGTCAAGACTTGTTAAATCCTCTCCACATATTTGAGAAATGGTTGCTGAAATAATTTGTTCTTGGTTTGTCATTTTCCATCTCCTGTACTAAACAAAATCTTTGATCCAGAGCGATGGAGGGAGGTATTTTGGATTCTTTGCTGTCTCTCTGCATGCTTTTCAGAGTCCTGACACAGTAGTAGCAAAATAGCTTAGTATCTTCAGCAGTATTTTTCTGAACAAATGTCACTTGACATTCTCATCTCTGAAGCAGACTAGTTGACTGTAAGGCTTTGACTGCTGGATTAAAGCTTTCTCTTTGATGATGTCCTACAATGGCTTCTCTCTTTGGAATACCTCATCTCATTTAGTTGTGAGGGTTTTTTTGCATCCCAGAAGGCTGTTTATAAAAGCTTATAGGTTTACAAATGTCAGTGTCATGAACTGAGAGGGGACTTCTCTCCTGCCCCTCTCTTTGAGTTTCTGTGTGGAGGGGACTGGATGATACCGTAAGCACATTCTGACAGTTAAATTATTTTCTTCTGAAATAATATCTGTCTTGCAACAGGTACAGTATACAGAAAGCATGAGCCCATCTTTTTCCAGTCCCTTGGCAATCCCTTTATTTTTAGGTGCATTGATGGCATCCTTATTGATGGGAATGATAAAGGAATATCAAGGTCAGTGTACAGGTAAGCAAAAGAAATGGGGGCTGTCACTCATCTGATTTAAAAGTGTGGTACTAATAGTCTCAGTTCCCTGTTGGCTTATCATAAATTGAGTTTACATGACTGTCATCATCCACCTGTATGTATCTCAGTGCAAACAACACAGGGGTGAGAGCTGCTGGATGTGATCAATTATTGTGTCTTCATCTGTAGTACCAGTGATATGCATTTTGATATACTGAGACTTTCCTGTAGAGAAAGTAGTTTTAATAAGCAGGATTTAGCATAAAAGGATTCACATGTTTGTGAGCTGTTACTCAGACCTGCTTAGTTTGGCTTATCAAGTCCAACTCCCTGCTCCTCACTGGACTACCTAAAGTCAAACCAAATGACTAAGAGCATCACGTAGGCATTCCTTGAACTCAGACAGACCTGATGCCATGACTACTCCCCAGGGGAGCACAATGCCCAGCCACCCTCTTGGTGAAGAATCTTTTCCTAATGTCCAGTCTGAACTTTCCCTGACACAGCTAGCCTCCACTGCTTTAGTTTACCGTAAAATATAATTTGTAGCAATCTGTGTTTAAATATGACATGGAAAGAAAATAATAACAAGCAAAATGTTCTAAAATAATACCTAGTTTAAATATAAATACCTACACATACCAGATTTTAATTTCAGGAGTGAATTTGGAGTATTTTAATGAGCCTTTGCATCTTTAGAGGTGAGTGAGATGTGCCGACACTTCTGTAATGGTAACGTTTGATGTTGATTTCTGGAAGACTGTGTGGTGGTTTTATGCCTGTTCTTCCACCAGAGTCTGAAAGACACCACACAGTAGAGGGAATTTTAAATACTCTCTTTAAAGTATCATCAAGGTACTAGGCTGTGCCCAGTTTGGGCAGCTGTAACTTTGCATAGCGAGTGTGGCCAGTTCTACAGGAGGAAGTAAGACAACTTGTTAGGGGAAGGACCAGTGATTCACACTGATGCTGTTGGTCATTTCAGGTCTTGCAGCCGGAGAGATCAACTTGGCCCATTTCAAATGAGTGATGAGAGCTGGCTCACTGCTTCTCCACAAAACCCACTGGCAGTGGGACAATATGTCAACAACTGCTCACATGGTAAGTTGCCAAGTAAATTTTTGAGGCTCGAGTTTGTCTTTATGCATAGAAATTATTTTGGAGTTGACGCAGAGAAGAGGATACTAATCTTGGGGCTCAGTAGTGCTATTTAAAACAAGCACTTATGGGGTAAAAAGTTTCTGAGGTGTTTTGTCACAGCTTGGTGTTGGAATTCTTCAGTGCAGCCGTTCATTGAATATTCTTGTTCATTTCCCACTAACTCCCCCAGTTTCCCTCCTGGCATATAAAATGAAAAGCACACGCCCCAAAATGTGAGGTGATGGGAAAGGATGTCTGGTGAAGGACCACCAGGCTGAAACAGTACACAGAGTTGCAGGTCAAGTTCCCCAGACTGATTCCAGCAGGCTTCATGAGAAAACCATACACCTGGTGGCATGTACAGTAAGATTCTATCACTGCTCAGTTTGAACTGTAATACTTTTTTCAGACTTACTACGTTTATGCACAAAATCTAGGAAACTGTTGGTATGATCTCGCTGTTGGCCCTGAACAAGGGAACTATTCTGTCTCACTGTTTGTAATAAGTAACTCATGGGATTGGTTGTGATATATAGAAAGTTGAACTGATACTATGCCCACCATGTCTAGCTTCTAAGTGGCTTTCATAACCTGAGTTATACTAAAGATTTCTTGCCTTCAAGTAGGATCCAGAAAGGTTGCTGGAGTAGCAAACCCAACACAGGCTGTCCCATGAAACTGTTTCTTCCAGATCCAATGTCCATGTAAATAAAATTTCCCTCTTTCTGCTGGACAGGTGGTGATTTCCTCCCTGGGTATATTACTGATGTATTTTGGCACCCGGAAAATGTTTTTCTATATTTTTTAACTGTAAAAGTGAGCGTTGTGTATTAACATTAGCAGCGTTGTAAGCTATCCCTGGCAGTGAGCAAGTTGTGTCTCTTCATACCCATGTTGATATTGGGTCAAGCTCCTATAGCTGGTTTCGTATTTCCTGTGTAAATTCAAAGTAGGACTTCAGGGGAGTGCAATAGCTCCTGACAGTGGAAAGGTTTTCAGGCCTGGTGAAGCATCTGGTATTTTTGTAGAA
>VWZG01001908.1:1666-42838 GCA_013396735.1 Grallaria varia
ACTGTCCATCCCCCCGGACATTGTCCATCCCCCTGGGCAATGCCCATCTCCCCTGGGTACCGTCTGTCCCCCCGGACACTGCCTGTCCCCCCACTTTGGGGTCACCGCTCGCACCTGAGCCCCAAAACTGTCACAACAGACAGAACATCAGCAGCGAGTGCCATCAAAGCGAGGGGACGGTCCCCGCCAAGTGGCCAAAGTGCAGGGCTTGGTCGCAGGGCATCGTCGCAGGGCATCCTCGAGTTGTGCCGGCAGGGTCTAGTTGGGTATCCGGGGAAATTCCTTCCTGGAAAGGGCTGTCCAGCCCTGGCACAGCTGTCCGGGGCACTGGGGGAGTCCATCCCTGTGGATGTGGCACTTGGGGACACGGTGGGGGTGGCCGTGGCAGTGCTGGGGGTGGTTGGGCTCGGCGGGCTCCGAGGGCGTTTCCAGCCTGAAGGATGCTGCAATCCCCATCCCCTGTATCCCGGCGCCCTTCCCCGTGGCCATGGCACCCACCAGCGGAGCATCCCCAGCCCTTGGGGACACCAAGCCCTTGGGGACACCAAGCCCTGCTCCAAAGAGCATCAAGGGCAGGGGCTAAAAACCCACCTCCTGTGCTGCAGAGCCCCTCTGGGACATCCATTTTCCCTGGCAATTAATGTACCAATAAATGTTACGCTCTCCGCCTTATTTCCACCAGACAGTTTACACCAACATGTTTCCATTAATGAGCTTTAAAAACATATTAAAAAAAAAAAAGTAAAAAATGTGCCTCGACCTTGCTTAAAGCAGTGATTTCAGGGGTATTTTGTGTGGAATTCACATTCTGCGGGGATGTAAAATCAATGTGACAGCTGTTCTCTTCTACAAGCTCCATGTAAACTGTGGATCACAGCAGCTGAGATGGAAAAGGTCAAACTTGACATTTATAGGCAACATAATAAATGTATATGTGTATATATATATGTCTATATAATAGACATTCCCAAATCTTTGTTTGCAAAGCTTAGCCATGATGATAACAGACATATAAAGAAACTACCTTTTAATACAAATGGACTTGTATTTACCTCTGGATTGACCTTAGATATATTTTTAATTCGTATAGGAAATTTTGTAATGAATAGAAATAGTTGTTCCTTAATATCAGGGAAGTTCTCTCTGGAGTCTGGTGGAAGTGTTTGATTTGCCATAAGGAACACCTGGACTAAAATATCATCCATCTTTTGAAACAAGCAGGCAGTGCACAGGAAGGCCAGAGGTGGTGGGGGCTTCTGAATTTTTAGGCAACTAATAGGTTATATTGTTAATTAAATATACAAAACCCCTCACAGAGTAACTTTACTGTTAATTTTACTCATATTGGCCCGTAAAATGATGAATATATTCTCAGCCCATGGAGAGCAAACAATGAAAAAACAGATTAAATCATCCTCAGTTGCATCAGAAAAGTAAAATTTTGTAGCCAAATCCACAGCCAATTCCACGTGGAAAAGACAGGAGAAAACTTTTCCTCTTAGCAAGGCAATTGGTACAATCTCTGCACTGAAATTTCCTCCTCTTTCTACCCCTTCCATAGTTTCTGCCCAGTCTGTGTCTCCTGGCCTGATTCTGGCACAGGAGCAGTGGCTCTCCCTTTTCCCTGGGCAATGGTGTGGATCAGCACATCACATGTTTTATTATCGTTGGTAAGAACCTCGAAATTTGCCGCTAAAATGGGTTGAAACCTTCAGAAAAGGATTCGGAGGGAAAATAACCGGCTCCTCCAGTTTTGAATCCCATTGTGCTTTTGTCGCTGATATTAAACTCTTAATTTCATTGATGATGCCCAATGAAATTCTTTAATTGCGGCTCAGCCTGAAGTCTGGGAACACCTCGGGGAAGGCAGAAGACCAGACCAGCACGAGACTCTGTGAGTGCAGAGCAGCCTTTGGAACAAAAGACTGGTTAATAATTTCACCTTTGAGAGAATTCCTGGAATCTTCAGCGCTCCATCTCAGGAATCTTATAACTCCACAGGCTCTAACTAATCTGCAGCGAGGCACATGTGGTGCCCTGGGGATTTCATTGCTGCAGCGAAATATTTGGACTTAACTTTTTGGGAGATCTTCTGAAAGAGACCCATCAGATGGGGTATGGAAATTCCAAACACTCTTCATTAAGTGAATGTTGAAGGCAGCGATTCAAGGACTATTTTGACTTTCCAGGCTCGGTATTTGTCCATTGCCAGCTAAACCTTACAAGTTATGACTAGTGGTGATGTCTGATAGCCAGAATAAAGAAGGTTTTTGGGGGGGAATGCTGAGCATTCTTTGCTCTGAAGGCCACTGGACCCCCCAGCAGTGATTAGAACAAGAATTCCTCTGTGGGTAATAACAGAGTGCTTTAGCCCTTGGAAAAAACCTTTTCCCCTTTTCCTTTACCCAACCAGCCTTTCATTAAATCAATTTTTTTCCCCCTAATCTTCCACTTTAAATATATTTTATATCAGAGCCAGGTACTCCCTGGTCATTCCAGCAATCACCGATGGAAAAGCTTATGGAGTTGTAGCTCGTTGCTAGTGAGACTTGGGAGAAAAGCTCTCAAACCTGCCCCCATTAAAACTCAAATTGCTTCGGCTGCTCCCACACCATGGAAAAGAAGTGCCTGCACCCCACATCCCCTCTGCCACGGCATCACGGGGAGGGAAAGTTGGTTTTTACAGCTGAGGCTGGAAATTCCGTGGGCAGCCCATGGGGCCGAAGGCGCAGGGGTGGGATGTCCCAGACGGAAAAGCCGCACGGAGGGAATATCTGGCGTGAGGAGGAGCACGGTGACCAAACTGCCTGGGAGGAAGGCTCTCGTTAAGTGGCTCGGAAATTACAGGCAGCAAGGCTGAAGGGAGCTTTAATCATCTTGTGGAATTCCTGGAGAGCCACAAGGACCGTGAAGGACAGCGGGTTCCACGCACGGAGCCAGCGATGCTCGCCCGGAGCCGGGTTTGGAAAAGCTGGATTTTGAGGAAATGGTTGCCCAGCCTGTCCTTTCAGCCCGGAGAAGAAGAAGGTAGAGACACACACCCCGAGGAGAGCGGGTCAGGGAGCATCCAGGCCTGGGAAGGAGGAATTAAAAATAGCAGAATATCAGATCCGAGACCATTTGGCGAAAGGAAAAGGAAAGAGAAAAGAAACAGCCCAAATGGGAAGTGGAAATGAGTCAGGAGGGAGGGAAGACAGGACAAATGGGAAGAAATCTGGGCTTATAAAGGAAGGGCAGGCTCTGAATTGGAAAAGGAGAGTTAAGGAGTGTCCAAACAATGGCAAGAAGCAGTGCCAGAAACATGTTCGTTCTTCCACTAGAAAATTTGGTATTGTCATTTCTATTTTCTGCTTTGCTGATTCAACTGCTGTAGGTGAGCTGATAAAAATAAAGCAGGGATGGGAAAGAAAAATGTTAAAGAAACTGAAAAGAAAAACTTTTGACATAAAGGGGAGAAAAGAGAGATAAGCAGTATATTACAATTACAACATATCCCACTCTGAACATGAGAGGGGAGGCTGAATAACACAAACCTGCTGCTCTGAGCTGGGCACAGTGAATACCTGGATGTATAAAGCCCTCTCCACAGCAACACCCCACTTATCGGGGGATTAGCAGCTCTCCCGGCTTTCTAGTTCTAGCCCATAATAAAAATGTTTGGTTTTCCATCCTTTTTCAGCAATCATAATGATCCTGGTTATTTTAACTCATGTCTACCAAAGCCTCCCCTCTCCTGCCCTCCTTAGGAGCTGAGCATGGGCTTGGAACACATTCCCTTGGTGTTCTGGGATTGTACACGAGCTGCTGGGGTGTCCACCATGGGAGGGAGCGAGGTGAGGCAGCCTGGCTGGTGCTCTCATCCCTCTTCCACAGAATCCCAGGTTGGTTTGGCTGGGCAGAGACCTTAAAGACCATCTCAAACCCCCCTGCTGTGGGCAGGGACCTTCCACTAGACCAGGGTGCTCCAAGCCCCCTCCTACCTGCTGTTTCTTTCCCATTGAAGCTCAGGAGCAAGTCAACACCAGCAGAAATGATTTAAGGTTATTAAACACCATCCAAACGAGCAGGTGGTACCTTCAGGGTGCAGGGTTGTACCTGCACAGTGGCCCGCTCTGAGGAGTTATGCCCTCTATGCCATTAAAGAGTAATGTCATTTTAAACAACAAAACTAACCCAAATGTGGAGATTTTCCTTTGGGTTCAGTAACATTTGCAGAACTCTCTGCCCTCTCAGTGGTTTTCAGTCCTGGTACAGTCTGGGGGTGTCTTGTAGGAAAAAAAAAAAAAAAGAAGCATATTAAGAAGAAAATACAGATTCTTGGCAGCCCAGAGTGGATTGACAGGGAAGTTTGGCAGGGGATGAAGGTGCAGGTGGACACCACATTTTGCTGTCTGTGCTTCTGTCTCCAAGCAGAGCCCAGAACCCCCCTGAGCCCTCACTCCAGGCCAGGAGCTCCTGGCACAGACCTTCTCCCGTGAAATCCCACGTGTGCTCACTGAGTATCATCCCTGGATCCACAAAGCTGTTGGCACAAAGTCACCACCAAGGCCAAACCAAATGCCCTCCACGGCCCACAACAAACATACCCATTGTTTATGGCGAGGGATGAAGTTCCATTCTGGGGAATTTGCACTTCTCAGAGAACATCTGGTTTATGATTCCTTTGCTCAGAATGTGGCAGAGCCTGTGAGCAAACACGGCGTGTCCTGATCTCGAGCTGCACCTGCAGCTCCCTTTGCCCCATCCTTCAGGTTGGAAACACAGCAGGGACTGGTAGGAAAAGTGGATTAAACCCATTGCCATTGGATACCTGTGAACATGCCAGGGGATTCCAGGGAGCACAGCTCCTCTGGGAGCTTGACACAGGCTGCCAACCAGCTATGGCAAACCAGCTGCTCTTCAGCTGCCTCTAAAATGAGGGGGAAAGCGGCTGGAAGGGCATCTCCAGGGCCTGGAGGCTCCCTGGGTGCTGAAGGTGCCTTTTAGTCTGCAAGAGGCACAGAATCCTCAAGTCCAACCGTCAACTCAGCCCACCATAATCACTCCCAAACCACAGCCCCACGTGCCTCATCCAGATGCCTCCTGAACACTTTCCGAGACAGTGACTCCACCACCTCCCTGGGAAACATTTTCATAATATCTAATCTGGACCAAGGCTGGGAGCATTCACCCTCCCCTTCACCCTCCAAGTGGCTGCCACAGTCTCGAGCACTGCCCGAGCACCACTTTCCTTGCCCAAAAACCTGGAGCAGGGAGGTCTTCTCTGGGCCCCAGCCTGGAGCTGCCCCTCTCCACAGCACCGAGACAGGAGGAACAGCCCATGGGACACCTGCCTGCTCTCTCCAACACACTTTTCCCACCTTCTGCAAGGTCTTTCTGCTCAGTTTCTCCTCAATTTATTTAGCCAGGCCTCAAACAGGAATCAAACATCTTGTTTCAGTCCCATTCCAAACACTCACTGTGTTTACCCATAAATTTATAGCTCTTTCTCCAAGCCAAGAAACAAACAAGAAAGAAACCCCAAACAGGCTGAAGAACACTGTGCCACAAGAAAGGGCTGGGAACGGGCAGGTCCAGTCAAATCCCTTGGGAAGCACACGCAGCGGGGCACCCAGCGGACCTTCTGCTCCAGGCCGAAGGAAAATATGGGCTCCTTGTGGGATGAAGCCCATCCTGGCCTCTTCCCAGGCGTTGCAGCATTCCCAGAACTCATGGGAGGGGGACATGTCAGCAGTGGGAGGGCTGGAGAGGAGCTGGAGTGGAGTCATCACTCCCAGGTGGATACAGGGGCAGTTCTGACCTGCTTACCTGGGAATGTGGTCACAGTTCCAAGTAACCCAAGGAGCTGCATCCCCAGAAATGCTCCAACAGCCCGAACTGAAACATGTTACAGCTGCAGGATGCTCGTCCTCGCTCTAGTGGTGAAAGGAGAAAGCCAAAGCGAGTTCACTGTTAGCTCTTATAAAAGCAGGTCCCATTAACAAACTGTCTCTGACATGCTTTGCTGGTGCTCTGCACGAAGAGAACATTTCCAAGATGCTGAAACACCTGAGTAATGTGTTTTCATCCCAGTCTGGGGCTTTGGGAGGACTGGGCTGTTCCTCGGGCAGGGAAGGGGCTCCTTTCCTGCTCCATCAGGCTCAGCTGGGAAGGGTCTTTGGAGAGCCAGAGCAGGCATCAGAGCCAACTTCTGGAGAACAGAGGGGAGGGGAACGACAAAAAGGAAAGAGGGCGAGCAGAATAAATCTGAATTGCAACAAGATTGTAGCTTGCATTGAAATCTCCGCATTTGGAATTGATTTTCCTCCGTCAGACTAAAGGCTGAGGTTTAGTTAAACACTGCTCTCCGTTTGACTTGCTCTGGAGGCACATCCTGGGGAACTGCAGGTGAACCCTCAGTACTGAAGGGCTGATGCAACCTGAAATATTCCCGGGTCGGGTGTAATGTGATGCTCTGACCTTTGTTTGTGCTCTTTCCTTCCTGCTGGGCACGTGGAGCAGGTTTCCCACCTTTCCACAGGCGATCGGGTTCACTTGTTTTTCTGGCTGCTGCCCATTTTCTGACTCCCCCTGCTTGATTTTTAGGGAGTAAAACCCATTTCCCCTCTGGCATCACATGAACACTGAAATTTCCGCGCACCCCTGCGCACAGAAGGTTTGATGTCCATCCCTGAGCAGTTTGTGCTGGAAGCTGCGGCACCTTTGGAAAAGCTGCTCGCCGTGATCCCCGATCCCCCTGCTCCTCGTCCACAGGGGATTTCAATTGTTCCACTCCAGTTCTCCATTGTCTCTCCTCAGAGCACTATTTCTTTCCTATCTGGCATTTTCCTCACTGTCCCCAGACAACCTCTTTTACTTGCTCTCTCCTACAATAACCCCATTCCTCGTTATTGTTTCCATTCCCTTTTTTGTGTGTGTTTTATGTTTTATTTTTCATTTGGTGGAGGCCCAGGGGCCCCTGCCTTGGGGGCTCCTCTTCCAGCCACAAGCACGTTGGAGCCGGAGCACCGTCCCCTTCCCATGGGATCAGTGTCCTCAGCACTGCAGGGGGACTCTCCAAGCCCCAGTGAGCATCTCGGGAGGTATCCAAGCGCACAACAACCATGAGTCAGGTCTTGGGTGTAAATAAGAAGCAGCCACATGGCACGAGGCAGTCGGGAGCACTCCAGGCTAAAGAGGAGAGAGAAAAACCCACCCAGAAAAAGCAAAAACGCAGCTGTGAAAAATACAAATATTGGCTCCTCGAGGAGCCCTCCATGTTGTATCCATTAGTGCAATCTACATGTTTGCTCAGGGCTAATGCTCTGCATTTGGAGATTGTCACAGACCTGGTTTCCCATCCTCAGAGGAAAGGTCTCAGCAGGGATATTCCATGTGAGGGTGTGGCGTGAGGAGCCTTTCTGCACTGTCTGACTGACACAGCAGGTTTCTGTGAGAGAACCTGGGACTGAAACGATTGAGGACACTCCAGTGCACGAGAGAGCAGGAAAAAAAACCCCAAACTGGCCACTTCCCACCTTCTCATTATGAAAAATAATTGTCACTGCCTTCCCCACTGTGGTGCCTTGCTGGAGGCTGCTGGAATTGGGGAGTTTCCAGCAGAATCCCAGACGATGCCGAGTTGGAAGGGAGCCACAAGAATCATTGGGAAAGGGAATGGAGAGGGACCTGGTGCCTCGCTGCTCCACTGACGTGTTGGGAATCAGCTGCTCCCTCCTCAGCAGCGAGGTGAGGAGCTCCAGCTCTTCAGGAGTTCCTCCCTCTGATAAAAGGGGCAGAGAAACACGGCAGTGACGAGGACAGTTCTGTGTGAGAGCTGTGAGAGGGGGGTGAGGAGCTCCCGAGTGCCAGGCCAGGCCCTGGGATCCCTGAGCCCAGAGTCCCCCTGGCACGGCGAGGGGCAGGCGACGGAGCCCCAGCGTGCCACCAACACCGAGCAGGTCCCACCAACACCGGGCAGGTCCCACCAACACCGGGCAGGTCCCACCGCGGGAAATGAAGCATCTCAACCACCTCAGACAATAAAAGGGTTTGAAATCACCCTCTTTGCCCTTACTCATCCTAAATGTTTCCACTGGAGCCGAGGGAAAGCCTCCAAAAGCCCAGTATTTGTACCTGTGAATGACCCCAGGAGAGCCACCAGGTCCTTCCCCCACGGGCACGTGTGGCCTCAGGGTCTGGGTGGCCGTTCCTCTGCAAACAAACGCACGTATCTGAGAGACCTCCAGCACTCTTGGTTCACCAAAAAGGGAAGCAAAGTGCTTTTCACTTCCCCTCCTTGCTGTTACTTCAGCTTTCCCCCCGGCCATGCCAGCAGCGTGTCCCCCAGCAGGGCAGGGCTGGCCCTTTGTCACAGGGTCACCCAAGGAGGTTGGTTAATCCCCGCTCTTATCGAAGGTTGTGTGGCTTTAAAACCCTCTTTCTGGTGGACAAAACCCCCTTTGGGGGGGCCCTGAGCCCTTTATCTTTGCAGAGGGGAACAGAAAATGCCTCGCCAACGTCAGGGGCTGTTGCTCAGCCTTTTCACTGCAGCCCTTGGACGAGTAGGTTTGTATTTATACATAAAATCAAGCAAAGCCAAACAATGAACACCTTTAAAAATAGATCCCTCCATCCAAAAGGAGCCCAAACTATTTGTGTGAGCTGTAAGGGCAAAGGCAATGCTCTTCTGTGGTGTTTCTGCACTGAGCTTAAAGAAAAGCCCCTGAATTCAACATAAAATTGAAATAAACAATTAACCACTCAAATTTACTATTTTTTCAAACAGTCCCAAACCTCCTCCCTGTCCCTCCAGCCCTGGGAGGGTGCAGCTTGTATTGACCTAATCCCTCAGTTTGGATAAAGAGCTGGTAACTGGGAAAGATTTCCCTTTTCCCGGGAAAGCAGGGCTTGAAGCATTTACATCCTTTTTTCTGTAACTGAATGAAGTTTGGGGTTGAAACTTCAGCTGCTGGGCTTCTCTGGGCTTCTCTGGTCTGAGTTCTTGATTAACTCTCAACTTTAACTTTTCAATGTTGTTATCCTTGGTTTGAGGGAGAGGGATGTTTGTCAACCTGTGTTGTTTACCTGGCCTTGATTGCTAAAACACTCAATTTCTCCTTTTTCCCCCTTTGCAACTACCAATTCACCCCAACAGCTTCTTTCCAGGAGTCTCTACACCCACCAAACGTGCTGTCCATGCCCTCTTCCTACAGTGTTTCTTGGTGGAGTACAGTTGTTTTGGAGGAGCCTCCAGTAGAAATAAACAGGGGAAAACCAAAATATCCAGCTCTGCTGTGGGGTCAGTGCTGCTGGAGGAGGCCACGAGCTCGGGCACCTCATTGAATGAGATCCGTGTCTTCATATTCATGCAAACTTGGTGTAATATTGGGTGTTTGCAGGGGGCTGAGGTGATTTCATCACCAGAATGTCTCACCATGGCAGTTACTGCAATTCCACACTTAATTGGGCTGAATCACTGGGGCCACTTTCCATGGCTGTGGGTTCTCCTGTCCAGCACCTCCAGTGTCCTCTGCCATGGAGGAGCCAACACCACAGAGCCTCTGCAGACACACCAGGGACATTTGCTGACCCTCAGAGCAGCCCCAGACTCTAATGATTACTTTGAGTTTTAATTACAGTGAGAGCAAACTCTTCCATCAGCTGGCATTAGGGGCAGAGCTCGGATCTGAATGGGCTCCTGGTGGACCCCAAGGTGCCCAGGACCTGAGGACGTGGGGGACTGTCCCTGTGGCTTTGACGTCCGTTCCTCACCACCTCTGTTTTATTAGTTCACATCCTTGAGGTCTGGTTTTCCTACCACAGGATATGATTAACCCTGACCGGAGTCATCGTGCTGCATCCAAAAGTGGAAAGTCCACCTGAGTTCAGCGCAAAGGCTCTGCCCCGCTCGAGTCCTGCCCATGCTGGGACCCCCAGACCTGGTGCCTGGCTCCTGGGTCTCCTCTGGGGTGGGTCCTCTGGGCCAGCCCATCCCCGGGACTGCTGTGGCTCTCCAGCCTTGCCCCAGTTCCCTCTCCCCGAGTAGGGACCCAACCTGGGGACCACAAGCTTTTCCCTGTGGGTGATGATGCTCCTCTGGGTTTGTGGGGAAGCTGCATCCACGCCCTTCCCACCGGAGCACCGGGAATGGGTGAGGAGGAACCCACAGCAGCTCTGACATCCTGCGAGCCTCTGGCATGGAGAGCTGGGGGATGAAGGACACGGGGCATGTGGGAGGAGATGCTGCTGACAGGAGGCAGCAGCTCAAGGCCGGTTATGGGGGACTTCTCATTCCCTTTTCCTTGAAAAATCATGGTGAAAGGGCACTGCAGCCTTTGGGAGCCCTCACTCACGTCAGCAGCGTGTGCTCGTCGCTGCACGGAGCTTCCTGTGAGTAACGCGGGCAGGGAGAGGGACTGCTGGGCTTGGAGGTTACTCAGAGAGGAAACAGAGCCTCGGCTGCTCCTGCCAGATGCAATTCTAACAGTCAGGCCACGCTCTGCCCCCTGCAATAGCTGCCCCAAACCCTGCAGCAGCTCCCTCACCGCGCCCTTGCATCATCCCATCATCCCAGGAACCTCCTGCCCTGTGCTGAGGGCCAGCCCCACAGCGGGGACATGGGGCAGTGCTGGGCCCCTCGTCCTTGATCCCTCAGGGGGGCTTCCTGGGGGCCGTGTGGTCATCAAACACCCTGGGCTGGAAGGGACCCCCAAGGAGCATCAGTCCCACCCCTGGCCCTGCAGAGACCCCCCAACTATCCCAGCCTGTCCCTGAGCTCTGCCAGCCTTGGGGCCGTGCCCACTGCCCGGGACAGCCTGGTCAGTGCCCACCACCCTCTGGGCGAAGGACCTTTCCCTGAGACCCCACCTGGCCCTGCCCTGACACGGCTCCAGCCCTTCCCTGTCCTGTCCTGTCCCTGCTCCCACAGAGCAGAAATTGGACCTGCCCTCGGGAGGAGCTGCAGACAGTGACAGGACTCCTCTTTTCCAGGCTGAACCGGCCAAGTGATGAACTCCAGCAGAGCGACACGGAGACGTGCTCCTCACAAATGAAGGGGTCTGAATGGGCCAAACCCAACCCGACCTGTGCTTAGGCTTTGCCTTCCCCGGCAGAGACACACAAACCCAACCCGACCTCTGCTTAGCCTTTGCCTTCCCCGGCAGAGACACACAGGAGTGTTCCTGGACGTGGGGTTTTTATTACTGATGCCAACAGTGTGTTTTTGCTGCCTGCTGCCCCTCCTGCCCTCCCAGCCCACCGACAGCCCACCTGGAATGTGCTGCCCCACCTGAGCGGGGCTGGCTCTGCTCCCAGCCCAGCCTGCCTTCTCTCAGGCGTAAGGAACAACGGCACTGACAGGAGCCAAACGGGCACATTTCACCCCCAAGTGAGGTCTGCAAATACTCCAAATAGCTGTTGATGCCTTTGGCCACTCGCAGAGCTGGAATTTAGAGCTTGGGAGAAGGAGGGTTGAGTTCCCACCATTGCCCATCCCGAGAGGAGTTTGTAAACCTGAGTGTCAGGCTGGCTCTTCAGCCCTCAGGTTTGCTTTCAGGAATGTTCCTAAGACATTTTATTGCTTACAATGATGGTATTTTAAAATCTGCTGGACTTCCCTTCATTACTGCTGCTTCATTTTCCCACCAGTAATGAGGTTACACTTCCCGCTGCCGTAGGTGAAGGATAAAGAGCCCGGTGTTCTTCCTCCCGCCGCATGGAAGAAATGCCTCTCCCAAGGTCAGGCCACAGTGGAAATGGGGGGAAATCGCTACATTAGGATTCAGCTTGAGAATTAGCTCTTGCTAATGGACCTGTAGCCTCTCAGCACACAGACCCCCGGTCGGGGGGTATTCAGGCAGCGGGAATGGACTGAGCCCCTCCAGCCCCAAAATACCTGCCCGGGGCTGGAGGGGGCAGAAGGCACCTTGCTCAGAGCAGGAAACTCTCTTTATTGCCAGTGCTTGGAGTTTGTAGCTCATTAAACCGAAGGGCTGTTGGCTTCTCACCTGCTGCAAGTTTTACGTGAGAACAGTTTACAGGGCAGGGGTGGGTCCGTCCCCGGGGCAGTCTCGGAACTTCACGGCTGTGCCCGTGTGTGCGGCAGCAGCAGATGCTCCTTTTCTTCTGGCAGGAGAGAGGCAGGACCATCCCACTGCCCTGTGGTCAAAGAGCCAGACACCAGTTTGTTCCAGAGCTTTGCACCCAGAGCTGTGCTGGTTTTATCAGAAATAACCTCCCCAGACACACCAAGGCCAAACTGGTGGGACATTTTTCACAATGAGGTGATGCCCAAGGGCTGGACTCACCACCAGCTTCCATGAAAGCTTTTTACATCTGCGCTGGGACAGTCATTGAATGGAGAAACTGTTTTTTATGGAAAGCAGAGAGCGCAGCTGGAGCCCAGGGCAGGAGGGGGGACTCTACTCACTGCTGGGGTCCCCTTCCATGGCTGGGTCCTTCCAGCTGGAGCATCCCCTCCTGGAGAACCAAAACACAAGAGGAAGGCAGAGAGGGAAATGCAAAATCTGTGAAATAAAATGCGGACAGGAGTGGGAGAAGAGGACCGAGTGTGGCCAACACCAGAGGAAGGAGGACAATGTGACAGGGGAGGAGCTGGGGCTGGACCAGAAAATGAGAGGAAACCTCGTCAGCCGCAGGGAGCGGCTGGAGGAACAGCCCGGCACTAGGGGACACTATCGGACCATCAACTGCAGCGCATGCAGCTGAAAAATGCCCAATTTCGAGCAAAAAACCGCCCCCCCTCCCCCCTCCCTTTCCTTTTCCAGGTGTTCCGGTCCCCGCACCAGGGCCATGCAGAAAAACTCATTCCCAGCAGGTTCCTCCACGGGTGATACGTGGCCACCCAGGGCACCCAAGTACATCACACTCCCAGAGAGCATCCCTTCCCTCCGAGCATCCTCTGGGCATTTCCAGTCCGTAAATACAAGTCCATTGAGGTCCCAGCTGCTCCACCTCTGCAAGGTCTGCCTAAGGCCATGCCAGGTGGTTTGGCCCCAAGTGGTGCCCAGCCAGCAGCTCCACAGGGTGGTCTGAGCCCAAGGCACCAAAGACCACTTTGGCTGTGCCAAACCAACGCCAAGATCTTGGCCAGGCGGTGCCCCCAACATCTCAGCAACTTCTGTGCTGCTCTGAGGGTTTACTACCCCCTTAGAAATTATTACGAAGCAAATATTACACTCTAGTGCTGTGTGTAGATAAAAATTTATTGTGGTGAAGAAGAATGTGGAGCAGAGACTTTACACACACGAAGAAACACTAGTTGTTACAATTTAGCTTGCAACATTTTCATTTAATTTTCAGTATTAATTTTCTTTAAATCTTTCATATTGCACACAAAAAGCTGCCATTTCTCTTGCCACAACCATTGTTTCATTGAAATAAAAAAGGCAAAAAGTTAAAAAAATACCTCTGGTACAATGCTTTGCAACATATAGATATATACACACACACACACACACGTTTAGCACCACTGTACAGTATTTGAAAATTTGGGAATGGACATATTATTTCTACGTATTCCAAAACAGTTTCCCATGAGGATTTTTATTTACAGTTGCACAATGCCTTTTAAAGCCTGGAGGCACAACTTTAATACTCAATGCTGACTCTTGAAACTAAGTTTTAGCCGATTCTTACCTCTTTTTCCCCAAACAATCTGCAGGTCTGGCTTTGAACAAAGGGCTCTGTCTCACCGTGGACTTAGAGGGGGCTGTAACTCTCCTCTGCAGGAGCAGCTTTCAGCCCTCTCCCCCCAAAGAGATCCTTCAAATTGCATTAGAAGTTTCAGATTTTGAAAATTGCCATCCAGAATTTGTCCTGCGGATGAATTTGCTATTTTAGGTGCCTTTGCTGAGGCAGGGCTATGCAGACTGTGGCGTACAGAGTGAGTCTCCACTCTAATTAGCTGCACAGATAATTTCTCCAGCAGATCCTTGTCCCCAAGCCAAACCCCTTTTGCTCACTGTTATTCTTCACCGCTAAAACTGTTTTCTGTATTCTAGATAACATCAAGTAACTTCAGAAATACCATATCCAAACATACTTGCTGGTCATTTACCAAGCACTTTTCCAGCTAAGTGCTTTACTCCTACAAGAATTTCTATTTCTGTCTTGATGGGTCGCACACCTCCAGCCAGGCTCTGGAGCATTCCTTTTCTGCAGGATCCACTGGAAAAGCACAGGAATGTTTCCTTCTGGCCAGGACTTTGAAGCTTTCCTTTACAGCCCCGTGGTTTTTTCAGCATCAAGTCTCATCCAAACTCAGATTCTGGATCTCCAGATCCAGATCCAGAAACATTCCTAAAGATGTTTCCAAGAGCCTTGGGTTGCCTTTTCAGCAAGGTGTGGGCAAGGTGAACACTCTGGAAGTGGATCAAATATCAGAGAGAGCTTTTTAAAAAAATTATTATTTTTTTAAAAAGCCTTGGTTAATATTGAGAAAGGCAAATCTGATCCTGCACTGGACTCTGAACAGCCAGAGCTCCACGTTAAACTCAAACCTTCTGAAGAATGGCAGGGATACCCTGGACCCTACAGTCCTGCAGGACCAGTCACACTGGACTAAGTTTGTTTATTATCCGTATTCCAAGTTATCCTGCACATCATGATACTGCAATTTGAAAACTGATCCCATAGAATGGATTTTTCTGGGAATTCAGAAAGTATTGTCAAATCTGCTGCTGGAGGTGGGAGAGGAGCCCATCCTGATCTGCAGACCCAGGTACCCACCCTGCGAGTATCACACACATAATGATCATGAAACTGAAATCCCAAGCAGAAGCAGCTGGAGCAGGGCTGGAATTATCCCGGGCTCTGCTGTGTAAATAATTTAGCGGCTGTTTGAAAGTTCAGTGAAAACTCTGCCCTGGTTGTTTGTCAGGAGCTCCCCAAGCACTGTGAACAGCAAACTGTGTTTACATTTCCCACTGGCTTGGAGATTAACACTCTGGGGAGAGTTGTGAAGTGAAGCAAGTGCCCAAATAGAGGCTTTGAAGAGTTTGTCAGAAGATCAACACTTTTCTGGTGGTGGTTTCTCATCCAAGTAACTGTGGATATCCCAGCAGTGCTCCTGGGGAAGGGGCTGCCCATTCCCAGCAGTGGCTCTACCACCAAGCCACGGACTGTCAACAGTCACTATGACATATTTAATTACATCAAAGGCTTGCAAGCCCCTGTCAGGTCTCCTGGAAGAGTTCTGAGATCTCCAGGGCCCTGAGATCTTAGGGGAAGGTCTAACCTCCTTATGAAGGGGCCGCAACTTCCCTTCCATTCGACCTTTGGCTTTCTCCGAAGGGTTCCTCCTCCTTCTCTTTCACAGAGAACTTTTTCCTGAAGGCTTGTGACATGCTGGAGGAAGACCCCTTTCTCAGCGTGGTCAGTCTCTTCCGGAAGTTGCCCCCCGAGAAGAAGTAGAGCAGTGGGTCGAAGCAGCAGTTGGCAGCTGCCAGGGGGAGCGTCACCACGACGGCCTTCTGCAGGTACACGGCCTCCTCACAGCTGGCCCTCCTCAGCCGCAGCACGTGCAGGTGCACCGTGCGCAGCACATGGTACGGGGTGAAGCTCACCAGGAACGTGGCCGTCACGATGATGATCATCCAAACCGCCTTCTTGCGGTTCGCCTCGTTCTTCCTCATGGAATTCCTCAGCAAGGTCCTTATGATCATGGTGTAGCAGATGGTTATGACGATGAAGGGCAAAATGAAACCCACGAACAGGGCGATAAAATCCAGGATCACCACCATGTTTGTCTTGTGCACGTTTTCCGGTGGCTCGAAGCACTTGGTCTTGTTGCCGTGCTGGTACGTCCCGTTGCGCAGGAAGGGCGCACTCGTCAGCGTGACAAAGATCCAGATGCCAGCGCAGACAAATTTCGCCTTCCTCTCCGTGATCAGGTTGATGTTGCGGACCGGGAACACGATGGCGATGCAGCGGAAGAAGCTCATGGCAGTCATGAAGAAGATGCTGCAGTAGAGGTTGACGTAGAGCGCGTAGGATGTGACCCTGCACAGCAGGTCCCCAAAGAACCAGTTGCCCCTGTGCACGTAGTAGATGACGCGCAGGGGCAGCGTGGACACGCAGAGGAAGTCGGACACGGCGAGGTTCAGCATGTACACCTGGAAGGCCGTTTTCTGCCGGTACGTCCGGATGAGCACGTACAACACGATGCCATTGCCCACGAAGCCCAAGATGCTGATCATGGAGTAGAGCGAGGAGTAGACGCGGTTCCGGAAGTCATCGATGGAGTGGAGGCATGAGACGTTGTCGAACGGCATCGTCATGGTGCTGGGCTGGGGCGCCGGTTCCTCCTGGAGATGAGTGTCAGGCCTGAGGATGAAAACTCAGGTGAGATCACAGAACCCCAGAACATGCTGAGTTGGAAGGGACCCACAAGGATCATCAAGTCCAATCCCCAGCCCTGCACAGAATCATCCCCAAGAGTCACCCCCTGTGCCCCAGAGCATCATCCAAAGGCTCCCTGAGCTCTGCCAGCCTTGGGGCTGTGCCCACTGCCCTGGGCAGCCTGGGCAGTGCCTGACCACCCTCTGGGGGAAGAACCTTTTCCCGAGATCCAACCTGACCCTGCCCTGACACAACTCCAGCCATTCCCCCGGTGCTGTCCCTGGTCCCTGTGGAGCAGAGCTCAGTGCCTGCCCCTCCTCTGCCCCTCCCGAGGAAGTTGGACCTGCAATGAGGCCTCCCCTCCGTCTGCCCTTCTGCAGCTGAACACACCAAGTGCCCTCAGTGTCCTCACACGCTGCCCCTCCAGGCTCTTTGCCCTCCTTTGGACACTCTCTAATGGTTTCATATCTTTCTTATACTTAAAGCAGCACAGGAAAATAAAATTCCATTACTAAATAGCAGGAAAAACCTGCCATCTCCCTCATACAGCTGAGAAGGGATGTGGATCTGATCTGTCTTATTATAATAACGAATCACTACAGCCTCCTTTCTTCATGTGGTACCAACAGCAGGGATGGAAAGAGTTACATTTTCACACACAGAATCATGGAATTCTTGAGGTCGGAAAAGGTCTCCAAGATCATCAAATAAAACTGTTAACCCACCATCACAATGTGCCCCACAAACCCATGTCCTCAAGTGGCACATCCACATGGTTTTTGAACACTTCCAAGGATGGCGACTCCACCAATTCCTTGGACAGGCTGTTCCAGTGTTTTACAACTCTTCCCACAAAAATTTTTCCTAATCTAATCCTCCCCTGATGCCACTTGAGGCCAAGTCCTCAGTACACTGAATTACCAGGAAAACTCTTAACTCCTCACAGCCTGAGGTAGCTGTTCACCAAAAGAGCAGGGAGGCACAACAAAGGTGACAACAGAACCACGACGTTTAAAATACAGGGAGCAGACCTGGACCCTGATAACTGTTCAGTTCTGCCCCTCCCCATTTTTCCAATTAATTTGCAGTCTCTAATGGTTCAAACACAGAGCCTCCCTTGCAGGCTGAGACCAGGTTGATCAGAGCTGCAGGACACGTCCTGGCTCAAACAACAGGACTCCAGAAAAAACAACAATGAAAGCAACAGCTGGGACAAGACTGGTCGCGAGAACCCACAACCTGCACCATGAATATGCTCAAAACTGATGGTAAACATATTTCCATCCATAAAAACAGCTTGGCAGCATTGGAGTAGAGACTGTCTTTCCCCAGGATTTTCTGGGAATTCAGAACCACACTGGGATGCTCAAGGTTTCCAGGTTTCAGTCGAATTTCAGCTAATTGGGAGTTTGTTCTCTTAAATGAACCTCTTTATTGTCTGAATGCACAAACACACTAAAGCTCAGCAGGTACCAGCGAGGGGACTGTCACAACACATTGACACCATCACACTGACCTTCATCCCTTGCAGTTCACCTGAACTTGAACAAAAGCAGCTTCTCCAAGGCTGCTCCTCGCAGGGACCCGTTAACCCGAGCGAAGCAGCGTGTCCCCAGCCATGTCCTCTCCCTGCTCCTGGACCCCCTGGATCTGCTGGGGGCACCATCCACACCTCAGCCCAGCTGGGAGGAGACTGGGCTCCCCTCACACACACAGTGCAAAGCCCAGGGCGGGTCTGACACAACTAGCCGTGGCTCCTGTGAGCTCCTCGTGGCTCCAGCGACCCCTTCTCTTTGAGGACCAGCCATTGAGCCACTGCCCCAGCAGAGCAGCGGAGACCAAGCCCTAGGAGATGCTGAGAGTTCCAGCCTTCATCCCACACCACTGCCATCCTCACCTGCTTGAGGTCTTCTCTTCAAACGCGAGGTTCAAGTTATGACAAAAGCAACACTCGTTAATGTTTTGAAATATCCAAGACAGGTTAAAATGAAGTTTGTGGTGAAACAGGTATAATTTTAACCAATTGCTTGGAAGTTGCAAGTAATTCCACTGAAATTCATAGTCTCTGGAAAAAGCTGCACGATCCCCATTCCTTGATTTATCTGTCAAGATATTCTGACACAGGGGAATTACTACCATTACTCCTATTGCTGGGTTAATGCCGAGCAGAACCCGTTGGTGCCGCGCTGTAGGAACACAGTGAGATTAGTGGCTCAATTACCTCATGAAAACTGATGTAGATAAAATCTCTGAACTTAGAAAGGCATTGCATATCAGTTATTTCTCAGACATTAAAAAGAAACCCCAAACACAGCAAAGACATTTGAGATTTTGAGGCTGGAACAATCTCCAGGGCACATTGAGGCTGCTCCTCCAGGCAGGAATGGTCAGGACGAAGGAGAAGCAGAAGTTGGGACAAATTGAGCTGCGTGGTTTTAAGGTCCCTCCAACCCAACCCATTCTCCGATCCTCTGCTTGGCTTAAAAGCAGCGATGGGATGTAACATTCCTGCTGCTGAGGCTTTCCTCTCTGTCTGCCAGTTTCTCTACCCTCCCTAAGCCAAAACAAAGAGCTATTAGTAAACATCACTTACCATCAGATAAGTTTCCTGATTTAATCTTTGTGTTCATTTCCTAAGTGTTACTGAACTGAATTATAAACTTTTTATCTCCTTTTGGGACTAATTTTCAGGCTTTCAGCTGTGACTCTTAAAGACATAAACAGATGGCAAATTACCACTTAAAATATTTGTCCAAAAGACAAGCAAGACCTGTTTTGTTAAATTTGTTCTCCAGAACCAAAAGGAAACCTGATGATTACAATGTTGACGGGAACTGCTGCAGTGTGAGAGAGCTTCACATCTAGAACTCTGCCTGTAAAAACCAAAAGGAATCCCACAAAACAGCATTTTCTGTGTGAGGCTACAGGTTTGCATCATGAATTGAAGACAAATATCACTTCTGCCACTTGTTATTTGTATAACGGTTCACTGAGCCATTTATTTCTGTGCTGCCGGAATCAGCTTATTGGGACTGTGCAGAAATGAGAGTTGCTGTGATGGTGAGAAAAGTGTCCCAAATGAAGCAACCCCCTAAACAACTGTTATTCACCAAGTCTGATGCAGCACAGACAAATTTATAGTTTGTCATATAATCCCAGAATGGTTTGGGTTGGGAGGACCTTAAAGCTCATTCCGTCCCACGCCTGCCATGGGCAGGGACACCTTCCACCAGCCCAGGGTGCTCCAAACCCCGTCCAACCTGACATGGACACATCCAGGGATGGGGCAGCCACAGCTTCTCTGGATACCCTGTGCCAGGGCCTGCCCACCCTCACAGGAAAGATTTCCTTCCCAATTTCCCATCTATCCCTGCCCTCTGGCAGTGGGAAGCCATTCCCTGTGTCCTGTCCCTCCACGCCTTGTCCCCAGTCCCTCTCCAGCTCTCCTGGAGCCCTTTTAGGCTCTGGAAGGGGCTCTCAGGTCTCCCTGGAGCCTTCCCTTCTCCAGGTGACCTCTCCAGCTCTCCCAGCCTGTCCCAGAGCAGAGGGGCTCAGCCCTGGAGCATCGCCGTGGCCACCCGTAGATGATCCTAAATTTAGTAACTATCCCAAAGCAGCTGCTGTCGATTGTTCCAAGCGCAGACATGAAGCATCACCATCGCAAGGAACCGAATTCCCGTTGGGGGAGAAGGGACTGGGATACCCCAAAACACCAAACGCCTCTCACAGCCCCGACACATCTGACATCACCATCACCATCACCTCTCACAACCACTTCCCCTGCGAGGGGTCGGAGCGAAGAACGGAGCGGTGCCCGCAGCCAGCGCACACTAATTAACGCCGCAGCTCGTTAGCGGGTAACTGCGCTCCGGGGGGATTTAGCGGCTCAGCCCGCTGCCTGCAGCAGGGACATCGCGAAGCGGGGGGCAAAGCATCATCCTCATCCTCATCCTCATCCTCCTCCTCCTCCGCCACCCCTGGACCCCTCCCGGTCCCGCCCGGCTCTTACCGCAGCGAACGGGCTCCGTCCCATCTGCCCGCGCCGCATCCCCGCCGCCCTTAAACCGGCCGCGGTCCCCGGGCCCGCCCCAAAATCCGCCCCAAACCCGCCCCGCCGTCCCACCGGCGCCCTGAAGGCTTCGGCTGGCCCCTGAAAGCTTCGCCTTTCCCCCGGGGTTTCCACCCTGCTTGGAAATAAGATTTGAAAGCGTCGCCGCGGCGCTCGCGCCCCCCGAGGCTGCTGCGAATTAACGGGGTCCCCTCGCCGGTCGCGTTCTGTCAGTAATTTACGGCTGCTCGGAACCAGCGGGGAGTTCAGCTCTGCATCTGCGCTAACGGGCTTCTGTGAAAACTGTTTTGTATAAGGATTTTTGATGTTATTCCTATCAGAGAGAAATTCCCACTAATTCAGTGCTCCGTCCTTCCAGAAGCCCCAAAATACACTATATTTCCCTATTTTTACTTTTTAAAGAGCTGTGGCTTTGTCAAAAAACCTGCCCTAGGGGAAGTGTTAATTTTCTCAGTTTTGAACGTTTTAAGTGTGGGGTGTCCCACCCTGAATTTTCAATGAATTATATTGGATTTCTTTTGAGGATGTACAATATGCTGTATCCACCTTATGCTAAGAAGAAATTAATGTTTTGAAGTCTTTCAAGGATGGAGGTCCAAGAGCTTCTAACACTGGGCACCACATCCCAACTCCTGCAACCTCCTACCCTCTGAGCTGGTCCTGCAGCATGTTTTATTGGCGCTCGTTCTGGTGTTACCCCACTCTGCCATTCCTTCTGCTTTTGTTGGTCATTCCTTCTGCTTTTTGCTGCTCACTTTTGTTATTCCTTCTCCTTTTTTTTTTTTCTTTTGGTCTGTTCCTTTTCCTTTTCTGCCCTGGATTTCAAGAACAGGCAGATTTCTAGTTGCAAAGGCTGAGGTTGGGGTGGGGTCAAGGCGGCTGCTGCTGCTCCAGATGTGCTGGAAATGCACTGCAAAGAGGAGCTCAGACTGCAACTCGGATGTGGCCAAGAAGACATAGCGGGACTTGGTGGGGCCAGGAATGATGATTAGGGGCAGGATGGGGCACTCACAGAATGTGCCAACCCCTGAGGAGCTGGAGAAGCCTCTTGTCCTCTGGGACGGGTGGCTGGACCCCGACACCTCCACACACCACAGGGACCTCAGCGCTCCAGGGAAGGGCTGGATCCACAGCACCACAAGAGAGGACAAGGCAGACCTCCCTGGCCATGGGTGCCCATCCCCAGGGACAGCTGGCACTGCTTGGTGGGACAGGCCACCCCCACTCTGCTCCCCCAGTTTGTGCACGGGAAGATCTTCAGGCCACTCAGTGCCGAGGCTGCAGGGAGTGCCATCAGGGAGTGTCCCTCACATCCACCCGAGGTCACCTCCTCCCTCTCCTTGGTTTGTCAAAGCCTCCCTGTGAGCCAGAGCCTGGCAGAGCTGACCCGACACAGGGATTGACCCTCCAAGGCTCCAGAAGACCTTGCAGGGTGGGTTGGACAAGGAACGGGGAGGGAGCAGTGGGAGAGATAAAGGACATGGCTACAGGAACATGCCAGGTGTGGCCAGGGGAGATACCCAGAGGAGAGCAAGGGAAATGGAGGATTTCCGAAAGGATCCATTCCCAGGGAAGTGGGGTGAGGGCAAAACCCCATTAAGTGGTTCCCATAAGATCTAATAAGAGCAATTTGGTGCTCAGTCTGGAAGCCAGGCTGGCTCCCTTTCCACGGGGCAATGGGGCGAGGAACAAAGGCACAAATGAGGGACCCGGGCTGTGGAAAGCTGCCTGGGACCATCCAAATGTGGAAAAAGTCTGACCAGGCTTTAGGGCTGAGGGTTACATTGCCACTTAGCACTGACTGACCCTCCCCAGCCTTCTGCTGGACGCCAAATTCCTGCAGCTCCACCAGACTCCCAGATGTTGAGCCCTTCAGCAGGTATCATAAATGTCATTGATCCAGCGCACTGGGCTGGCTATTTCTTCACCACAGGACTTCTAGGCAACTTCCTAAAAGCCTCAATAGTTTTAGGACTTGAGTGAAAAAGCTCTTCAGCCTTGGCAGCTTCTTTCAACCCCACTCTTGAAGAGGTGAAAGCAGAAAGATGGTGTTTCACGATGAAACAAACAGCTTGTTAACATGTTGCTTTTTCCTTCCTCTCCTGGGACTTCCTAAAATAGCTCAGTTCAGTCTGAATCTCATGTGAAGGGGATGGTAACTCAATCTCAGACTTTCTCCAAGTTAGTCAGAGTAGGGTGGACCGTGTGACACCAGGGGCAGAACTACCCTGGAAGTGTCACCCAGTAAATTTCCACTGAAAACAGGACCACGGTGATGCCTGGAATCAGGCATGGAGAGCTGGCCTGGCTCTGCCTGCCCTCATCCAGCCGGACTTGACCCAGCCCCACCTGGGAAGTGTGTAGGGACGGTCCTGGTGCCCTGCTGAGGGACAGCTCATCGACCCAGGCACATCCCTGCCTGGATGTGGACAGAATAAAACATAGGAGCAACGCAGGAGGGGAAAAAGGAGGAAAGAGGAGTGGAAAGCATTGGATGGGGGTTACTGAAGGAATGGTGGGCACTTCCACTGCAATGGGATGGGAGAGTTGGAGGGAAATGGGAGGTTTGGAGGTGTCACCCCAGTGTGAGTGGAGATGAAGAGAGTTTGAACACCAGGATTTCCGTGCCCAGGGGCCTGACAGCCACAGTCATTCCGAAACAGGTGGGTTTTCTCTCTGCTTGGGGGGACATGCTCAGTCAGGGCCAGCCCTGGGGGCTGAGTCAGTGTTTGGGTGACAGAAACCACACTGAGAAGTGGTGCAGTCGAGCAGCTGCTCTCCGATGTCTCCCTCCCCCTTTGCTTCCCCTTACTTGGCAAAGTCATTTCAGCTCCTTGCCAAGGAGGTGAAATCCCTTGCCTCTTTTGCTCTCTCACTACATCAGTTTCTTCAGGGCCCCTACCCCCAAGGGCACCTGTTTCTCCAGGACCACCCCTCGTGGTCACCTACACCTTCTCTCTTCTCCCTGGACCAGCACAGACCTGATGTCACACTGCCAGCCTGGCCCCATCTCCTGCTTGGCTTTGGGGGTTGATGTCAATGAGTGACCCAGAGTGGCAGGTGGAGAACCTGCTCCACCCCAGCCACGAGGCCAGAGCTCCCCATTCCCCTGTTCCTGGGGGAGAACAGCAGAGCTGGGCAGCTTCCTGGGAAGGAAACCTCAGCCCTTGTCCCTCAGACCATGAAGGTGTTGATGGGATCCTACTGCAAATCCAACTTTTTGAGCAGCTGCTGGGAAAAGGACTGAGAGAAGCTGGGTGAGGTGGTCGGACACCTTCAGTGCTCTCTGGTCAGCATTTTCTGGGATTAAGCACTTGCTCTTCTGAGATGACTGGAATAAGTTACTACACGGAAGGACTGCAAGGGCAGAGTCCACCAATCCCATCCTTGTCAGCCCAGATATTTGGAGAATGTCGTTGTTCCAAGCACTGGCCTCTCTCCATAAATGGAGGGGATGGCTGATTAATGTGGGCAAGGACAGAAGGCACCAGCCAGGGACAAGGCTGTTCCTGTTTCTCTGACAATGTTCATGCGGTTTCCACTCAAAATGCAAAGCCAGCAGTGAGAGTTTGTGCTGCCCTTTCTGAGAAGTGGAGCGGAGCCTGTGCCCTGTGGCAGAGGGGGCAGCCCAGGCACAGAGTGCCTCGTGGTGTTCCTGCAGTTCCCTCTCCCCTGGGCTGACCCGCCCCTGGCTTTGGAGGGGTCTTTGGGATGGAGAACGGGCATTTCATGCCTTTCTGCCAGGAAAAATGTCTGGAAATAGGGATTTTAGGGATGCTCAAGCCTTCACCTTGTGCAAACCAAAAGGATGTTTCAATCAAAGGATGATTCGTGAGGTCAAAACTCTAGACAAGGACCCCAAGCCATCCTTCTGCTGTGGTTTGTGTGGTGAAAGAACTCATCAAGCCACAAGAACCAGCTCGTGTGCACCCAGCTGACCATGTTCCATACACTGCACACAGGTCTCTAAAAGAGAAGGTTTGAAGTTTTACCTTTCTGGAGGGTTTGTGGGATTGGCTTCACCAGCTCCTGAACACTTCCAGGTCTCATGGGGTTGGATCAGCATCCCAAGTCCATTACAAAGTCAAGCACCTTAGAGAAGAGAAAAGTTAAATGCACCATGAAGACCTTGGAACTGCTGACTCAAGAAGCTGCATTTCCTTGGGGGCTTTTTTTATGCTTCCAATATATCAACCAGTAAGAAAGAGAAGAGCCAAGCCGTCAAGAGATGCTGTCCAGATAGAGCCACTGCTGCTTCCCCTTCCTGTTTTGTACTCACAGCACTTGAGGCTGCAGCAGATGGGGCAGATACGGCTGGAGCTGAGCTGTGTCCTCGTTATTTCACAAGCCACACCACAGAGATACCAGTCAAGAAACATCCAGCATCGCCTTCCCATGGCACATTGTCAGGCAAAAGCAGCCTGAGAACATTTTCCCAGCCTGAAGGTTCATTTAACAGGAGCTGGGAAATTCTATGCGTTCTCTTGGCTTTGTAGAGCTGGTATGAACTCTGTACTTTATGCAAATCTCTCCAAATTAATCTAGCATTCTAATGTTTATTTCCATAATGGGAGAGACTTGAGAAGCATTTATTTGGCCTCAAACTGGAACTGTGTGTGAGGGCCTTTGCAGGTCACCAGTGACTTTAACCTTCACAACCTTAATGGGAGTCTTTCTCACCCACAAAAGCAGCATTTTAATTCTCTGATGTTCATTTTTTTTGATGGCAGACATTTCTTAGCACATAAACAACCAGAGTACTTTGTCACTGGAAGACAAGAATACAAACTTATCCCTGGAAAACTTGACAGGAAAACAGTTATCATGAGGAAATTCTGCTTTAATCTTCTTCTGGAGAGTAAACTAAAAAGCCAGAAATATTACGTGCAAATTGGCATTCTCTTTTGGGAAGGGGCTTGGGGTAAACATCATGAAAAGATGTGAATTTTTTTGGCAACAATATTCTTTCAAGGGCTTGTATTGCTTGGAAATTTGTAAAAATCTAGACTGAAAGGGAAATTCATGCGCATTAATGAACTGTGGAATTAGCAGGGTTGGAAAAGACCTCAAAGATCCCCAAATCCACCTGTCATTGGTGAATCTTACCCTGGATTGTAGAGGTGCTTTCCAACTGATGAACCTGTATTTATGCAGTGCACAGTATTTGGGGGGCCAGACAATTATCTAGGACACAATATACATCCCATGAATTTCCTCAGAACACCAGAGACCATATTCATCATATCCTGTGGGAACAAGACTGCAGCCCCTGCCAACTGGCTCCCTGCAGAGGCTTTTCTTGGGAATCATCTGTCAGGATCCAAACCCTGCCCTTCAGCAGAACAGCTCCATGTTTGCTGTGGAGATGTACCCACATGGAAATCAGACCCAGGCTGTCCTTAAAAGGTATTACAAAGAAATAGCAGGTCAGCCAAAACCTGCAGAATTAATATTTGCTGATCAAACACACACGGCCATGGGATTAACCCTTTTATTAGTTCCATTTTATCAAGGTTGCACCTCTGCTCAACTGTTCTCATTCACACTTTTACCCTAAAAGGAGGAGGAACACAAGGAGGTGAATACAACTTCCAAGGGGAAGTTCCCTCATTTTTTAACCACCAGGAAAACCTGTGGGAAAGAGCCCAATGTCCCTGGGAGCTCCCACGAAGGTCCTTTTGCCCCAGCCATCGTCTCCACCAACATCCTGGTGCTGCAGGGTTGTGTTCAACTTGTGGACTTTAAATCCCAACCCATTCCACCCGCTGCCGTGGGCAGGGACACCTTCCACTGTCCCAGGTTGCTCCAAGCCCCGTCCAACCTGGCCTTGGACACTGGCAGGGATCCAGGGGCACCCTGTGCCAGGGCCTGCCCACCGTGCCAGGGAAGGATTCCCAATGTGTGCTGTGCCAAGAGCAGCCACTGCCACCGACGGTGCCGTGACTGCCCCGGTGCCGTGTCCGTGGCTCTGCTGGCCCGGCCGACGCTTCCCCTTTTCTCTGGCTCTGGCCACAAAGCTTTGTGTGCCAGAATGGGCAGAGCAGTTCCTGTCCTGTCCCCACAGCTCGGCCGATCCCAGCCTGGGTGGGGAGAACAGCTGCCCTGCTTTGGGGAGTCTTGGAATCAGTCGGGTTGGAAAAGACCCTGAAGATCGTTGGGTCCAACCCTCGCTGCCAAGCCCACACTCAACCACGTCTCCAAGTGCCATATTATTTCCTCTCAGGATAACATTCCTTGACTTCTGGACTATATTCAGGTGGTATAAATTATCTCTATCAGGAAGATGAGGGGGATTCTGTTCCTGACTTACAGGGAAAGCCCCATGTCCAAGCTGAGATCACTGGTGGGCACCCTTGGAGCTCAGTTGTCCTGGGCTTCTGATTCCCAAAGGGAATACAACAGGTCGGCACTGGGATCAAAGGGCCCTGCATGAACCGGGGGAGAGAGAAGGTCTTTTAAGGATATAACTGAAAAATTGCACAAGTAACATGGCAGAAGCCCACCTGAGCTCTTGGAGAAGGCGGGACTGAAGCTGTGACGGTGGTTGGACACACACCTCCACACCAGGGTTCTTCAACCCAGGGAAGGGCCAGAGGCACCAATTCCAGCCCAGATAATCAGTTTCGAGTCAGAATAAACTGAAGCACACAGTGACAACAACAACATTCTGTTTCCTGAACAACTAACCGAGGGGGTGCCACTGCAGCACGAGAACTGGAGGCAACAAGAACCAAGACACCCAGCATGAGCAGGGCAGATACGGGGCATCAGATACCAAAAAGGATCAGGCTGCAGACACCAGAGGAAATACTATTAGAAATATCCTGTCCTGTGTGCATTCAAGTTCTCATCGTCGCTGTTTTTTTCCTCTTTTCTTGTTGATTTAAAAGAAAAAAGAGTGAAGAGAAACTCCCTGATGAGCAATGAGAAACCCCAACAGGCTCTTTGTTCCACTGTGGCATTCTGATAAGGGCAGCCCCTGCACCAGGAGCCTGTGAAATGACACTGCCACTGCTACCGGTGCCACCTCCAGCCCATCTGTGCCTCTGCTTCGACAGCAGATCATGGAGATACCGCCAGGAGGTTTCATGCAACACAAGTTTTGGTATTAATTGTTTCAACCTCTCATTTCCTGAATGTCACGGGTGGATCTGCCTGAAAATAATCCCCATTCTCATCCAGGGAGAAGCTGCAGGGCCTGCAGCACCACACTGAGCTGCTTTGAGCCCATCCAGTTGTTCTCCAGTGCCCCCAAACTTCCCAAAGCTCTGTCCCATCCATTCTGCTTGGATTTAATGACACGTGTCCCGGTGAAGTGCCTGTTCTGGGCCATCTCTCAGCAACTTATCAGCACCAAAGGTGCCTTCCCTGAGCTATGAATCAGCCCCACAGTTATATCACTGGCTGTTCTTATCTGATATTCTGAGAAGCGAGTGCTTTTCTGTGTTTATTTTTTTCAAAAATGCTCACTGGAGAGGGATTGGACTGTTTTGCTGCCACAATTCAACTGCTCTGTGCAGAGCAGGCACATAAAATGCCATAAAGAGGCTTTAAAATTCATAACTTAAGGCTTTGTAATCACATTGACCCCGAGTTTTGGCAATGGGATTTAAACTCCAAAGATAAGGCATCATATCCATCCATCTGAAAAGTCACACAAAACACAAAAATACTGCCAGAAATGGAAACTCTGATACGGGGGATGACCAATAATGCTCTTTGTCCAGAGTTCAGTGGAGCTCCTGCAAAACTGGGACACCATTCTGTTGGAATTACTGACTTTTTAGTCTCTTCCAGTAAATGAATGACTTTTTAATCTCTTCGGAAAGATTTACAAGGGTGCCAAGGGGCAGTGAGCTGAAGGACTGCTGGAATAACCATCCAGTGAAGACTGGAATTCATCATCCATTGCCAAACAACATCTTAAACCCTCTTTGTGCTGCTTCTGACCCCTCATCTCGTGAGTTAGAGAGCTGCTCTTCCCGCTTTCCTGATGTGCACCAAAACCTCCTGCAAGTCCTGCAGGGCTCTTTCATGCCACGTGCTTTGTACCTGCCTGTCCCCATGGAGGGCAGGAGACCTGCCTGGCCAGGGACACAACATCTGCACAACATGGAGCATTTTGTGCCTAGCCCTAAAAACTGTTTTCTGCATTGTCTTCTCTTTTATTCATTGCATTCAAGTCCTCCCATTGCTTCCAAAAAATCACATTTCAGCCTCTCATTCCCACCTTTTCAGAATTAGAACAGAATTATAAAAGCATCAGACAGATGTTTTCCCAACTCAGCCCTTCCCTGCGGAACCACAAGCCATTAGTTCAGCTGAAGTCTTGGCTCCCCTCATTATTTATTTAGTTGTACTTTAATGCATTATTCCCTCTATCCTGTGTTTTCCTTCTGAATTTTTCCCCACAATTATTTTTTCCAAGCCACAGCAGGACTCCATGGAACAGGATCATCGCGGTTTATCCTTTATTTTTGT
The DNA here is from genome assembly GCA_013396735.1 of Grallaria varia. Taxonomy (NCBI): domain Eukaryota; kingdom Metazoa; phylum Chordata; class Aves; order Passeriformes; family Formicariidae; genus Grallaria; species Grallaria varia. The sequence goes on from VWZG01001908.1 coordinate 30,558, forward strand.
TTTGCAGAGTTTTAGGACAGAGTTCCAGCAATTCCACAGGGCTGTGCCAGGGCAGGATCAGCTCAAGGACCTGCCTCATCCCTGCCATGGACCAGCCCCTGGTGCTTCTGCACCTCCACAGCAACATCAACCACTGCCAGGAGCAGCAGGTGGGTCCGGCATCCTCTTTTACGCATCCCACTGTTCTCTTCAAAAGAGGGGAAAAGGCAAATCCCAATAAAGCCCCGGGAAGCTGGGAATCCCTCTGCCAGCTCTGTGCAGCTGTGGGGGTAACCAGGGCACCATCCCCTGGGCACACCAGGCTGGCTTTGTGGGGCACAGGTGACACCATCTGCAGTTTCCTGCGGCACTGAAGGACAGTTTCTTCTGATAAACCCTGGTGTGGCCCTAAAAACCCCCAAAAACCCGTGGCACCCCACCATCTAACAGATCTGTTTCTCCTCCTACCCCCAGACTGTCTCCAGATCCTCTGTCCTCTCAGCTTCAGCAGAATTTGTGACCCGCCCAATGATAAGCCCTGGAAATCCTGATACCAACTTTCTCTGCCCTTAAGATCAGAATTTCTGTGAGCAGTAACCAACATTTTCCTCCCTATTACCCTGGAGCACAAGAATCTCAGCTGTCCCAGGGGGTACAAAGCTCTTTTCCACTCCCACCAGCACCAACAGCCTGTCCCAGGCAGTTTGCCCAAACCTCTGTTTTTGCCTTAAAAAACCCCCAACCCTAATTGGTTTTTGCAGTGAATTGAGGATTTGCACGAGAATCAAGCCATTGAGCCTCTCCCAATACCTGTCATGGGGACGGTAGAGAGGAACTCCAAAAGATGGGCTGGGTTCTTCAGGTCCTGGCTCCTTCCCAACCTTCGGAGCCCATTGGCACCCGGGGCTGGTCCAGGCCACGTAACCAGCATCTGGACCCACCTGTGACCTCCTTGCCCACCCACACCATGGTCCCAGACTGAGACAGGCCCTCCAGAAAGGATTTGGTTTAAGAATAATTCCTTGTGAACCAGAAATAAACTTTGAATGTTTATCTTCTAGTGGTTCTACAAAACAGGAGTGTTCAGTGGGCAAAGCATCGAGGGTAAGACCTGGGGAGCTGCCTGGCGGGACCCAGCTTGGAGAGGAAGCTCACTAAAGGGCTTTGCAGTGTTTTCATTGTGATTTTCATTCCAATTTAATTGCTAATTTAATTGCAATTTTACCCCAAAATAAACTTTTTAAGACTAAAGTAGTGCAGTAGCAACGCACAAAAAAAGGAGAGACAGGACAACAGGGGGAGAAAGCAAAGCAAGAGGGGATAAAGCAAATATGGGAAGGGAAAGGCTGGAGAAGACAAGGAAGGTGCCAACACACTCACCTCTCACTCCTCACCTGGCCCACGTGCAGGACTGTGCTCAGAGGGGGAGGAGGACATGGGCAAGGAATTCTCCATGGAGAGCCGAGAGGAGGCTGTGCTGGAGAGGCATATTCTGGCCAGAACTAACTGGTGTACGAGCAGCTCTATCCTCCCCCTTCCCTGAACCCCAGCTGATCTGCTCAGACCCACTTTTCTCCTCTTCCAAGCTGACTGCCTCAGCCTCAGCTGAGCCATGACCAACAATCCCTTCCCACCACCCTCTCCCAACCAAGGGATCTCCACACCTTGTGATTGCTCACGGGGAGCTGCTGTGTGACCCTGCAGGGTTCCACCTGGAGAGCTGGGGTGGTTCCCAGGTGGCTGAGGGTCCAACATGCCCAGCCTCGGTTCCACTATTGACCACCCAAAAGGTGAAATGAGAACACGGACAAATCTTGGCAATGTCTAAACATTCGATGCATAAACAGGCCCAAATAACCCCTGGAGGACAACTGTGTTCCAAGCAGATTTTCCCAGGCTGGCAGTGAGGCTGCTCAGATCTCCTGAAGTTTGGCAGTGCTGCACTTTAGTCCTCTCTTAATTAAGTGATTTTCTATGGAAGTTATTTTTAACCATCCCTGTGGTCCCCCTAGGAAACAATTTGTCATGTGTCCAAATCAAGCGCATTCACTAAGACGGGAATTGCAGGAGTAGCACAGAATTGGTTTCCTCCTTTCATTCTTTTAGGCAACAATAACACTCGAAATAACCCCTAAGAATGTTTGTTAAAGAAATAGTAATTTTTTCTGTCTTCGAAGCAACTTCAGCTGAATACAACTAATGTTAATCTTCACAGAGAAGATTTCTGGGAAACACGGGAGGCAGGACCAGGAATTCCTCATGCACTTGTCTCAGCCCATGATGGATGAGGGGTTGCTTTACGGAATGACTGAAAGTAGGATGAGCTGACTGGAGATGGATCACGGCATTTGAGCTGCTGCTGGTGGTTTGGGGTTTTCATCTCGGCTCTGAGTGAGCTCTCAGAGGCCCAGAGGCTTCACTGCTCAAATCCTGCCACGCTCCAGCCGTGCCTTCCCTCACCTCTTACACTCCCAAACACTCCTTTGGGCTTCTCCAGTGCCTCTGCGTTTACCTCCCACCCCTGCAACGAGCTTTTGCTCTGCTTTCACTTGCCACGAAGGTGTAAAGGCTGAAGAATCTCCACTCCAGGGAAACTGGCATTCGATGAGATCTGGGACAACTTTACTTCTACCTGTGCCCCTCTGGGCTGGTCCCTCCCTACGGGCATGGCCCTGGCACTGGGCATGGTGCAACTCCAGCCCCACATGGCCCCTGCTGGGATGGGGGAGACAACTGGGAAGGTGAGAGGGAGAAAACAGTGGACTGAGATAAACACTGTGTGGGTTCCTGCTGGAGCCCACGAGGACTGACAGGGATGGAGATGCTCCAGCCAGGAGCACAGGGGACACATATGGGGTGGGACGGTGGAGGAGTTCAGCAGAAAGCTGAGGAAGTCCGTGGCTTCCAGGGAAATTCCTGCTGGGCTCATCCCTGGAGATGAACTGCACAGTGGAATGCTGTGAGTCAAAGCCAGCACATTGCCAGACCTCAGCTGAGCCCAGACTGACCACGGGGGCCTGGACACGGACGACAGGCTGGGGTAAAACCACAGTGTGAGCAGCAGAAAAGGGCACGGAGCTCTGCTCATGGCACAGCCCGGGGAGAGAGCCCTGGGCTCCTGCCAGGAGGGCTTTGGGCCCGCAGGGCAGAGCTGGGCAGGGTCACAGACCAAGGGGGTGACCTGAGCCAGCCCTGCACCATCGCTTTAGAGGAGCTGTCAGCAGAGAACTTCCAAACTCTCCCAGGATCCTCCCAAAACTCCAGCTACAGACAGCTGTGGGGACTTTCCTCCTCAGCATCTCTGGCCTGGATGGAGGACATGTCCCAAAGTGCTGTCACTGTGATTATTCCCACATTGGGAATGTGAGTCAGCAAAGGGGGAAGGCAGAACACCCCGAGATGCCCACTGATGTTCTCGCACCGAGCTCTTTCCGCCTGTTTTATGAATCACCACCATCTCTCTATGCATTTTATCTGTAATCTTCATAGGTTTGCTACCTTAGGCACGAAGGATTGTGCCATCAACCTTTTCCATGGCTCTCTGTAAGGAAATCTCTTCTGCCAGCTATGCAAAGTGGGCTGATGAAATCCTGGAAACCCATTTTATCGCTGGAATTATTGTCCAAAAGGAATAAACATTATGTCAGTAATTCGCCCTCATTAAAAGGTAATTTCCTTTTCTATAGTAAAAAAGGAGAGTAAAGGCAATCAAACAAGTGAGATGATTATTTCCTTTGCTGGTGAACTCTTTGGAAAGGTGAAAAGAGGAAATTTGTGTTTTCAAGAGAGCTGTGAAATACGCCCATCTTGGGGAAGATCTGACACTAATTGCTCTGGTTTCTCAAGCAACCTAAGTGGAAAACAAATTCAAGGTAAAACATGAGAAGGGCAGCACAGTCTGTCCATACCAGCGCCATAAATCAGCCCATGCTTGGGATGGGATGACACCACTTCAGGACAGATAAATGGAAGGAATAGGAGTCAGGACCTGTTTTGTAGGACCAAGCTGCAGTTATTTACAAAGAAAATTGTCTTCCCTCGCTTTCCTTGAAATCTTGAAGCTGTTACAAACTTCCTCAAAACGCAAGAGATTCTGATGATGTCATTTGCCTGTGCGCAGAGAAGCTGTGGCTGCCCCATCCCTGGAAGTGTCCAAGGCCAGGTTGGACAGGGCTTGGACCAACCTGGGCTGGTGGAAGGTGTCCCTGCCCATGGCAGGGGGTGACGCTGGATGGGCTTTAAGGTCCCTTCCCACCCAAACCATTCCATGATTTGATGAGAAGAGTGCTGGAAACACGCAAGGCTCAGAAGTGGAGTATTTTGGACAGAAGAAAACTGAAATTTTCTTACCTCTTGCTGAATTCTGATTAAATTCAGTTGTACTTCAGTGGCTGAGAGGAAAAAAGAGGAGTCCCCAAGTACACCAGGCACTGTAACCACCCTACAGGGCCGGCCAAAGCCTTCAAACAAAGGTGTAGCCCAAAGCAAACAGGTTATGGAGAAATCCTGGAAACCACCTGCTGCCAAGGAGAAAGGAGCTGGGAAAGGGTGTTTGCATTACTGGGGACACCTGCGGGTGCCAAGGGGAGACCCCAGTCCTGGATGTGGTGACCACTGTTATCTTTACCAGGCAAAGATTAACACAGGAGCAGGTCCAAGGTTTCCCCTCCATGCCCACAGTGGGCACAGCCAGGTGTGGTTTCCCCTTCCCACCCTCCCAGAGAGGGGAGTTTGGTGCTGTTCTCACGGGGCGGGTGCCAGGGGAAGAGCTCTGATGAAACGGGTGGTGCCCCGGGCAGCCGAGGGGGCATCTTATCTCTCCGCAGTGGTTATGAAATCGTGAGCTGCTGAGAAAGCGGGGAGGGTGTTGGCAGAGCTGACCTTCTTGCAGCTGAGGCTTCTCGTGGGTCATCGTGGCAGGCGAGGAAAATAAGCAAATGTGACAGAAGCTGTGAAATAACAATAGAAACTGTAAAATATTATAGAAGCTGTAAAACATGAAACTGCTACAGAGAATCTCAGGCAAAGGCTCCCTCATTAAAATCAAATACAGAAATGAATTTTTATGCATTTAAATCTAAGCACAAAATATATTAATCACCAGGCAGTTGCATCCCTGTTTCCAGGGACTTGGCTTTGGCAGGTGTCTCCCCCTTGGCCCCTGGCAGGCTCAGGTTGCCATCGTGCTCTGGGCAGGGAGGAGAACACTGGGCTGCCTTCCCTCGGGTGGGACAGGAGTGCCGGGGCTTTGCAGCACCCGCAATTTTAGCTGCTTTATCATTCTCCAGCTCTTCATCCCTTCAAGAAGCCCTGAGGCAATGGCAGGACTGGAGCTGGACGGGCAGCGAACCCTCCCCGTTGGTCTGCAACCGAGGCGGCGTCACTGCCTTTAGTTCCCTGTTCTCATGTCCTGGCTCCAGCAGATCGACATCCCCGACAGCACTGGGAGCTGGACTGGGGGGGGACATCCACGGGGCTGTGGATGTGTCCCTTTGCTGTTCTCCATGGTGCCTGTGGGATGTTCCTCCACTCTTCACCAATACCTCACGAAGAGACCCCCTGAAACCTGGATGAACTTGGCTTCCATCCAGCATCACCCCTGGAGAACGATCAGGAGCGCCGGTGCAACCTCCTCACCATCCAGCCGGGGCATCCCAGGAAACACCAACACAAACAGAGCCCAGGCCAGCTTTCCATGCCAGGGGATACCCTTGCTTTGCTCGGAATAAGCTTTTTGCTCACGGCTAACCTGTGCTGGCTCACGCAGACGAGCCCGGCGTGGCACCCTCTAATCCGCTCCAGCCGGAGCCTGAGGAAACGTCTGGGACTTGCACACGTGGGGCATCAGTTTTTCCAGCCAGCTGAGAGTTCCTTTCTGCCATGATTCCAGTGAGTAATCCTTGTGCAACCAGCGCCGGGGAAGTTGCCCAGCAAAACAAACGCTGTCAGCGCGGCCCCGTGCTCTGACGTGGGGCTGAACATGCAGCACTGGGTATAAAAACCAGGAAAGCATCCAAGGGGAACGGCACAGTCCAGCTCTGCTGCAGACCAGACACAGGGCACGGAGATGCAGAAAACTATTCTTGGCTGCTTCTTCCAGCAAATGTAAGTACTTTTTCTTTTAAACTAAGCAATAGCACTTCATTACAGTCAGGGTATTCTGTGGGAATGTGCTCCCAAGTTCTTTCCTCCTCTTCTGTATATTCTTTGATGCCATTCCGGGAGGAATTTTGAAAGTAACTATTTGTTTAAGAGTGAGAGGTGATTTTGTGCCTGATCGCAACAACAGAATTAATTGGAATTTGGAAAGTGTGTCAGGAGAGAGATCTCTGGGAAGATAAAACCAGTACCATGGTATATACAAAGGGTCGGTTCAGGAAACTTTCCATGAGCTTGAATTGAGGTTTCGCCTACCCAAAAACTGTGCCAGTGATGCCACCTGCTCAGGTGCCAGTGGCAGGAAGGGTCTGCTGGTGGGGAGCTCTGCCCTCCTTCTCTGGGTTGGCTGTGCATGGGGATATTGGGAGCTCAGGGGGCCACCCAGGAGGAGCTTCAGCCCTTCCCTGTGCTCCCCTTCCACACCTGCTCTTCACCCAGTGACTCCCTGCTCATGGCTCTGTAAAGGCCATCTCTGGCCACTGCTATGCCCCAGGGGCATCTCTGCCACTGAGTCTGCGCAGAGGAGCAAGGACTGTGCCCTCTCACCACCCTCGGGCACCATTCCCTGCCTCCTGCCACCATTCCCTGCCTCCTGCCACCATTCTCTGCCTCCTGCCACCATTCCCTGCCTCCTGCCACAGCCCAGCCCGTGCCCACACGGTGTTCCAGAGGGTGTGTGTTGGCAGGTGCCAAACTCTGCCGGCTGCCACTGGAGCTCTCCAGGGAGAACTGAGCTCCAGCAGCCGGGAACGCCTCCCAGCTCTGCTCAATTCACTGGAGCAGATGAATCCAAACAGCATTTGGAGCAAGAACTGGAAACTGGGATGTTCTTTTCCCTATGAAACATCCACAACTACCTGTGTGGTGACACATGGCCTGTTCCTGTCCTTTGGCCCAGGGTGTCACCTGTTTCCTTACCCCATGACCAGATTCCTTCGGAGTTATGAAAAGGGTCCCCACCTTGGGAACAACCTGCAACCTGCTGGATGGGACACCAGGGGAGATAAACATCTAAATGCCCTGTGGGAAGGAGGAAATCAAACCTTGTTCTGCTGCATTCTGGATGGAGTTCTGAGCACTGAATTACAGTGTGAAAGAGGTGGAGGGAGGAGACAATGATCCTGTGACAATGATCCGGTGACAATGATCCTGTGATAACCATCCAGACTCCTGGGGCAGCCGGTTTGGAAGGAAGGACAGACTGCCATGTCTCTAACAGACAGTGGGAAGGCATCTTCCAGCCAGGAACTCCAGTTCTTTCCCAAAGGACATTGTGGTGTTAAGGAAAACGCTGGCGGTGTTATGGAAATTGCTGAATTTTTCAAGAAGGGAGGAGGTGAGAAACACTGGGAGCTCCTCAGGGTCCAGACTGTCTGCCTCGGGCACCTCCTCCAGATGTACCAGCTGCCCCTCTCTTCTAACACTCCTCCTTAGGAGAGCTGATGGGCCCATCACCAAGCCCTGGATGTAAGGTAGGACCCAATGTCCAGAAACTCAGAGTTAAAATGCTCCACATGGGCAAGATCTGCTGTAAATCCATCCATTGGTGATGGTAAAATGAGTAGAGATCTTTACTATGGCATACAATTTATCTCCTCAAAAATATACTGAATGAAAATATACACAGGAATATGTTGCAAGAAAAAAATACTGATAGAACATCCTTAATGTACCTCCCCAAAGGAGTAACTTGCTTAAGTAAAAAGATAAATCAGGAATTCCATGGCTTGGTTCTTCTCCACTGTTAGCCCGGGAGTTGTATGAGCTTTCACACTGTGGATCCACATGGGTTCGTTCCAACAGGTCTGAATTTAATTGGTGCTCTGTCAAAAGAAATCATCAAACTGACCACAGAGTCATTCAGGTTGGAGAAGAAGTCTAAGACCATCAAGTCCAATCAGTGCTAAGACATCAATGCTCAGAGATTAACCCTCCTCTTCCCCACCTCCCATGCCCTCAGTGGAGAAGCAAAGCTCCCCTTGGGCAGACTGGGAACACCAAAGGGCACCAGGATTGGGATCAAAGCTCCTGGACTAAATGGGAAGAGAACAAATTTAGGAAAGATTTTGCTTTTGCCACAAAAGGCAAAGTCATTTTTCTACTTAATCATTTGGAAAAGGAGGACAGGATGAACTGAATCTCCTCCCTCTTCCCCAAAGCATTCCCATAACAAGTCAGATCAGGCACTTAGAAGACAAAGGAGAAAAGGCACATGTGAATCACAGATGAGTCAACTTGTACAAATCCAGTCTCTGCAGGCAATGGGAATCCCAGTCTTACAAAAGCTGGCTTGGGACCGTTCACAGAAATCCCCAGAATTATCATTTTTCCATCATCCCTTCAAACTTAAAAGCAGGCAATGACTGAGGCAACCAGCCTGACCTGTTGGGCAACTGCACTGGGCCAGCTCAGCAGTGCCAGCAACGGGGTAGTCCTCACTCCAACCCTTTTGGTGCAGTATCACACCAGTTATGCTGCCACCCAAAAATATCTGGGCGCTTCCCAAACGTCATTCCTCCTTAAGATATGAGCATGGAAATACAAGATCCTGAGCTGTGAGTCATCTCCAACCAGTTCTTGACACCGGAGTGTGTTTCTACAAGTGCAGGTACAGAACAGTTTGCCTGGAGTCCATCCCATTAATTTTACATTTAATCACCCTTTTTTCTTTTGCATTCTAGGTATTCTTCCCTAAGTGGCATTTCGATGGAGAGAGACCACATGAAAGACTTTAGGAGATACCTGGCACTGAAATATATCCAATACCTCGTCCTGTCTTCCCCCAACTCAGTGAGCACCATCCTGGGCCTGCTGGGCAGCGTGTACACCATGACGATGCTGCAGTCGGCCAAGGTTTCCTCCAAGTCCACCACGGTCCTCATTTCCAGCCTGGCGAAGGCTGACGTCCTGGTGTGTGGGAGCCTGGCTCTGGAGCTGTGCCTATGGACCTGTGGTGCGGGTGTCCCGCCCGCCGCGGCGCTGGCGCAGAACCTGCTGCTGGCGAACGCCCACGTGAGCTGCGTCCTGCTCAGCTGCGTGGCCCTCGAGGCGTACCTGATCACCTTCCTGCCCGCGCGGTCACGCCACCTACGGACGGTGAGGAACGCCACGCTGACCGCCAGGCTCACCTGGCTCCTGGTGGCCACAGAGTGTGTCCTTCTCCAGACGGACGATGTCCTGCGGGCCAGTGGCGCTTCTGCTCCTGCCCACGGCCCCTTGGCTCTCCTGTTTCCCCTCCTCAGCACGGCTGCGGCCCTTCTCAGGTCCCTCACTTATGGCCTGGGCATTCTCTTCAGGATTTGCAATGTCTACATCTACTACAAAATATTTTTCAGCATGTCTAACAGGTCTAGACTAAAATCAACGTAGCCGTGACGTCTGACAGACGATGTTTCCAACCAGTTTCAAACCCTTGGTGTGGAAACTGTTCAATGCCCGGGACCAAGGCTCATGTTCGGGCTCCCACAGAGTTTAAAGCCTCCTGTTTGCTGATGCTCCTCACTGAGAGGGGCCTGGGTGGAGGAGACCTGGGCACTGAGACACCACTGCTGGCTGTGCCTTGGTCTGGGCTTTATTCACTGCACGGGTGGAACAAATGACATTTCAGGAAGGGTTCTAAAGCAACCCCGACATTTTTTATATCAAAAGGGTGCTTAGAGGATTACTCAGGGATCTGTTGAGCCAAAGTGTAGTTGTTTACTAAAGACATGACTGGAAATGTAATGAAGTCAATTAAAGCCCTTCGATGCACGTCGCTGAACAAAGCTGATCCCTTGGGCAGGAAGGATGTCCTGGTGCACTGTGACACCTCGTCCCTTCTCCTGAAGTGAGGCACTCCAGGAGAGGGGAAATGCTACTTGAAATGCTGTAATTAATAAAAATCTGTTTTGTTAAAGCCTGTGCATTATTTATTACAAATGTGTGTTTTTCCTGAGGTTCTGCTGCACTTTCAGCTCCTCCTGCAGAAGCTGAGGCTGAGCGTGGCTGGTCCCACCGGAGCCATGTTTGGTGCACAAGGAACGCGGGGTTTTAATCTTTGGCTTCCCCTCTTGGCTCACAAATGTTTTCTGCCTGATTGTCCTGGTGAGTGTCTCTGCCCTCTGGACAGTCCCTTCGGTAAGAATTTAATGAAAGCAAATGCTGTGTGTCTGGGCAGTGGTGAGGCGGAAAGGGAAGGAGATGCTCCACAAGGAAGTTCTGGGACAGCTCTCCAGATGATGAGGGAGCTGCACGGCTGCAACAGCCACAGCACTTTGCAGTCAGCGACAGAGCCTTCATTCCCTTTGTCCACATCCTCATCTGAAGTTGTCAAACCCTTGAAAGCAAGAGGATTTCTCTACAGCTTGACTAACAGACATGAGCTCGATTTATTTGCCACTTGAATACGATTCCCTGAGTGCTTTCGGCCAGTTCACGAACCAGCCCATCTGACTGTTGATGTAGCTGTGGCTCTGAGGTCAGGTCACTCTCCGCCAAGGAGCTTGGAATCATAGAATCATGGAATGCTTTGGGTGGGAAGGGATCCTCATCTCCATCCCCCCCCTGCCATGGGCAGGGACACCTTCCACCAGCCCAGGGTGCTCCAAGCCCCGTCCGGCCTGGCCTTGGACACTCCCAGGGATCCAGGGGCAGCCACAGCTTCTCTGGGCACCCTGTGCCAGGGTTTGGCTTGGAGCCATTTCCTGCACCAAAAATCCCCAACCCATCCTCTCCAGGACCGCAGAAGACTCTTCTGGGGTGCAGGAAGAGGCAGCCATCCCTCAGCAGCTGGGAATTCCAGGAGAAGCACGGATGTGCAGGACACAGCTGGAGTGCCCTCTCACAAGAGCTGTGTTCTGCTCTCAGGACACTGGATTTGTGTAAACTTTGCCTCTGGGAAGAAAACGGGTTTAGATTTTGATGCTTGAAAGCGTGCATCGGGCAGGATTTGCATCACTGAAGTAGCATTGCATGAGCAGAAAGTTGAAAACAAAGACATTTTGGAATAGAAACGTAATTGTGCCCAAAAAGGGGATTTTCCATGCCATAAGAATGACCTAAATTATGTAAATTACACAGCCGAGGCTGCACAGTGTGTTTGCCTCACTTAACCATTAAAACAAGAAGGGAACCTTTCTCCTGCTTTTGCTGGGAAGCCTCATTCAAAGAAAGTTTGATAATAATCCACGGAGCTGCTTCTGAGAAGGAAAGAGTCAGACAGGAAAGTATTTATCTGCAAGTGGGACATCTTTCAGAGATCTGTCTTCTGAAGCAGTGATAATCCAAACAGAGGGCTCAAATTTAGACATCCCACAGCCCACAGGAGTAGACTGAACTGAAGTGATGGGTTTGCTTCCTGCAGTAAATCGCATTGCTGGACGGCACTGAGAGTTCTTGGGAAATGTTGGTGCTTTGATAACTACGCCTCAAAATTCAGAAAATTACAAGCAACTGGGTTTCTTCTAGCAGATGCTGGCTCCACTTTCTTTAATCCCCGGCTGTTTCTCCAAATGACATTTGAAACAGCTCTGAGGGTGTTTCATAAGGAAACCAAGTGCTGCTGAAAGGCCAGAAGACACACAGGGACAGTGTGACCAGCACGTGGTGCTGAGCGGCGCAGCCCCAGAAGGGCACTGCGGGTCCCCCCGCCCTGCCCGTGGGGGTGTCCCCGTGTGGGTATGTCCGTGGGTATGCCCGTGGGTGTATGCCCATGGGGGTGTGCCCGTGGGTGTACGCCCGTGGATGTGTGCCCGTGGGTGTATGCCCATGGGGGTGTGCCTGTAGGTGTGCCCGTCGGTGTGTGCCCATGTGTGTATGCCCGTGTGCGTGCCCGTGGGTGTGCCCGTGGGTGTGTGTCCATGGATGTGTGCNTGTAGGTGTGCCCGTCGGTGTGTGCCCATGTGTGTATGCCCGTGTGCGTGCCCATGTGTGTGCCAGTGTGTGTATGCCCGTGGGTGTATGCCCGTGTGTGTGTGCCCGTGCGTGTGCCCGTGGGTGTGTGTCCGTGGATGTGTGCCCGTGTGTGTGTGCCCGTGTGTGTATGCTCGTGTGTGTATGCCCGTGTGTGTGTGCCTGTGGGTGTGCCCGTAGGGGTGTGCCCATGTGTGTATGCCGGTGTGTGTGTGCCCGTGGGTGTGTGTCCGTGTGTGTGTGCCCGTGTGTGT
>VWZG01001908.1:42896-58266 GCA_013396735.1 Grallaria varia
TGCCCGTGTGTGTATGCCCGTGTGTGTGTGCCTGTGGGTGTGTGCCCATAGGTGTGCCCGTGTGTGTATGCCAGTGTGTGCGTGCCCGTGTGTGTATGCCCGTGGGGGTGTGCCCTTGGGTGTGCCCGTGGGTGTGCCCGTGTGTGTATGCCAGTGTGTGTATGCCCGTGTGTGTGTGCCCGTGGGTGTGTGCCCGTGGATGTATGCCAGTGTGTGTATGCCCGTGTGTGTGTGCCCGTGTGTCTATGCCCGTGTGTCTATGCCCGTGTGTCTATGCCCGTGGGTGTGTGCCCGTGGGTGTGCCCGTGGGCGTGGGGCTCGTTCCTCCCCGAGCGTCCCCGACGGGCCGGCTCCGGGCGCTGCTCTCCTTTGCACATCGTGCCCTCTGCTGGGAGAGCGAGGCTCCAACAGCCCCGGGGAGGAGCCGCCCTCGCTGCGCCCGGTGACCGGCGGCGGCACCAGGGGGAGCGCCTTGAGCTGAAGATTTCAATTTGTATTGGGAAGCAATTCCTCCCGGGGAGGGTGGGCAGGCCCTGGCACTGGGGGCCCAGAGGAGCTGTGGCTGCCCCATCCCTGGAAGTGTCCAAGGCCAGGCTGGACAGGGCTTGGAGCCACCTGGGACAGTGGAAGGTGTCCCTGCCCATGGCAGGGGGGGGCACTGGATAATCTTTAAGGTCCCTTCCCACCCAAACCAGTCTGTGACTCTGTGCTGTGGCACAGCGATGCTGGGAGGTGCCAGCTCCACACCTGATGCCCTGGTGGCACCTTTCCCCAGCCACCTCAGCCCTCTGCCACATGACCCCATTCCTTACCACACCCGGCTTTGGGACCTCTCTGTTGTGCCAAATAAATCCCCCGGCGCTGAATATCCACTCCTCTGCCCCCAGCTCAGGCTCTGCAGGTACCTGTGGGCAGGTGGGAGCAGTGGGATGGTGTGTCAGAGCGGTGGGATGGTGTGTCCGAACAGTGGGATGGTGTATCACACCTCAAAAGTGAATTCCTGGGTGCAGGAGGGTCAGACCAAGGTCCTGCCTGCACCCCACAGCCCCGAGGGTGCAGCTGGCAGTGCCCCACACACCCCATGGGTCACACGGCCAAGGCACAGCCCATGGAAAGCTCCTTGGTGACACCTGCTTTGGGACTCAACAGGAGCTTACCAGGGGATCAGGTGACTCTGTGACTTGGAAGTCACCTGGCAAGATGACGTTTGCAGGGACCAGCGCTGGCTGCAGCTGCAGGAGCCACACTCCAGCCTCCTGGACATGTATCCTATGGGATAATTAGGGGCAAATGGGATTGCAGTGGCAGGTGTGGCTCTGGGAGGCCCAGAGAGCCAAGTTCAGGCACACACAGGGGCGAGGATGTGACAGCGATGGGGAAGGACTGAGGTGACACGCTGTACACTGCGATTCCTTTTCTCCCCTCCCACTGATCCCTAAGTTTTCCTGAAATTAGGCAGCATCTGTTTCTCCTTTCAGTGTCAGCAGTGTAAACAAAGTGCATCGGCGATGTTTGGGTTCCATAAATCTCTGGGTTTTGGCTCCTCTGCAGACGCGGTCGGGGCTCTGATCCGGCGCCAGGCACACGGAAGCTGTTGACAGAGCGGGGTGACCGTGGGGAAGTGTGGGACCCTGCCTGTCACTTCGGGAACTGTCACCTCCCCTGGCCCTGGGCTGAGACAGCTCCTGGAACAGCAGCTGCTGCCCCGGGGATGGAGCTCCCAGGGGCTGGGGGGGACCAGCACCCCATGGATGGCCCCACCGGCCATCACAGAACCCTTTGGGCTGGAAGGGACCTTCGAAGGGGGCAGGGACACCTTCCACTCACCCGCGTTTCCCATCCATCACCTTCCCGTCCTGCTGCAGCCTCAATTTCCTTGGCTGTCTCCTCGGACACGTCCCCCTGCCAGACTCGTGCTGTTGCCACGGTGGGGAGCCCAAATCCTTCGGGAAGGGTTTGTCAGTCCGGGGAGCCCCCATCCTTTGGGAAGGGTTTGTCAGTCTGGGGATCCCCCATCCTTCGTGAAGGGTTTCCCTGTCCAGGGAACCCCCATCCTTCAGGAAGGGTTTGTCAGTCTGGGGATCCCCCATCCTTCGTGAAGGGTTTCCCTGTCCAGGAGCCCCCATCCTTCGTGAAGGGTTTCCCTGTCCAGGGAGCCCCATCCTTTGGGAAGGGTTTGTCGGTCTGGGGAGCCCCCGTCCTTCGGGAAGGGTTTCCCTGTCCGGAATCCCCCATCCTTCAGGAAGGGTTTGTCAGTCTAGGGAGCCCCCCATCCTTCGTGAAGAGTTTCCCTATCTGGGATCCCCCATCCTTCATGAAGGGTTTCCCTGTCTGGGATTCCTCATCCTTTGTGAAGGGTTTCCCTGTCCAGGGAGCCCCCATCCTTCGTGAAGGGTTTCCCTGTCCAGGGAGCGCCCATCCTTTGGGAAGGGTTTCTCTGCCCGGCCTCCAGCACAGCCTGGTCCCCAGGGTGTGTTAAATCCCTTCTGCAGTTCAGCAAGGATGACCTGGGGCATCGCTCTGCAGCTGCTGCTCTGACCCTGGTGCTGAGATTGGGTGCAAAACTGAGCCCCTCCATCGTTTAAAACAGAGCAGATGCATCACCCCAGCTGGAACCAGACAATTACTTAATTCTGATTTTAGTTCTTTTCTTTTCTTTCTTTTTTAAATAATGGAATAGGAATTAGTATTCCCTGTGACTTTTCCTTTCTAACCCGCCTGCTTTTCCCCGAAGGATTGTTAATGAGACACTCCATGGCCTCGAGAACACAGAAAACAGGCATTTTCCTTGTAAACACAGCAGCCCAGTGGTTTGCTGGAATTCACCCCAGAACAGAATCACCCTCGGGTTTAGAGGTCACACTATAAGCAGATACTTTACCATAGTTCTACATTTTCAGACTGAGGAACACACAAACATACGAGATTTTCCTTTGCCTGCTAAAGAAAAACAGGGGATGTGAATCCAGGCAGACACCGACCTTGGTGCTGTCTGAGGGCTGATTTGGGGACCTCCAGGGCTTGCACACCCTGATCCCACCTGGCCCCAGTTCTGTATTTCCCTCCTTGGAACCCCCTGTACTTTGTAAACATCAGAGCCAGGACCTTTTTTCCAGTCTCCTTTCTGTACAATGGGCTGTTTGCCCCGGTAGTTCAGAGGAAGGTGATGATGATGATGAGGAGGAGGAGGATGGGGCTGCTGCCCAGGTAGCTCAGAGGAAGGTGAGGAGGAGGAGGAGGAAGGGATATAAACCCCTTTTGCCCTCCAGGCTGGAAGGTCAGTGATGGGCTCTAAGCCTCACTTTTGATCATCTACGTGAGAAAATGCAGATTTGCCAGTTCAGTGTCTGATCCAAGATTCGAGAGAAGCTCAGTCCCAGCAACACAGAGATGCTGCAGAGTGGAGGGGTGTTATTCCAAGGCCAAGATCTACCCAATGAGATAAATAGCAAAGAATGGGAAAAACATCAAAAGGAGAGGGATTTTTTCAGAAGGAATAGGACTTTCTCTGAGGAGAACTGGGGGGAAGGAGGAGGCATCAGGAGCCCACACAGCTTATGGGGCTGCTGACCTTCAATCCAGGCAAAAGCTGCTCCTCGCTGAGGTCAAAAGTTGTATTTGCTTTTTAAGAAATGCCTCAGCTCCTTTATCCAAGAGCAACAAGCCCGCGTGTCTCGGGGAGGAGGGAGAAGGGAGGCACTGGGGTGGAACAGCAGCTGGAGCAAAGCCCCTCACAGCTGGGTGAGGCACAGCTGGGTGAGGCACAGCTGGGTGAGGCACAGCTGGGTGAGGCACAGCTGGCAGCACTGCCGGGCAGGGCACCCTCTTCATGCCAGCCGGGCACAAGAGCCAAAGGCTCAGCAAAAGACTCCTGGCACTGCGCTGGGATGCCCAGCCCCGAGGAGCTGCTGACCCAGAGGAGCTGCTCACCCAGAGCTGCTGCTCACCCAGAGGATCTGCTCACCCTGAGGAGCTGTTGACCCAGAGTTGCTGCTGACCCCAAAGAAATGCTCACCAAAAGAGCTGCTGACCCCAAGGAGCTGCTGACCCCGAATTACTGCTCACCCCAAGGAGCTGCTGACCTCAAGATGCTGCTGACCCTGAGGAGCTGCTCACCCCAAAGGAGCTGCTCACCCAGAGGATCTGCTCACCCCAAGATGCTGCTCGCCCCAAGGAGCTGCTGACCCCGAGGAACTGCTGACCCCGAGGAGCTGCTGACCCCTAGATGCTGCTCACCCCAAGATGCTGCTCACCCCAAGGAGCTGCTGACCCAAGATGCTGCTGACCCCAAGGAGCTGCTGACCCCAAGATGCTACTGACCCCAAGGAGCTGCTCCCCCCAAGATGCTGCTGACCCCAAGGAGCTGCCCACCCCAAGGAGCTGCTCCGCCCGAGGCTCAGTGCTCTGGAGGGGCATCCTGAGGGCACAGCTTGGGACCCCATTGCCCCGAGCGCAGAAAGGAAGGGTTGGCCCGGGGGAAGCAGCTTCAAAGACATCAGGTGGAAGAGTGGGAAAACACCTCCAATTGAAACTGTGGAACGGGCTCAGCCACTTTCAGATTCCTGAGGGAGTTCAGCCTCATCTTGCTATTTTTCCCCATCTTCCTGTCTGTGGAAGCTCTGACATTAGTCCTTATTCCTGTGTAAAACACTCAATAACCTCTTTTAAAGTGATTTTTGAATTCAATTATCTGCACGTTTCATTGACAAGGCAGGAGACACATAAAGCAGCTGAAAGAAGAAAGGCATTTTTGAATACCTCCATGGATAAAGAGCCCAGATGAAAAGCAGATGTTGGAGGCAGCTGCATAAAACAAATATTAAGGAGGCCAGAAAAGAGATCCTAAAGAAATAACATCCCTAGTGATGTGCTTCACCAGCACCATCTCTGTGCTGCTGGTTACAGCAGGCAGGTTTTTAGCCAGCCAGGTTTTTAGCCAGCCAGATGTTAAGCCAGGTTGGCCATCCCCACCTTTGGGCTCCCTGCTAAAGCTGTGCCAGTTTGTAGCCCCACTGATACCCCAAAACTGCCCCCAAAGCATCACTGCAGCCTCCTCTGGGGCTGGGTGGTGGCTCCACACAACCCTCACCATCTCCCTTCACCCTCTCTCCTCACTCCTGGGATGTGTTTACATGAAATATGGTCTCCCTGAATTTTCATTAAGAACTAGGAAATGGAAGAAGAAATTAATTACAACTTCTACTCTCCCCTTCCCTTAAAGGGGAAAAAAGAAAAACCAGCAGAGGGGGGAAGGGATTAACTAGTTGCAAAACAAAAGATCTTTGTTTTCTCTACAAAGTAAACCATGTCTCATAATCTTTTTCATGAAATCCTTTGAGATTATTGCTGTTGTTAATTAGCTATGAACAGACACCTCCACGCAGCCCTTCCCTCCCCATCAGCAGAGGCCACGCTGCTGCTGATGCTGCGTGTCCCTGGCAGGTGCCAGAGCCATGCCATGTCCTGCTGCAAGGCCCCAGGTCAGTGCCCTTCTCTCCCTGTCACGGAGACCTTAATTAGATTTTTTCCACAGTATAAAATTGGAAAAAAAAAAAGATAAAATGAAGCTGCAAGACCAAGGCTTACTTGGGCATTTTTAGTCCACTGTAGACCAAGAGTTGACCCAAACCACCAAGAAGCTCTTGCACTGTCTTTAAAAGGCTTTTAGTGCAAACTGATTCACCACACCTGGAACTGAAGAAAGGAAAAATCCACTTTCCTTTCAGTTTGGCCAGTTTTCTTTCCCGAGCCCCGTGGACGGTACTGGACAGTGAGTGTGTTCGACCCCCTGAACGCACGAGGGGCCACCAGGCCTTCCTTCCCCACGAAATCCAGCCATTTCTAAGCACTGCAGAACAGCCCAAATTTAATACAAAACAGAGCAATAAGACCTTTTTCCCCCTAATAAATAAAATCTGTAATAATTACAGTACAGGATGCTGCAGAGACCTGGTGATTAAACACACCAGGAGATACTTGGTCGTACTCAATACAATACAAAACTATAAACAAGTCAAGTTCCTGTGTCCCAAATCTGCTTGTCATGGCAGGTTTCTCTTCAACACAAATGTTGGAGATGCCACATTTCATTGTCTGCAAGAATTCTCCAAGGAGAAAAATTCAGGCAATGAAAATAGTTTGGCATTTGACCAACTATTTAAAATATTTAACAACGACCTTGAGAATTGTACAAGGATCCAGTTAAAGCCATAGTTTAAGACAAAGAAAAAAGGACAAAAATATGTTTCCTTGCAGAATCTGGTCCTAATGTGTGTTTACTGCAAAGCTTATCTCAGCTGTGCTCTGGACACAATGAAAATGAGCTTAAAAACAAGGGAAAAGGAAACAAGTTTCACTCGTTGTCTTAGAACTACTCTGTGACCTTGCATGTATTTGGGAATTAATTGAATTTCCAGAATGCCTGATCACTTCATTCCAAGGAGTCAAACAGTTGCTCGGAGCAAGGACAGTGACAGAATCCTACCCTGATGCATAAGTGGGAGGTTTTCACTCCTGAGCAGGGTGTTTGTGGCTCATTGCAGGTCCAGCTGGATGAGTGAACGAGCCAGGGAGCTGCCTTAGACAAGGGCACTCCAGGCAATCCCAAGGGAATATTCCAAAGGCATCAGCTCCTGTACTGTCTGGATGAGGGCAGGTCCTGTGGAGAAGCCCAAAGGATGGGACCAGAGCTCCTGCCACTGACGACGTGCTCCTGGGGACCCCACAGGACCCTGGCAGGGCTCTGGGGACAGATGGCAAGGCCCATTTATTTATCCTCTATGCTTTCCCAGCCGTGACCATGCCAAAGAGGGAATACATTTGTCCAAGAGGAGCAGAAAGCCACTCCCCTGGCCAGCTGAATCTGGCATTACAGGACCACCTGGCCGTGGGTGGAGGTGGGAGAAGGGGGTTCAGGTCACCCTGGGGTCCCTGTCCTCTGAATTTTGGGCCCAGAGGACTCAGGCTGGTGTTCCCCCATCACCGTGTTGTTCTGCCCCTGCTTTGCACTTTCACCGTGGACCTCTTCATCTTCAGCACCTTTTAAGGCTTCTGTAGTACCCAGATTGCAACTGAATACGTGTGGGGACCTGAGCGCTGCTGGGATACGTTGTCTCTGCGATAAAACTGTTCCTTTCTTCTTCTCTCAACCTGAAAAACAACCCCTGGAGCTCCAGGTGTTTCTTCTGCATGGTTTTTGTGGTCCAACAGACAGGAAGAGGGGCTTTTAGGTGGGGAGATCCCATTTGTCCTCACACCCCCGCATGGCTGGCGACGTAACGTGTCCCTCCTGAAGGCTGAGAAGTTGTGGCCCTTGTTTTTCCCATCCGAGGGGCCCTGCCAGGTTTCCCTGTGGTCCTCAGCAGGTGTATCCCCTGAGAGGAGCCCACACCAAGGGTGCAGACAGCAGCCGTGCTTGGGTCAGGCTGCCAGGACAGGGGGGTTCTCCAAGCTGGGAAGCTCAGGACAGGCTGAGAGGACACATGTGATGGCCTGGGCAATTCCATGCTTTAACCTCTGCTACCCCTTACCTGCCTTTTTATGGATTATGGACTGTCAACTGCTTCCTTATTTCCCAGAAACCCCGGAATGAGAAAGGAAACCACGACCACCTTGGTTTGCCAGCATGAGACCGTTTGCTGCAGCCTCTGCGTTTGGTTTGGGCCATGGCTCTTCACCTTGAGAGGATCTTCTCCAGCTCCCAATCATTCAGTGATGCTCTTCCCATAAATTAACAGAGGATTTGGGAAAAACCCAAAAGCTTCCAGACCTCCAGTCATGAAGTTAAACCAAATCATCCAGGTCATGGCACATTGTCCTCGAAATGCCCTTTGTATATTTAAAAGACGTGTAGATGTGGCACTTGGGGACGTGATCAGTGGTGGCCTTGGCAGTGCTGGGTTAATGAAAGGAATTAAAGAACTAATTAAAGAAACCCCTAAACCAAACAATACTTTTGTATTATCCTGTACCTCTTAGGAGGCTGTAGGAAACCACGTCATGGATCAACACTCCAAGTATTATTCAAACAAAGATCAAAACAAGCACTCCAAAGTAGAGAGCATGTCCAAAGTTATGCAAACAACCCCAGGAGACCCACAAACACCAGCAGCCCTTGCAGGGGCTCTGCTGAGCCTCCAATGGCCTTATCAGACAAGGGCTTGGGGTAGATTGGGTCAAAAAAACCCTTGTCTTTGCTTCAAGACTAGAAAGTGGGTAAAATCCACCTGAGCACTCGGCAGCATTTGCACCATCTTCATAATTCCTCATTTCAACATTACAAGGCCACATTGGAAAGGTCTTGGAGCAGCCTGGTGTAGTGGAAGGTGTCTCTGCCCATGGCAGGGGGTGGAATGAGATGAGCTTTAAGTTCCCTTCCAGCCCAAACCACTCCACAAATCTTAATTTTTGTAAAATGTACACATGCTCTGCATTTATTTTCTGCAATATCTGCAGTATTTTTCAGCTCGCTGGGTGTGTTAAATGGTTACTGTTGTCAATAACATGGTTTCCAAACAATTTTTGGATGGCTTTGTGAGCCGGCTGCCAGCTGGACAGAACAGGGAACCAAGATCCAACTTTCTAGTAACTGTTTGTCAAAGAAAACAAGGTTTCTTAGGGGATATGGAAAGTTTTTCTAAGATTTTAATCCATTTTCCCCTCTGTCCTCAGTTTTGGCACCTGCCATGGATCCACCAGGACCTGTTGATGGATGGCAGGGGCACAGAGGGTAAGAATAACATGTCCAAGAGCAAACCCAACCCAGCAGCTGTCAGGCCTTCCTTGGCGAAGGAGAAGCGACACAGAAACTGTTCAGTGCAGGCAAAGAACAAGCTTATCTTGATTATTAAGGCCACAAATTAAAAAAGGGTTTCATTTCCAGGGTAAAACGAGTCCCTCCCAGCTCAGGAGTGTGGGGAGGAGCCAGGTGCTCTCCCCACAGCGGCGGTGCCGTGACAAAGTCCTGGGGACAACGTGCCAAGCACGTCCCCCTCGTACTTGGGAGATAAAGCACATGTTGAGGGTTTCACAAACAACCAGACCCACTCGCACGAGGCTGCGTTAATCACTTCCATGTGCCTCTTACTGGCTGCAAGGGCTGGAAGGAAGGCAGAGATCAAGGCAGACTGGTCTGATTCATGCTTTTCAGCAACAACACTAGAGATCTTTATTAAACCCTGAGTGCCTGAGCTGTGCTGGCACCTGCTCTGGCCTCGTGCTGCTCCGAGTGGGGGTGTGGAGCATCCATGCACCAGGAGAGGCTGCATGGAACCCTCCCCAGCCCTGCAGTGTGTTCATGGAGTGTGGAAAGCTGGGGGGACACCCACAGCCACCCAAACTTAACCCTGAGATAGCTCAGTTGGTTAGAGCCTGGAGCTAATAGTGCCAAGGTGGTGGGTCCAGTCCCTGGAGGGGCCATCACTGCAAGGCTGGATATGAAGGTCCTTGGGGGTCCTTCCAACCCAGCACATTCTGTGCTCCTGTGGAACTGTCAGCTCTCTGCACCCAGAAAGCTGTCCTTGTCCCAGCCCAGCCGATGAGTAAGGACAGGCCCCATGTCATGGTCCAGGGGTTATGTCATTCCAGTGGGAACCAAGGCAGCAGGAATGATGAGCTGACTGCACCCAACACCAGCACAGCTGGCTGGGAACAAGGCAAACCTCCCCAGTGCTGCTTGTCAGCGCAGCTCTGCTCTGCACAGTGACCGTGCAACACAAAGGGATGCCCACCTCCATCTATTCCAGCAATTTATCCCTTAGGAAAATGTACCTCTGGAAAACCAACAGCGCTCGGCGTGAGCTGCAGATGTGGTGCCGGCTCTGGGAAGCATTTTATGGGCCTGCCTAAATATTTGGGTTTGTGCTCTCCTGCATGTTTTCCATCAGCCTCCTAATCATCCTGTAAAAATAGAAAATCCTCTCTTAAGGAGATAATTACCCAACCCTGAGCAGCTGCAAGGACTCAAACACGGCACAGACACCAAGTGCTCGCAGGCAGCTGCAGTTCCTGATTCCTACCGAGGTCTTTCCCCAGCATTAGTCAGAAAAAGAGGTAAAAGAAGATATAAATCAAGCAACGTCCATTTGCTGTTTCCTGATTCAATTTCCCATGGCCTTGCATGGTCCAGCTCATCTGAGGGTTTGGGTGAGCTCATCACTTTGCATCTCCTCTGCTGGGAAGCCACTGGTCCATTGCTGGCACACAGGGGAATGACCCCCTGGAGCATCAGGTAGCGCAGGTGGGAAGGAAAAGAGCAGAAGGTGGTTGTGCAAAGAGGGTTCTGGTTTCAAGCTGGCCATGCTGACAGCTGGCAGGTCAGCTGTGAGCCACCAGCAGCCTCTCAAATCAAGACATCAAAGAATCCCAGTTTTGTTCACTGTGGCTTCCAAGAGAAAGAGTTCCCGTTATTTCAGGTACCACCCTGTTGTGGCAGCACTGCACGGGATAGAATCATGGAATCACAGCAACACAGAATGGTTTGGGTTGGGAGGGACCTCACAGTTCCACCCCTGCCATGGGCAGGGACACCTTCCATGGGCAGGGACACCTTCCACTAGCCCATGGTGGTCCAAGCCCCGTCCAACGTGGCCTTGGACACTTCCAGGGATGGGGAAGCCACAGCTTCCCTGGGCAACCTGTGCCAGGACCTGCCCACCCTCACAGGGAAGAGTTTCTTTCTAATGTCCAGTGTAAATCTTCCCTCCTTCAGCTTAAAGCCGGTGCCAGAGCTCACCTTGCCTGGGACAGGGACACCTGAGCTCAGCTGAGCCCTCAGTGTGAGAACAGAGCGGGGCTGTCCCCGAGTGAGTCCCCCCGGCTTCGTTTCTGGGCACAGTTAATTAGCAGGGATGCCCCTCTGGCTTCATTTCTGGGCACAGTTAATTAGCATGGTCGCGCGGCCCCAGCAGCAGCAGCAGCTCCAACCTCAGCAGAACCCCATGGGATGGGCACCCTGACGCAGCCAGGACCCCAAAACAGCAGGGGCAGCACCTGCAAGGTGTGGTACTAATGAAAGGCCGTGTCTGCAAGGGCAAACATGCAAATGCATGCAAATCCATCAGGAATCGTGGAATCACTAAGGTTGGAAAAGCCCTCTAAGGTCTTCAAGTCCAGCTGTTAACTTAAGACTGCCACCTTCCTCACTGCACCATGTCCCCAAGTGCCACATGTACACATTTTGTGAACATTGTCAGTGTTGGTGACTGCACCACTGCCCTGGGCAGCTCTGCCAGGGCTGGACAACCCTTTCCATGAAGAAAATTTCCCTAATATCCAATTTGAACTTCCCCTGGCCCATCCTGTGGCCGTTCCCTCTCCTCCTGTCCCTGTTCCCTGCGAGCAGAGCCCAATCCCACCCTGGATCCATCAGGGAGTTCAGAGAGCCAGAAGGTCCCCCCTGAACCTCCTTTTCTCCAGGCTGAGCCCCCCCAGCTCCCTCAGCCGCTCCTGCTGCTCCAGCCCCTGCCCTGCTCCATTCCCTTCCCTGCACACGCTCCAGCCCCTCCGTGTCTTTCCCATCATGAGGGGCCCTGATGCTGCTGTGGGGCTCTAAGAATGTGTTAAATGACCTGCTTTCCACTACTTTGAAAAGCCAGGGGAGAAGCTCCTGGAGAAGTCTGGGTTTACCTGAAAATCAAGCCAAACGAGTTTTCCTCCCCCTTTTCTGTGCAATTCTGTCATGGAAGGGAGTCTGCCTGTGGAGGTATCGAGTTCGCAGCAGTTTAAATGTTAAACGTGGCCTGGAAAAGCAGAGCTTTTTAAAAGATTTCATTGACTGTTGTTCCGCCTGCGCCGTGTCCCGCCTGTGCAAATGGCACGTCCCCCCTGCACAAGCGCTCCATTCATCTGCCCTGGCCACCAGCTCTCCCAGGGTTGTAGGGCCAGCCCCAGTGCCCCAGCCCCATTACAGGGGGGTTTGGGGCCGTGCTGGGGCTCCTTTCATCTCCCAACCCGTCCGGGCTATTTTTCCACGGCAGGTTCCAGGGCTGTGCCTGTTGCTGGGTCACTTCTCGGTGCCCCGAGTGTTTCTGGAGAGCTGCTCAGCTGAGATCAACCTCGGTGCTCCACACAGAGCTCTGAGTCGGTGCAGCTCAAGAAATCCTCCCAGATTAAGGCAAACTCACCCAGAGACACCACGGCAAAGGTGCAGGGGCTGGGGGACAGCCTGGGGACAGAGGGCAAACAGCAGCCCCCTGCCTGCTTCTTTTCACGGGGCTTTCGTGAGAAGAGATTTTGTTCTAAGCGTGTTCCAAGGTTTGGTTGAGGGAGGTTTTATATCATTTGTCCTGGTTTGTATAACACTCCCTCCCATGCATTCCCCAGGGACACCAGCTCCTCCCTGGGGGAGAAGGGTCCAGAAACTCGCCTTCCTTTCTGCCTTCCCAGCTTCCAACCTCCCTTTGGAGAGCAGGGACTCAAGGACCATCCTCTGTGGTTCCGCCAGGCTGAAGACATGCCCCAGCATCCGTGCCTGGCTCTGCTCCTTGGAGCCCTTGGCTGGGCTCTGGCCCTGCAGCCACACCAGCCTCGGGGCCAGCTGCCTTTTTTGTCTCTGGACCAAAGACAAGACACATGCCAGGAGCACAGGGTGAGGTTTTCAGGCCAGGCTGAGCCTTGGGCTGCTCCCAGTGCTTCCCTACAGAGATCTTGAATGTGCTCCCTGGCTCAGCACCAGGAGGGAAAAAAAATGGTCAGTGAAACCAGCGAAATCATGAGTTGGGAGCCACATTTCAAACCTCTTCTTCTCTCAGTTGTCCTCATCCAGCCTGTCCGATCCACGGATGCTGGTGCAGATAAAGCTCCACAACCCAGTGGCAGGGCCCAGTGACACGCAGCAAACAGGAAGCCTGTGAGAGCTATCACAGCTTTGTGAACACAAATGTCCACCTGCCAATGACAAAATTCAGGTTGTGACAGCTCCAGAATATGCTCTTTCTGCAGTTTTCCCTCAGAACAGAACAAACAAAGTGAAGTGATTCCCAAGGGATATTCAGGAATCTCACAAGAGAAAATACACACTTTTACAGTCAGGTTTTCCCTTGTTTTCTCTAATCAAACATACAGGTCTCTAACCAAACATGTATTCTTCTAAGCAAACACACATCTCTCTAAGCAGAGATACATTTCTCTAAGCAAAGATATGTTTCTCTAAGCAAACATATGCTTCACATTTCAGAAAAGTTAATATAAAATATCCAGCCATGGATTTCAAGATCCCCTGCTGTTTTAAACAGCCTGTATTAAGACTTCTGCAAGTCTTTCTCTGGTGGCTGGATGTGTAAAAAACTCTTTGCACCCATTTCCCTCCCAGTAAATTTGGTAGAACACTAAATTGGGATTCCTTGCTGCATCCTGCCCTGGGTGGAGGAGAAGCCTCGTGGGATGCCCAGCTCCCCCCTGCACGTGGGATGACAAACCACCCAGTCAAAGCTGGCAATGACGTCCTGAGCAGAAAAAAGAAAACACCCAAAAATGTCAGAGACCAGCAGCTGGTAAACCTATATGTAGGAAAACAAATAGCCCCAGCTTTGATTGCTGAGCTCACAGCAGAGGTTACTTACCTTGGCACGTCCACATTCAGGACACTGGGCTGTAATTCCTTCCCAGTGCTAAGCAAAACCATGTGTTCCTCTGGAACAAGGGGAAAGTTTAACTCCAGGGCTGGGCAAAGGCAGAGCTGGAGAAAAGGAGGCTCAGGGGGGACCTTCTCACTCCCTACAACTCCCTGCCGGGAGGGGGGAGCTGGGGAGGGGGTCGGGCTCTGCTCCCAGGGAACAGGGACAGGAGGAGAGGGAACAGCCTCAGGATGTGCCAGGGCAGGGGCAGGTTGGATATTGGGAAAATTTCCTCACTGAAAGGGTGGTCAGGCATTGGAACATCTGCCCAGGGCAGTGGTGGAGTCACCGCCCCTGGAGGTGTTCAACAGACATGTGGATGTGGCACTTGGGGACATGGTTTTGTGGCGGACCTGGCAGGTTTATGGTTGGATTCAATGATCTTAGAGGGCTTTTCTGACCTTAATGATTCCGAGGGACCCTCATGCAGCCCAAAGCACCTGCAGTGGAAGCAAAGCTGAGCTCATGCACTGGGGAAGTTTTTCCTTCCATCAAGTGGCTTTATAAAGACTCTTCCCCCCACCCCTTCTCCATCATTAAAAATTATCGTGAATGCTGGAACCAATGCTTTCCAACCAAAACAGCCTCAGTTCTGGTTCATCTCCCAGGAACGGTATTTGGTTGGTGTTGAAAAGCTCAGACTGAGCTGTCATTCGGTGTCACTGTCCTCATTAAAACATAATTCAGTCAAAATTAAAGAAAAGCACATAAAAAAACAAAGATGGGGAAAACAAGCTGTTGGACCCTGGGCTGTGCTCTCCACCATCCCGACCAGCAGCTCCCCAGGAGTGGGCACAGCATCAGGGGCAGCAGTTGCCCGAGGCACCTGCAAAGTGGTCCTGGCATCAGAGATGCACCATCAGCAGCAGAAGTCAGAGGAAGCCAAGCTGGAGTGTGAAGAGCCAACAGAAAGTTAAAAAAAAAAAAAAAAGGCTGCCATTTTCTATCACTCTCTGCACACAGATATCACCAAGGCCAAAGGACACCCCAGCCCCAGGGGTGAAACCCTAATTCCCAAGGGATCCTCAGGAATAAGCCATTTACTCCAAGGTGAAGGGGAGGACCATGTTCTTGGCAGCTGAGGACAGTGTGGACCAAAAGGGTGGTAGGTGAGGAAACATTTCAACATCAGAAGGGGCTACCCAGGGAGGTTTGGGGCCTTCAGCCCTGGAGGTGCCCAAGGCAGGACTGGCCGTGGCACTCAGTGCTCTGGGCTGGGGGACAGGGTGGGCATTGGGCACAAGGTGGGCTCCGTGGGCTGGGAGGGCTTTCCCAACCTCAGGGATTCTGGGATTTTGTGATTTTGGAAGGGCTTCGGTAGGATTTTGGAAGATGGTAAGAGAGGTGATTTGGGAAAGCTAAAGAAAACCAAAAGAGTGGAGCTCCTGTTTACAGAAGAGGTGTAACAGCCACTTGACAGAGAAGGAACAGGCTCTGGCCACTCCTTCTGGTCAGCAAAATGTAGGATCAAAGCAGCATTTCGGGAGGATCTGCTCCCTTTCAAACTGCCTCAGTGAACCACACTCAGGGAAAGCGGGAGTGGTGAACCCTTTGAACAGGGACCTGCCGTGTAACTGCTATTTAAAGATGTGTCAGCATTCGGATAAATATAGGATCTGTTTGTAATGGTCCAACAAGCCACCTCAGATCCTCGGGGGAGTATTTATTGTGAGCTGCAGCCGAGCACAGCCACAGCCACTGTCATGGCCACAGCCACTGTCACTGCACAGCCACAGCCACGGCACTGCCACAGCCAC
>VWZG01001908.1:58343-71298 GCA_013396735.1 Grallaria varia
GCCACAGCCACAGCCATGGCACTGCCACAGCCACTGTCACAGCACTGCCACAGCCACAGCCACAGCCACAGCCACAGCCATGGCACTGCCACAACCACAACCAGAGCCACTGTCACAGCCACAGCCACTGTCACAGCCACAGCCATGGCACTGCCACAACCACAACCAGAGCCACTGTCACAGCCACAGCCACTGTCACAGCCACAGCCATGGCACTGCCAAACCCCAGCTCTCGAGGCAAACCCTCCCTGTGCCGCTGTGGAAAACGGCCCTGCGTGGGCTGGAGATGGAGCGGGGATGGCCCAGCACCCAGAGCCCCCACCGAGGGGACACCACGCAGGGGCCACGGCCACACGTGGCCCTTATGGATCCGCAGGACATGGGGTGACAACCCCAAGGACCCAGACAAATTCCAGGCTGGTTAATTGCTTTCTGTCTCCCTGAACTGCCCAGCATTTCCCTTTGGATGTGCTGGTTTCTGCTTCCTGTCCCAATTCTAGCTGGAGCCAGAGGCCCCAGAGATGGAGCTGAGAGGCTGCTGGAGGAGCTGCCTCCACTGGAAACCCAGGAGCTGGATTATACAACAATATTCCAACCCACGGAGCTCAGGCAGGAGCCACTCAGGTGTATTATAAACAAGGAAAGCATCCTATTTCCCCCCATTCCACAGCTTTGGGGGAGCCCATCATGATTAATAATTAGTGAAATTACATTGCAAGGAATAGAAAACCACCAGGAAAGACATTAATCAGACAATGTAAAGCTATAGGGGTTCATTTACTCTGGTCTTTTCACTTCAGTCAATATAACCACTATTAAATGTTAACTCAAATCCTTGCTTTAAGTAAATTCTCTCCCGTGGAAGAAACAAGACAGCAAGGGAGGGAAGACTTGAAACCAGGAGCAAATCCTGGGAGACGCATTTGTCCTTCCCTGTTCCCTTAGTGCTGATAAAATGGGAAGCCCATGAATTATGAGTGAGGGTCTCCGGTTTCATGGAGAGCTGGTCCCTGGAGCAGGGCAGTGGTGCCTTCCTGAGGCTGGGGAGGACATCACGAATCGACAGAGAAGAGGTAAAAGGTAAAAAATGTAGCCCTGGCCCTGCTTGTGTTGCTTTGCTCTTTAAAACAATGCTTTCACAAGTGATTCTTCTCCTCTGATAACAGAGGCAAACGTTATCCAAGGATTTCCACTCTTATCTAGGGAGCTCCTGGACAGAGTGGCCTTTCCCCTGGCACGGTGAGCTGCCTCTTCAGGCTCCTCTTCCCTCTGGAGTAAAAATGCTTTCAGCCAAGCAGCTTTTATTTGGTACATTTCCCATATTTATTTGCTTGGGGCTCTTTTTTCCACTTGTGGAATCACAGAAACACATCAGAGGCCCCTGGGTCTGTGACTTGGGCAAGGGGCTTTCTGTGGGATGAGCAGCTGGGACCTGCAAACGTATCCCAGAGAGTCCTCAGTGCTGGAACAACTCCGGGACAGAGGGGACCACCGTGCCAGGGAGCCCAGGCACTGCTGGCACTGTGCCCTCGGGGGCTGGGACACAGAGGGGCTGCGATGGGCACCTGCATCATCTGTGCCACAACCTGCTGGCACAGCAGTGCCCTGGCAACCCCGCCGGCTCGGCTGGCACGGAGGTACCACAGGGTGCCTTTGCTCCAAAACAAAAGGAAAGTGGCCAGTGCTTCCATTTTCATCCCTGGAGTTTCTATTCTGCTGTTTTAGCCGAGGTGAAAATAACAGTTCATGGACTTCCAGAGTGAAATATGGTCCAGGGCAAAGTGAAGAGAAACAAGAAACATTAGAGAGAGCCTGGAATAAGCAATTCCTGAGCTCAGGCAAACAAACACTAAAGAAATATCTTTTTCCTACCTCTTCTGCGTTAGGTGGCAACACACTGAAGTCTTGTTAGCAGAACCTTTCCTCTTTATTGCTCGTTTCCACATAGCAAGCAACCTACTTTCTCTAAAGAACAAAGGTATTTTTGAAGTCTCTGGCACTTTGTGCAGTTGGGAAATGCAGGGCTGTGACGGGCAGTGTGTCCCCCCCTTCTCCAACCCCACCTCGTGGAGAGAGGACCTGCACGGAGAGCTCCCAGCCCCCTCGTTTGCCAGGGCTTTTCTAAATCTATGCCTCAAAAATGTACTTAAAGACATTATTAATAACAACATCAGTGCTCTGCCCACTAAGAATTGCCCATCACTGTGCTGAGGGATTTCCTTCCATGATATGTACACTATGGTTCTGTCTAGGTTTCCATTATTCAGCCCATGAAGGCTTTTCCCACTTCCCTCGGGAGCCTCCACCGAGGCCCAACACTCCTCATTGTTAGAAAACTTCCTGATATTCAGCTGCTTCTTCCTTCTATTCATGCCCAGCAGGATTGTGCTCCTGCCCGGCTGTGCCTTCCATTGTTTGGGGTGCTCCAGCCCTTTCAAACCCAGAGTTTTTGCTGTCAGAACACGGAATATATTCACTGACTTCTCACAGCCTTTGGGTTTGTTGATATTTTATATCCCTCCACTGCCCCAGGACGTTGCCCCAGCTCCTGCCTGGACGTGGCCAGTTGGGCTCCTCTCATTTACTGCCCTGCAGTGGCTCTTCCAGCCATTGTGGCTCTTCATCTTTCCCTTCTTTGGGTGGAACTCCATTTACTCCAGTAAAAACCAGCCCTTGCTGATGTCCTGTTACAGTCTGACTGCAGGCGCCCCATGGCATCAGCCCAGGGAGGTGGGAGGGATGAGATATGGGCACAGGACCTGCTGCTGGCACTGCCAGCTTGGGCTGGGAGTGACCTCAGGGATCATCCAGTTCCAACACCCCTGCCATGGGCAGGATCATGTTCCGCTGCCCCTGCTAAAAACATGCTCCACCGTGCCTGCAATAGGAAACACTGGTTGGCTGTCACTGGGATTCAGGAAAAAAAGAAGAAACCAACTCTCTTTCACCCAATTTTCATTAAAACCCGCTCTGCTCCCCAGCGTGGGGAGACAGAGGGAAACGTCTCGGTGTCCCCTTGGACACAGCCAGCCACCACAGCAGGGATGTCACAGGCCCTGCTGGCAGGGGCTCTGCTGGGAAACACCTGCTCCCTCTTCCAGGGATAAGATTTCGGCATAACTGGTGTCTCCTGCCAAAACAACGGCGTCTGTTCCCACCAGCGCAGGGGCTGCAGCATCAGGAGCTGCCCCTCGGGGCTGGGCACGAGGGATCAGCAACCCCACACCCCCCAGCAAAGAGGACACAGCGAGCTTCTGAACTCACCCTGGAGCAGAGAGTCATCGGGAATCTCTTTCTTGCCCGGAGTGACTCCTGGATGTGGTTTCTGGGGAGACTAGATTGGGTCACGCACATTGGAAATTGCTCTGTGTTATGGGGAAGATGAGGAACGAGTGAGGAGTCTCCAAAGTGAATCCCTTCTCCATCAACAGGAGAAATTAAAGGCTCCGAAATGGCTGAGACAAGCTTGGAAGAGACAGATTAAATTACTGTAGGACATGGAAAGCAGAGGAGAGAGCGGGTCAGAAACGCAGAGAGGACTCTGACTGCAGGGCTGGCACTCCTGGCTTGGTGGGGATGATCCCCGGCAAATAAAAGCAAAGGCTGAGGCCAAAACATGAGGTTTAGAGGGATATTCAGGTTCAGGCCTTGGTGCCATCTGAGCTTTCAGTTTGTCTGACCCAGCAAACAACAGGAATTTTTGATTTACTTTCCTACACTGAAGCACATTTCAGTAGCTCATAATCTACTGCCTTTGCTTGAGTTAAGTGCATTTGGAGAAGAAATATCCTGGCATCTCTTAGCAAGAAGTCCTGTTGGATAGGAAAGTAATGGAATGTTGAGTGCTGATAAATAACAAACCAGGATTTTTAAACGGAGCCTTTTTAAAATTGCAAGGGGACTGCTTCAAATGAGCACTTGCTTCCATTTTTAATTTTCTGCCGTCTCTCTACAGCACTTAAAATTATTGAAAAGCCCCTTCTAAATGTATATTAAAAAAAAAACAAAAAGCAAACAATCACCAAAACCAACAAACTGAACAGGGTGAGGCTTTGCACTTCCATTTGTTTCTAAAGTGATTTTTGGTCGTTGTGTTATAAAACTCTTCGAAAAAGATTTCAAATGGAAGCCCTGACAAACCGTTGAGCATTAGTGAACACCACAACATTAGTGAGGTCCTGGAGGGTTATAGGACCAGAAAATCATGTAATTGCTTGCTTTGGAAGGAATCTTAAAGCTCATCCCATCCCACCCCCTGCCCTGGACAGTGACACTTCTTCTGTCCCAGGTTGCTCCAAGCCCTGTTTGACCTGGTTCTGCCAACTGTGTTTCTGTAAAGTGATNTCTGCCAAATCTGCTCAGGAATTTTCCTTTAAAATCTCTTCCAGCACCAACTGTGTTTCTGTAAAGTGATCTGTTTTCTTTCTTCCCCCAGGAAAATGCCAGTATTGCTGATTTTTTTTTCCCTTTAGTTTTCCTGGGAAACTCCTCAGTGAAACACTCCACTCAGAATAGAACCTGTTGGTTTAATCGCACCAATAAAGACCCTCTGGGATCACCCAGACATTAAATGTTATTCTGTAGGAGTTTTGGTCCTGAAGCTGATGCTTTAAAAGTGTGAAACCTTGGGAAGTTCTGTGCCTCATAGGATGAGAGAGTGATATCACAGGCAACATTTCTAAATCCACCAGTCTGAAGCACAGAGAGTTGGTATTTTGGCACCATGGGGACATCCCCTTCCCCAGGCAGGGTTCCCAAACCCCTGTGGTGCCTTGAAGCCACTCCTGGAAGGTCCTTTTTAAGCTTGTCATGGACTCTATGGACGGAAGGTTCCGTGGAAGCCTCAGGATGAACCAAAGCCATGCAATATTTACCTCCCAAATGACAAATGAATTCTGCTGCTGCAGGAAAGCACGGGAAGGAAACGAGCCCTGCCAATGAATAGAGAAGGAAAGGGACGAGCTGATGCCTCCATCATTTATCTTCTAGTGGCCTTGAAAAGCAGTTTTGATTTGGATTCTGCTCTTTGGCTCCCTTGAGTGTTCCTAAGCAACCTGAAGTGGGAAAATTGGCACAATAAAGCATCAATTGACTGAAAATATTCGGTAGGTTTGACAGCAGGAGAATTAAGCTGGGAAAAGCAGTATGTTGGTCTTCTGGGGAAAATTATTCCTTAAATTCAGGTATCCCTGTGTGGCTGAAATCCATGGAACCTGCACGTGTCAGTCCCAAAGCCACCCCAGCACTGATCCAACCAGAGATGTCCCAGAAGGGCCATATCAGTGGGGTTTGTGTGCACAAGCAGAAAACACTGCAAATGGGGTGAAACTGCTGCTCAAACACCTTGTGCCTCCTCAGCAGCCGCAGCTTCCAATAAGATAAGAGCCCAGTTTCCCTTGTTTTCCAAAATAACCCCGGATTATTGATGTACTGCCAATGTTTTCACAAGGAGAGTTCACTAAATCCCACCCTGTCCCAAGTCTAAGGGGAGCAGGGCGGGGACCCCGTACGGGCTGAGCAGATGAAGAGCCCAGGACTCGATTCATTGTTTTTCCATCCGAAGGAAAACACTTGCCTGTAACTGTAACCAAGAAGAGAGGCAGCCTCTCCTCTCTTCGTGTTTGGCAAATAAATCCCTGCTAAGGGCACTGTGTTGGAAATGTTTGTACTTTATTTATTAACAAAAAAGACACAGAGTAGGTTGATAGCACAATATTTGGCTTTTTTGAGCTGATGTGGAGAAGGATAAAGGCCTGCATGTGTTGCTTTGGGAAATGGGCCTTGCAGGGCAGCAGGAATATATTGCTCTAGGGATGTCATCTGTCTCATCAATACCAAAAACTTTATGTTCCATAGGGAAGAAACCTGGGATTTAAAATTTTTCTGTGATCTCTAAGAGATTGGAGAGAGGCATCGTGGGTCAACCTGGAGATTCCGCTTCTCCAGCTTCTAGCTTTGGTTATAGCTATCAGAAAAAAATGCTGCTTTTTAAAGAAAAAAAATCCAAACACAGCCCAAAATAAGTGGTGACTGAACAACCTGCTCACTAGAGATGCTTTTGGATTCAATGGCACCCACGGATGGATGTGAAGTCAGAACCACTGCAAGGGTGTAGAAGGACAGACTCCGCAAAGGGCACAAATACCATTCCCAGCCTCCTGACAGATTAGAGGTAACAGTATTAGGAGTTTTCCCAGCCCTTGAAGTTCCCAACAGCTGAAGACTTTTTTTAGGAGCCTTTAATGAAACCGTTAACTCCGGAGAGAAAGCAAACATCCCAGCCAGGCACAGCTGCCTGGGTCCATTCCAGCAACAGCCAAGCTGGCACAGTCACCACGTTCTGCCTAAATACTGTCAGAGGCACAGACGTTTTGGGTTAAGATTTATGCCCTGTTTAATCTTCTAGGAGTCCTCAGCCTCCTCTCTACCGGGTTTACCCAGCTCCGGTGGTGTGGAAGCTCAAGCACAAGATGTTAATCAAGCAGCTCGTGCTAATGTGTATTGACACCCCAGCCTCTCACATCCTTCTTTCCCCCAAAAAAGGCGATTTCGAGCCCCGAGGTGTTGGTTAATGGTCCAATCAGCCTCGCATAAGAATGGCTGTGAAAAGCAGTCGCGTCCCCCCGGGGATCAGGATTTCCACTAAACCAGCCTGGAAACGCCCAAAGCCACTGAAACTGGATTTCTGAATGTAAACTTAGTGGTGATACTGGTGGATTTGACATCCTGAGCCTTTTGCCAGCCCACGCTCGGCCGTAACCAGCGACCCCCAATGCCTTTGGCCACCCCTTCACCATTGACCCAAATCTTTTGTCTCTTCAGCAGCTGAACGAGCCAGACGGACCTTTGACCACGAGGAGCAGGAAACATTTGCCCCGTCCCCGTTTTCAGCCCCGATCCACGCTCCCGTTTCGGTGTTTTATCGCCCCGTGAGCTCTGCGGGGCTGAGGTTTTGCGGCCCGGAGCGGGGCTGTTACATGAGATATTCAGGAAGTTATTTGCATGGGCTGGATAAAAGCCCGGGGCAGCTGCTGCGGCTGCTGCAGAGGCGACCCGGCGGCCGCCAGCCCGAGCAATAGGAACAGCAGCAGCTCCGGCTCACAATGGGGTGTTTACCGGCCCCGGCGGCCGGCGGGGACAGCCGAGGGGAGCGGAGGAAGAGCAGAGACAAACACAATGCGCTGAGCCAGGCGCCCTAGGAGGGAGGCCGGGCCTCGGCGGCACCCCCGCCCCGCAGCCCATGGACCCGCAGGGCAGGGCAGAGCTGCGGCACACGGGGCTGCTCCTGCGGCCACCGCAGCCTCGGGCCGGCCCGGGGCCGGACACCGAAGGTAAGGGAGGCAGCGGCCCACGGGCAGGGCTGTGCGGGCAGGGCTGTGCGGGGATGGAGGGAACGAGCGGCCCCCGGGCAGCGCTGCGCGGGGATGGAAGGAGGGAGCGGCCCCCGGGCAGGGCCGTGCGGGGAGGGAGGGAAGGAGCGGCCCCCGGGCAGCGCTGTGCGGGGATGGAGGGAACGAGCGGCCCCCGGGCAGCGCTGTGCGGGGAGGGAGGGAAGGAGCGGCCCCCGGGCAGCACTGTGCGGGGATGGAGGGAACGAGCGGCCCCCGGGCAGCGCTGTGCGGGGATGGAAGGAGGGAGCGGCCCCCGGGCAGCGCCGTGCGGGAGGTGCCTTCAGCGCCCGCAGCACCCGCGCTCCCCGCGGCGCTCGGAATGCCGGCCCTGGGAGGGGACGGCGGGCCGGTTCGCCCGCGGGAATCCGGCGCTTTCAGAGTGAGCTGCTGGGGGAAAAGAGCCCAGACTGCTCCAGTCAGCTCCTTTACGAGGATTTAAACTCCCTCCCCCCGCAACAAACCCCGACCTAACAATCAAGCCCTTCCTAAATCTGTTTAGAAAGAGGTTTTATTTTTACGGCCAGCTCTGCTCTGCAGCTCCCCAGTCTCACCCCCTGCTTTCCCCATTCCCAGCTCCCCCCTCTCCCTCTCACTTTTTTAATGGGAAGGTCGAACAATTGCAGCCGCGGAGAGGGAGAGCCGAGCTCCCCAGCGCCTTTCCCAGCGGGCACGCTCCCCCAGGCCGGGTCCGCCAGCCAACTGCTCAGGAAATCCGCGCCGCTCATTGTCGGGCCGTCCTTAAGCTGCTCATTCCGAGCCGGGAGAGGCTCGGGGGGAGAATGCAGAGCTGGAGCCCCGCGGGAGCGACCCCCCGAGCCCTGCCTAAAGAACACCCCCCCTGCCCAATGGAGAGCGCTCTCTCTGGAGCCGCCGGAGCTGCCCCTGCCCGCACAGCCCGTGCCCACTGCCCTGCCCACACTGCCCTGCCCACACAGCCCTTGCCCACTGCCCTGCCCACACTGCCCTGCCCACACTGCCCTGCCCACACAGCCCCTGCCCACGGCCCCGGCCATTCCTGCGTCCCGCTGTCCCCAGCCGCGATGGCAGAGCCGGGCAGCGCCGAGCCCGCTCGGAACAAAGGCCGGCCAAGGGCTGCCACCTCCGGCGGGGCTCAGCGATGAGCGGCTGAGCCCGGGGCAAGCCCGCGGATTTCCCGCGTGGGGATAACGCGGCTCGCGTCCCACGGCCACAGGGGACCCATGGGGGCTGTCAGGGGGCGATCCCGCTGAGCCACCGAGCGCTGAGAATGCCGCCGCCCTGGTGAGTGCCCGCTCCCAACCCCTTCCCAAGGCAGCGGGATTGCAGGGCAGGGTTGTGGTGGCTCCTGAAGCTGCGGGCTCCGAGGGCTCTGGGCGATGGGGCCGGAGCCGGGGATGGGGCAGAAGCCGCGATGGGGCCGGGCTGGAGCTGGGCTGGAGCCGGGGTGAGCGAGGTTTTTCCTACGCTCTCCCTCTCGCAGTGGCTGGGACGGGAAGGGCGGCGGGGTCTGGTTAAAGCGAGAAGGATGAGCTCCAAGTTTTGGGAAAGTAATTACTGCGGAGCTGCTGCTCCAGCCTGGCGGGGGGAATCGTTTCAGCTCGCCCCGTAATTGCACACGCGCGTCGTAACTCTCGTTGTGCCACCGCAGATGACACGTCAAGGACTTTTCTGTGCTGTTGCTTTTGTGTTTTTGAAAAATATCCCTTGGTTACAGCTTTCTTTTGTACTTGAGCTCAGTATCAAAAAGACACTTCAATATAAGCTTAAAAAGGGTTGTATGCAAATGTGGCATAAACGCAGCCTTTCAGCTAACAGCGAGATATGGTTTCAGCTTCACCTAATGGAGAGCTGGTTCCTACAAACTATGTAAAAATTAGGAATTAAGTTATTTATTTGACGCTGAAAACCTTAAACATCTTATTTTCCCCTTTGGCTTTCGTTCATGGGTAAAATCCACTCCTCTTAAGCCGCAAAATTCAATGCGGAAAATTCAAATACAGTTCTAAGCAGACAGAAAAATTGGTGTCCGAAAGTAAAGCGAATGATGAACACATGACTTAAAGATTCAGCTGTTTAGAAGAAAGAGAATTTAACACAATATAAGCCCACTGCAGCAGATTCTGCAGGAGAAGTTTAGGATTTTAGTGACGTTCCCTAATCTTTGTTTGAGAGGAGACAGTTGTGTGTGTTTTTTGTGCTGCTGCCCTACATGAGCCGAACAGTAAAATGCAGAGGATGGGAAGTGCAAAGTTCACAGCTCGGTGATAAGGATATTCCCCCCTCGGAGCACTTTTCCATCTTCTTTCCCTTAGGAGCATTCCCAAAGCTGAAAACAAAACAGGCAGGAAACTTTGGTACTTTAGGGCGTTCAAAAACCTCTGGATTTTAAAAGAAAGTCCTGAAACACATGGGAGGGAGGAAGGGGGGCTGGGTGGGGAGGCTGAGCACGCATTTCGCATGGATCCTCTGAGACTAGAACTGAGAATCCTTCCCGGTGGATAAAAATCAGTGTCTTTCAAATTCTGGAGTTGGGAGCAATGCACAGACAAACACCACTGATCTGATGCCTGAACTCCCCCCTCACGTTCATTCAGAACGTTTCAAGAGGCACTAAACTGTGCAAAACTGCACCTCAGGCCCTGAGGAGCAGGGATGGGAACATTCCCTGTGCCGGGAGAGGATGCACTCCCAGCTGCGAGATGGTTCCCTCCTCCAGCCGTGACCTCGTGGCTGGAGCACCAGGGCAGGAATTAAGGCAGTTTTAGCCAGACCTTGGGGCAGATCCCAAGGAAGGGGTGCCCTGGCGGAGGGGACATGGCAAAGCAATTTGGGATTCTGTTCTGGTGGTGCTGCCCTGGCACTTGGAGCGTGGCCATTGCAGCCATGGGGATTGATCCCAGCGTCCAGGATCCAGCTGTGCCAGCGGCCCCTGGCTCTGCTTACAGCATGATTGAGTTCTGGGGCTCTGTTTCCTGGTGTCTGCATGGCGGTGGAGGGTGTGGTGGTCCCAGCCTGCTGGCTCACAGTGCTCCAGCATCACCAACGAGGCAGGGTGAGCCATCCCAACCCCAGTCTGAGATGGGTTGGGATGGCTCCTGGAGCACACGGCCACCCTCAGGAGGTCTTTCCAGGTCAAGTGTGCGTGCAGAGACTCACTCTGCTCCTCCACACGTTGCTCCTCCTCCGTAAATAAGGACCCGATTTAGTTTCAGGGAAGAGGAGCCACCACCTTTCACAAAAGGGAAATTCTCTGCCTGAAGAGAGGAGTTCTTTATTCCCAGAGCAGACAGTGGCTCTGCAAGGCTTCCTCCTGCACCAGCTTCCCAGTTCAGCCCCATAAAAGGGGGTAAAGATCCACCCGGCGTCGGAGCCAAACCAGCCTTAGCTGACCCCAGCTGGAGGAAAGTTTGCTGAATTATTTGGAATGGGTTGGGTTTGCAGAAAAAAAGAAAGTCTCTTCATCTTGGCAAGTGAAATCAAGGGACATTCATCAGTCCCTGAGCCCCGAGACAAAAGTGGGCGCTGGC
Organism: Grallaria varia; assembly: GCA_013396735.1. Classification (NCBI taxonomy): domain Eukaryota; kingdom Metazoa; phylum Chordata; class Aves; order Passeriformes; family Formicariidae; genus Grallaria; species Grallaria varia. Next base: position 69,241 of record VWZG01001908.1, read on the forward strand.
AGCAGGGCAGGTTCATTCTCTGGACAAAACACAAGCTCATCATACTTTGAGACCCTATTATGGCTGCAAATAGACAGCCACAAAAGACCTCTTATTTTCATCTAATAATAATTCCCATTTTCGTGTCTTGAACCTGCAGATAAGGCACCCTTTTTCACCCCAGCATGTGTTTTGCAAGTGCAAATGGCCATATTTAGCAGTAAAAGCAGCATCCATCCCTTACACAACACCAAAATGTCATTCCCCTGCCCTCAACTCATAGTTAGAAATCTGATGTCTAAGAAACTTCACTGCAGAAACATCTCTCATTGGCTGAGATTTGATATTTTTTGCAGTGTGGAGTAATTCCTTACTTATTATTTTAACAGGGCAGTGCAAATTCACCCCCTGTAGTTGTTCCATGCTCTGTGCTCCCTCCCACCCCTTTCCATTGGACACCACGGGAGAGTTTGCAGGTCCTGAGTTGCTTTTCCACAGAGATGAGGTGAGGGAGATGACAAGAAAACCCCAGTCATGCTCTGAATTCCTTGCTGAGGAACACATCCAAGGGGAACAGGGAGCCCAGCAGCTCCAGGGAGGGACTGGCGGACTCCAGGGGGGACTGGGAGTCTCCAGGAGGGACTGGGGGTCTCCAGGAGGGGACAGGGAGTCTCCAGGGTGCCAGGACAGACCATGGAGCAGGTGAAACCAAGGCTGTCCATGCTGCTGTCAGAGGGAGTTCTGTCCAAGGCCAGGTTGGACAGGGCTTGGAGCAACCTGGGCTAGTGGGAGGTGTCCCTGTGCATGGCAGGGAATGGCAGTGGATGGGCTTTAAGGTCACTTCCAACCCAAACCATTCCATGAGTCTCAAACCTTCCCTTTTCCTCACAGATAAAGCAATTTAAGAGAATAAAGCCCTATTTTATCAACTCCCTGGAGTAAATAAATGCAGGGCATGGATCCCTCAAGGTCCTAAACATGGATTGTGTCCAGCCCCATGGAAAGACTGTGCCCAGCACCCCAAGGAAACCAAGCCCAGCCCCTCGCAGCCAGCTCAGCTGGCCAAGGTGAAATAGGTGTTTGTGCTGCTGTGCTGGCTGCTTCTTGGTGCTAATGGATGCAAGGGAAGGGAAAAAAACTCCATAAATTTCGGATAAACAGGGGTGAAAGTTCAGCTCTCCTGCTTCAGCAAAGGGGCTGCAGAGGATCCAGCCCAGCTGGACAGGGCTGGGGTGAAAGGAGGGTTTCATGTGGCTGAGGAAAGGCACCGAGGAGCCAAAAAGCCAAGCAATCACCAAGGAACCAGTGGAAATTGTGTCAGGGAGAGCGAAGAAAGGAAGCTTGTTGGGCAGGCCCCTGACTGGAAAGCCTTTGGAACTGTAAGCAAATAAACCTTGGCCTGTTGTTGGAGTCCCCAGTGGTTCAGAGAAACAGGACTCGCTTATTTTTTATGTTTTTTTCTTAACCACGCTTTGTAAATAAACAGGGCTGCATCAAAGGCACGGCAACCTCCACCACAAACATTATTCCTGGGTGAAAACGACCTGGTCAGACACTGTAACTCTGCTTTTCATCAGTTCATCAGCTTTTCTTCGCATCTAAATCTTCTCTAGTGAATCAAGCCATGCTATTGTACAGCAATCCCCCCTCGGGGAGAGCTGGGGGTCGAAACAAGCCGCATTCCCGCAGCCCTCCAGCAGCAGAAGCAGAGCAGAAAGTCCCTCCGACAAGTGTAAAATAATGCGCACTTTGCCGGGGAGTTTGGGGTGAATCCCATCCTTTCTGAGAGCTGCAGTGGATGGGGCAAGCCAGAGCACGGCAAGGGTTAAAGGGGTGATGCAAATGGAGAGAGGCATTCTCAGTGAAAACAAAAAGAGAGTCATGCCCTGAGGATCGGTGGCTGAATGTGGGGCAAGGCAGTTCACTATTCTCTTCTGAAGGAAACATTTTAATTAGCTCAATACAAAACAGATACAGCCCGGAGAAGGCACCACGAGGAGGAAATGCTTTGTAAGCCTCAGAGGACAGTGAGGAGACAACGGCGGTGCTGAGCAATTAAAAACAAAACAAAAAAAAAAA
>VWZG01001908.1:71315-91332 GCA_013396735.1 Grallaria varia
AAAAAAAAAAGAGAGAAAAAAGGAACGCGCCTTTAGGGTTCGCTCCGAGAGAGGCTCAGGTTTCCTCTTCCCTGCTCCAGCCTGGAGCAGAATTAAATTGGGGTGCTGGTGCACTGGGCTCACAGCACAAAGCCGGGCAGGCAGGGGGCAAGGACCGGGCAGGGCTCTCCCACCTCATCCCGGGGCTCTCCCACCTCATCCCGGGGCTCTCCCACCTCATCCCGGGGCTCTCCCAACCTCATCCCGGGGCTCTTCCTTTCATCCCGGGCTCTTCCATCTCATCCCGGGGCTCTTCCATCTCATCCTGGGGCTCTTCCACCTCATCCCGGGGCTCTCCCAACCTCATCCATCTCATCCCGGGCTCTCCCAACATCATCCCGGGGGTCTTCCATCTCATCCCGGGCTCTCCCAACCTCATCCCGGGGGTCTTCCATCTCATCTCAGGGCTCTCCCAACCTCATCCATCTCATCCCGGGTTCTCCCAACCTCATCCCGGGCTCTTCCATCTCATCCTGGGGCTCTTCCCACCTCAACCTGGAGCTCTCCCAACCTCATCCATCTCATCCCGAGGCTCTCCCACCTCATCCCAGGGCTCTCCCAACCTCATCCATCTCATCCCGAGGCTCTCCCACCTCATCCCAGGCTCTCGCCTGGTGGCCGAGAGAAAGGACCTGCCTCGAGGGGCCGTGGTTTGGTTTTCCTCCCCAAGAGGGTTTGAAAAGCCTCTGGTGGATCCTGCCTGCCCTTTCCCCTTTCCCCAGGTACAGCAGACCTCGTTCCCTGCCGGCAGAGCCCGGGGAGCAGCGGGACCGCTGGGCCCGCAGCACAACTGAGTGTCAAAGCCATGAATAAAGGTCTTCCTGCCCCTTGTTTTGTGCTGATCACCCGCGAACGTCCCCTGTCCCCGGCGCGCCGGGCGTTCCCCGCGATAAACCGGGGCAAGAACGGCTCTTTGAAGCGCCACAAACCTTCCCCCCAGACTTCAAAGTCGCACTTGTGTCTGCTCCCGTCCTGCTGTTCTCCCGCGCATCGCTTGGGATTAGGAAATGAAGGAGATTAAAGCGCCTCTCCTTCGCATCGCCCCAGAGCGTCAATAGGGCTTTGTTTGCGGGCAGCTGCTGCGCGTCCCACCCTCTCATTCCAGCTCTCCCCGCTCCTGCCGCTCCAGCGGAGGGGACCGGGAACCTGCGGGAGGCTCTGGGGAGGATGGAGAGAGAGCTCACGGAGCGGCCAGTTTAGGAGCCGAGCCCAAAACTGGCGAGCCAAGGCCAAAACTGGCGTGCCAAGCCATTTCTCCAGCTCCAGCATCACTTGCTCTGGCTGCTCCGGTTTTCCACAAGCCCACACTGCTGGCACTGGGGAAACAGCACCTGTGACTGCCCTGACAGCCTCAAACAGCGAAAAATCCGGCACCAGATTGCCCCAAACTGGAGGTTTGTCCTTACATCTACTTTCAGTCCATTCTCCTGGAGTTCTCTACAACCAAAAATGTCTAATGAAACTGCTATTGATAAGAGAAAATATGAGTAAGTGGAGATCCCATTGCAGGAACTGAAAAATATTTCATTTTTCATGTCGAAAAAAGCTTCTTTTTCATCAAATAGTTTCCGTTTTATCATTCAAACAGTTGCAGTTTATCTCACCTTACCTACAGTTCTCTGCCTCAAAGAACCCAAGTCCTACAGCCTTAGCCAGAATTATCATCTCTGCAAAAACCTTCCAAAAACCCAAACATCTCCACAACAAAACCTTTTCTTTGAGCCTTCTGCCTTATTATAGTGGGGTGAAGGAGGGAACTAAACCCCAAGAAGTTGCAGAATTGAGTTTGTGGTTGGAAAGCTGTAACCTGGGCTCAGTGGTGGGAGTGAGTTATACATCACACAGCGGTTGTAGCAAGGAGTGAGTACCAGGGAAGTGCAAACCCTCTGCTGGATGTAGTTCTTGGCAGGAGAAGGCATAAAACACATGCTGTGCCCCAGGAAAATTCCTATTTATTCTCAAGGGCAGGGGCTGAGGCCAGTGCTTTGAGACATCTGAGACCCAGAGAAACCCCCAATATCCCCACCTGTGATCCCTCTGGACCTGCAAACCTTTGTTTCTCTACATGTAAGAGTTAACCTGAGCACACAGAGTGATCATCTGGCTCGAGATCCCTCAGATTTGGAGGGTTTTCCTTCAGGGCTGGACCAGCCTCACAAGGACAGACTTTGCAGTGCTTTGTTATTTAAATGAACACACAGGATGTCCTGCATATTCAGGTTGATAAAGATCCCTTCCTCTGACATCTCATGTAAAAAAAAAAAAAAAAGAGAGAATGTGATGTCAGTCCCAAACTTCCCCCTGTTTGTCCTGACCTCAGTTTGCTGGGCATGTGGAGAATGGGATTTGTAGGACTGGGCTGAATGGACTTACCCAGTGTGGTTTGAAAATGTGCTTTTCACCTGCGGTAATTGCTGTCCTAACAAATAGCTGGTCTGAATCGAGCTGCAGCGGGGCTGTTTGGGAGGGCTCTTGGGGTGCCAGGAGGAGGAAATACAACAGTTGTAAACAGGATACTCAGGCACTGTAGGAAGTCCACGGACAAGTTTTCCTTTCTTTCCAGTATATGGAGAATGGGATATTTCTACAATAAAGGGCAAGTGGGAGCAAATCCTGCAGCTAATCTGCTGAACCATAGCTCTGAATAACAGGTTACAGGGGTAAGTGAAGGTCGCTGTAGGTTTGCATTGACCATCCCTGCTATGAGAGAGAATATTCTGAATATTATCCCACTAAAAAACGGTGTGTATTCTGTTATGGTGCCACTTCTGACCACAGCTAAACACATCCCTCCCCTCCTTTACTGCCCCCCAGTTTAACTATAGGATTTAAAGCTTTACCCTGCCAGAAATACAGAATGGGAAGTGGTTTTCTTTGTATTTACTTAACTCAGCTTTTTTAATCTATTGCTTCCCATTTTCCCAGCAGGGCAATAGCAGTGGCAACCCGAGTGTACATGAGGAGCATCCTACTGCTTTAATCCTTATTGAAAAGGGAGGAAAGTGAGTTTTACATGCGGAAACTCTCCATCTGGAGAGTCAAACTACAGCCTGTAAAGCACATGGCTGGTTTTCAAAGCCACTTGTGAGCTTGTTTCAACCCCTCTGGGTTCTGTAGGTAAACAAGCCAGGCTGTATTTTAAAGCCCACTAGACAATTGCTGGCAGGCAATTCCCAGGGATGACCCACTAGAAAAAACTGGGATATGACCTCGTGGCTGTCTGGTGCCGAGCAGGGAGAAAAGAATCGAGGGAGAGAGCATCTTTTCTCTGGTGTAAGGAGGAGCTGGGTCAGGTAACGAGCACTTTGTCAGCTTTGGGGAAGGGGAAAGTTTCAGAGGCACCTTTCAAACCTGCTGTGCCTCACTGGGTCTTGAAGAACTGCCAGAATCCTGGACAGATGGGAAAGTGGGGGTTCCATCTATGTAAGGTTTCAAAGGACACCCAGTCCCTCCCAAACCCCCCCCAGTCAGGATCCAGATGTGAAATCTGGACCAGGAGAGTCTGACCCACTTGGTTTCCACAATCTTACAGAGGTCACATTTCAGCATAAACAGAAATTGCTCCTGATGGAGATAACAGGCTTTTCTGTACTGAAGGGGAGTTACAAGCCAAGAATTTAATGCTTTAGGCTGAGGGTTAAGCCAAAGCACAGCTATTCCTGTTGGAGCTCACGTGCACTTTTCAATCCAGTAAGTTCACCCTTAAAGGCGTTTTAACTTTCAGGCAAGATCTTTTCTTTTTGATACTGCCACAGACCCAAAGAAGGGGCACATTCAAGATTTTACTACTTTACTTTTCATAATTTAAATGTCTGATGTCTTTTTTTATGTTGTTTCACAAAAAAAAATAAAATAAAATTCATTTAGTCATTAATTTAGTAGGAAAAGCTCCCAGATGAGCAAAAACCAAAGGGGTGCAAGGAACACTTTACTGCCTTCCCTGTCCTTGCACAGCTGCACAATGAAGTTCCTGCTGTAGAAAAAGCTCCGAGGTGGGCTTGGTCTCCTCTGCCATTGCCACACTGTCAACGTCAACCAGGCAAGGACAGATCTGCTCCTGGTCTGATCATTTGCCAGTGCAGGATGTCATCACAAATACGCAACCCAAAATGAGATTAAAAGGATGCAAGAATTGACTCAGTTGGGTGACACATACACAAAGATGCCCATGAAAATGCCAGGGTGTTCTGGAGCTCCACACACGCAGCAAACCCCACCCAAAGCACCCCCTCCCTCCCTGGCCTGCAGAGAAACCAGGGAATCCTTCAGCTTGGAAAAGACCTTGGAGGTCTTTGAGTCTGACTCCCCCTGTAGGAGAGACCCTCAGAGTTCCAACTCATCTCTTTGCATGCCCAAAGGTTTGAGTCCTTGGAAGGTCAGCTGGGGAGGGAGATCTGGTCACCCTCCCTTCCTGCTGGTTGGCTTTATGGCCAACTAACCTATGAGGTGCAAAGGCCTCATCTCTGGGTCACAGCGCAGCTTTTTGGGAAGCCTGTGGTTCTCCAGGCATTCCCAGCTGAGGGTGGGATTTGCACCTTCCACCTGGCAAAGCCGTGGCTGTTCCATCTTCCCCAACACTTGACATTTCACCAGCTGACTCCCTGCCAGTTGCATGCAAGAACAACAGTCAGTGCAAGCTTTCCCTGGAGGAAAACATATGGAAAACATCTGATTTGGATCATTTGAATCTCCAATTGTCCCGAATCCATGTTTTCTTCCCCGGTTTATTTGTTCATATGTTGTCATTTCAACCTTTAGCACAACTCAGCGATGCGTTTGCTGTTGAAACTACTCTCTCAGAGGGTAGCCCTCTGGAGGGGATCCTACTCCTCCCAAGGGTTTCATCTCTGAATTACTCAGACTTGCAGCTACTAAGAGGTTTCTTAGATTACAAACTTTGGTTGGCTGTAGTTTACAAGGCAAAGGTCTCTCCCTCAGTGATCCAACTTTGCTCCACATTTCCAAGATTGCCGTGCCCGTGATCCAACTCGCAGACCCTCTTCCAGCTCACAAACCCTTCCTGCTCCAACAAGGGAGGCTTCCCAAGGGTTTGTCCTCCCAGGCATTAGAAATACTTTGAACAGCAAGACGAGAAGATCACGACAGTTTAAAGAGCACTTATTTCCAACAAACAGCATGTTTGCTTCAACTCTACCTATCTCTAAAACTGGATGAGTTGGAACAAAGTCTTACAAGATAAGATTTCCCAAATTTCATATTCTGAACCTCAACAAAGAGTAGAAATGAAACAGAGCTTTCCATAAAGCTTAAGGGAATCCTTTTTGAGAAGCATTTTAGCCTTGCAAGAGGAGTCCTTTTGAAAGTAATACCATTTTGGCAGAAATTTTTAAGGGAAAAAATTAAAAGGGCAACATTTTCCAAAAGTGGCAAACATGACCTTGGAAAGTGTTTTTGATAAATGTTTCTGAAGTACAGCTTGGCAATTTCACACTTTGAGAAACCTGTGTAAGGATGCTCCAACTTTCAAGGAGAAAAAAGGCAAAGCAGCTCGTGGTTATCATATGTTTGTGTGGGGTTTTTATATATTTTTGCATCAAAAAAAGGTTGAAAATCCACTGAATTTACTATCTGCACAGTTTAAAGCAAGCACTGAAACTTTCAGCTTCTTTAACCTCTTTTTACAAGTTGAGGTGAATATTTCAGACTATTTGATTGGGCAATATTGTGGGTTCACAGTTTAATTTCTTTGCAAGCACAGTGGGCCAATTGCATCTCAGATTTTAGATATGTTCCAAAGCAGAAAGCTGGAATTAGGGATCACTCTCCCTCCAATAGGAGGATGAGGGATGGAAGGAAGGGCTGAGTGCAGTAAGTGCTGTGTTCAACTTCCAAAAATCCCAATACAGTGGAAACTGTAGAGACTACCTTGAAAAATAATTGCTGGTCTTGTTTGCACATCCATTAATTTGGGAAGGGAAGAGAACACGCTCTCTTGTACAACTGCGTTGGATGACTGCGGGTGCCTCTCTCTCTCTCTCTCTCCCCTAGGATGAAAGGATCTGTGATGGAGCCGTGGTAGCAGAGTGTCCACCGACCTCCCTGGAATGTGTTCCTTCCGGAAGGGACGAGCTCACGGCCTTATTTTATGGCTGTCCCTGAAGTAGACTCTGCAGGCCTTTGGAAGCACCTCACAAACCTGGCATGGGAAACCACAGCAACAACCATACCTGTCTGACGGATGATTCCTTCAAGTACAACCTGTATGGAGCCGTGTACAGCGTGGTCTTCATCCTCGGCCTGATCACTAACTGTGCCTCCCTCTTCGTCTTCTGCTTCCGCATGCGGATGCGCAGCGAAACCGCCATCTTCATGACCAACCTGGCGGTTTCAGATCTGCTTTTCGTCTTCACCTTGCCCTTCAAGATTTTCTACAACTTCAACAGGCACTGGCCTTTTGGAGACAGCCTGTGCAAGATTTCGGGCACAGCCTTCCTCACCAACATCTACGGGAGCATGCTGTTCCTCACCTGCATCAGCGTCGACCGCTTCCTCGCCATCGTCTACCCCTTCCGCTCTCGCACCATCAGGACAAGGAGGAACTCTGCCATCGTCTGTGCCGGTGTTTGGATTCTGGTCCTCAGTGGTGGGATTTCAGCCTCCCTGTTCTCCACAACCAACATTTCCAACACCAGCACCACCTGTTTCGAAGGTTTCTCCAAACGTATCTGGAAAACATACCTGTCCAAGATCACTATATTTATTGAGGTGGTGGGATTCATTATCCCTCTGCTCCTCAACCTCACGTGCTCCTCGTTAGTTCTCCGGACTCTGCGGAAACCCGCCACCTTGTCTCAGATTGGGACAAACAAAGAGAAAGTACTGAAGATGATCATTGTGCACGTGGCCATTTTTGTCGTGTGCTTCGTGCCCTACAACTCCATCCTCTTCCTCTATGCCCTGGTGCGGTCCCAGGCCATCGCCAACTGCTCCCTGGAGAGGTTTGCACGGACCTTGTACCCGATCACGTTGTGCATCGCGACGCTGAACTGCTGCTTTGACCCCTTCATCTACTACTTCACATCGGAGTCCTTCCAGAAGTCATTCAACATAAAAACCCAGATAAAAATGGATTCTCTCTTCAAGACCGAGATGCCCCTGACCAAGACGGCGCTGCCGGCGCCGCAGGACGAGATGAGCGACCAGGCCATCACCAACGGGGGAGACCCCACCTCGGAGTCCCACTTTTAGCGAGAGCTTTGCACAGAGTCATCCCCCGGGAGCTTCTGACTAGCACCACATGTGAAGAGCTGCCCCAGGACACATGGGCTCTCACGTGGTGTCCATGCAGAACAGCTCCTGGGGGACAACCGAGCCCACAGACAAATCCTGACACTGGGATGGTCCTGTCGGACTCAACAGGGGAACACGAAATACAAAAATCTCAATGGATCTCCCTGTAGAGATTGTGCAACAGCTTATGCACCAGCTAAGGAGGAAGCAGAACAACTTTAATCTCAAAATGCCAACATTTGGCAGTTTTTTTCCCCCCAGCAGTTGATATGGGACCCGTTGAGAAATAGAAAATTTAATTTTCTTGGAGATTCCTGCCAGTATTTCATGGCTTCTGGAGATGCATCATCATATGTTAACTCAATAACTTCACACAATATGTATGTTTGCTTAAAAAGGCTTAATAAAAGCTTGTGGCTTTTCCTTATTCCAGTGCAAGAGCCGGCAGCCTGGTTTGGCTAGAGACAGGAATTTACTGTATGGAGTGTAAATAATTGTTTTGACAGTAGGCAAAAGAATTGCTTGGTGACAGAAGAGAAAAATAATAAGAGAAGGCATAATTAATAATGCAGTGTTGAAGTAAGTTTCATTTTTACCAGATTAAGCTGCCTTTTAATTTATTTAATTATTTTAAATGCCACCTTCTAGGGAGAAGCAAAGAGTAAAAAGCTCTGTTTCACCTGGGATTTTGTATCCCAGGGGATTTTATAAGATTATTTCTGGGAAGGGCTGGGCTCTAAAGTCAGCTGGAAAAGGGTCCGAAGTCCCAGAGTTCTTCCAAGGGCAAAGCTCTTGTATGGAAACCAAGTGCAGCTGAAGGAGCACTGGAGTGATGACCTCACTGGAATTACTGACCCCACTGGAATTACGGACAATTGGTGGCAGAGCAGCCACTTGGGAGAAGATCTTGGAAGCGATTGCTTGATGGGCTTTGCTGTACAGTCAGTTCATTAGGAGGCCTCAAAGCAACTCCCAAAGAACAGTAAAGCAATTTGCTGCACTCTGTTCTTAGCTGGTTACAGCAGTGTTGTCTTGTTTTCCAGTTAATTTATTCCACTTCCTTTTCTAGATGGCAGAAAGACATGGGAAGGTGACCCTGCAGTCACTGCATTTTATCAGGTGGTTCATTTCTCCAGCTCTTGGTTCACATTTGAAGCTCCACAGACCTTCGCAAGGTGCATAAATGAGGAAAACCAATTTGACAAAGTATAAAGTTACAACTTGTTAGGTCAGTAATTTGCCTTTTCCATGGTACAGCATAAAGCTACTTCTGGGACTATGTTGCCAAAAAAAAAAAAGGCAAATATTAATTGAACAGGTGTTTTCCACTCAACGATATTTCAAATGTCTCTGCTGAAGCCTCATGAGATGTGAGAGCTACATGTCAAACGTGATCACTCCTTAAAGCAACAGAGGTTTAAGTGTGAAAAGAATTCAGCTGTAAAATATGTTAATGCTTTCAAGGGTATATTTATTTAGCACTGCATTCACTTTGAATGAAAAAGTCAGTCGCTTACCAAGGCTGACAGACCCCAGAAATAATCCTATTCCAGCCCTAAAATGTCACTTATTGGCTCTCAGTGGAGAGAAGGGTATGATCAACTCATTATATACAGAGGGTGTGAGAGCAGCCAAAATGTTCTCTGCCATTACAGAGCTCCAAGTTACAGCAAGATTTACTGGAGACCTGCACCCACCCAAAACTGGCTGGGGGGGTTTGCCTGTGTATTAAACCTTCAGACAAGAGCACGTCGGAGCAGAAAACCAGGAAAACAGGGAGACATCGGTCACACAAGTTGGTGGGGTGAGGTCGCTGGGGCAGGACAAGGACACAGGGAATTTGGCAGGAGCTGGCAAGGGTTTACCTCAAGCAGAAGGAGGAGCTGGGCTTTAAGAAGCAGCAATATTTGCCCCTGAGCCAAGGCAAAGTGCCAGGCAATGCCCTGCCCCTTTCCTGCCAGACACCAACCCTTCAAGGGGGATTTTTCAAATCCACATTTCCTTTGGCTGATGAGCCCATTTCAACATTCACCACAAAATGTCTGTATTTCAGAGAAGCTGTTTCTGTAACTTCAACAGGCAAAGTGAGGCCAGAGGGATCTTGGGGCTTCCAGCCATCCAAGGTTTCCATATTCTCAGCCCAGGAGAAGGGGAGGGTTGCAGAGCCATCAACAGCTCTGACCCATCCCAAACTGTGGCAGAGATGGAACATCCCCGTCCTACTGCCCTGCCAACAAATGGCTCTCAAATCGTGTTTAATGAGACAAGAGTTGTGTTTTTAGGGATGGGAGAAGGAACGAGCGTGGAAAGAATTCCCTAACGAGCCCCATTTTCAGGGGTGGGAGAAAGAAGGAATGGAGTGAGGAGAATTCACTGAAAACTGAGGGAGAATTCACAATCACAGCATATCCCCAGGTGGAAGGGACCCACCCTGATTGTGGAAGTTCAGTTCCTGGTCCTGCACTGGACACCCCAACCAACCCCACCATGTGCCCAAAAAACCATCTTCCTATTTGCAAGAGAAATCTATGGTATATGAGGAAACGTCCTTCTCCAAGGCAAACCTTGACTGATGCAGTTTCACACAGAGATGAGGAACCTGTTTACATACAGCCTGGGCTCGGTGGGCAACGTCCAACTGACAGCTTGGAAATCTTATTTTATCCAACTGACAGCTTGGAAATCTTATTTTAAAGCTGCTTCTTCCCACTTGCGGGCAGGAAGCAGCAAGATGAGATTCCTGAATTCTGGGGGGTTTGGGAGCTTTTTGGGACAGGGCTGTTCCCACTTGTGGTGGCTGCAGATTCATTGGCAAGAGTCCTGGAAGACCTGCTCCGTGTGTGCTCCACAGATGTTCCTCTGGTCAAATCCAAGGGAAGAGAGAAAAATCCAGCCTAGAAACCACTGTCTGGGCTTGCTAAGGAAATGTTAGAAGAGAGAGGGGGGAAAACTGTGTGGGACTGGACAAGCTCCAGGCTCTGCATCCATGGCTGGACTGTAATCCCAGTATAATGAGTGTCTTTTTTGAAGCCAAACCAGTGCCAATGGTCACAACTTTCTGTTTGCAGTTTTATGGGGCAAGAGCTGTGGTCAATACTCTGCCATAAAATGTAACACTGTCATCATGTGCCAAAATGCTAACTGAAAAGAGTCATTATTTGGTAATTTAAGACCTTATAAATTATATGGAGATCACATGTTGACTGACATCTGGTGGGACAGGTCTTGACTGATCTTTTTTTAGGTCAGGTACATGGAGTAAACACTCCATGGTTTGTGTATAAATAACCAATTATGCATTCGGAGGGAGGAAAAGTAATTTTTCAGATGTCAGGAAAGCCAAGCTGGGAGGAGAGGACAGGAGAAAAGGGGATTCACAGTTTTCGGGCTGAGGGGCAGCTGAGTGTTCCTCCTCCCCTGACAAAGGGCTGTTGTCAGCAAAGGCACATGCCACAATTAGGAGTTTAAAAACAAATAGCAAATTAATTAGAAGTTGGTGCCTATAGCTGAAGCTGAGACAGGACCCAGCAGTCCTCAGATGTTAAACATACAACATAAGTCATGCATTTCCTCCCTCCCAGCCAGATCCCTGTTCCCACTCCCCAGCCCTTCCCACGACATTCATCCACCATAAGCTCTTCTTAGGGACACAACGAGCTCTACATCAGGTGACAGGTGCCCAGTGTCCCTGGGACAGCAGCAACTCCACCGGCTTTGTACAGTGCCTGGGACAGCATCAGCTCCACCAGCGTTGTACAGTCAGTGCAGACTTCCCAGGGCATGTCTGCACAACCAAGGGCAAAGGGGCAGCACAGGTTCCATACGGAAGTCCTGGAGTGTCTCCTGGGCAAGTCAGAGGGATGGAAGGTTCCCTGTGCTCCTCCCCACCTCACTCCTGCAGACCTGCTGCGTGGATTCAGCCTTGGAGTCCCTCTAACCCCACCCCTGGGACATTTTAGGTGGCTGTCCCCGCGGTGGGTGACGGAGTGAGACTCTGCTCTTCTCCCAGCAAACACCTGGGTGTGACCCAGAGGCGACTGACAAGCAGCTGGGGAAGGAACACAGGGTCTGCCACACCGAGGAGGTGATGCAGCACCTCTGATGTCCTTCCCAAAGGCCACTGTCCCTACAGGAACATGCCATGCCACTGCCAGAGGGTGGATTTGCTGTCAAACAGGCAGGAATTCCCACTCTCAGGAACGCTGTCTAGAACAGGGACAGCAGCAGGTTCTGGGAAAGGGACCTTTGGGATGACGTGCTGGACACACGGGACCCTCAGCACGGGGGGACCCCGAAGTTCTGCTGTGTCCCAAAGGACAGGATGCAAGGACTTCTTTGGGCAGGATTTAGGAACAGGAACAAAGCAGCCCTCAGTGCACTAAGCAGATTATGTTGCTCAGCATTAATTTAAGAAAGAGCTGTAGTTTTTCTGCACAGAATTAGCAGTCCAAGCCTTGTTTCCCCCCCTAATACCACAAAAGCTGCAGGTTTTGGTTCTGAGTGCTGACCTCAAGCTCACCCCGAGAGCCCAGTCTGGGCACGAGCAGAGCATTCACCCTCTGACACCTTCTAGGGTCACAACTCAAACCACCCCTATAATTTAATCACAGAATTGTACAGGTTGTAAATGATCTCTAAGATTATCAAGCCCAACAATCAACCCAGCACCACCACCTGACCATGTCCTGAAGTGCCACCTCCACGTGTCTTTGGAACACTTCCAGGGACGGTGACTCCACTACTGCCCTGGGCAGCCTGTTCTGATGTTTTACAACCCATGGCATGAAGAACTGTTTCCTAATATCCAACTAAACCTCCCCTGGTGCAGCTTGAGGCCATTCCCTCCAATCCTGCCCAGGATGTACAAGTCTCGTATGTAGGTCCCTGAGATGCTGTGCCTTGTTTAGGAAATGTGCTTTGCGGGAGGTTCAAGAAGGTGCATTTAAAGAGCTTAGAAGGGGAGGAAGATCTACTCAAAACACCTTTTATACTTCATGCAGCAGTGCTTAAAGATCCTTTTCTCCAGGTACTGATTCCAGCCTCTGGAATATTCTTCCTTTCCTGTTCTGTCAATAGCTGGGTATGACTAAGGGCTCCTCCTGCCCCTTGGTGTGAAATCCCTGGAAGTGTCCAAAATGAGGTTGGATGGGGCTTGGACCAGCCTGGGCTACTGGAAGGTATCCCTGCCTATGGCAGGGGGTGGAACAAGATGGTCTGTAAGGTCCCTTCCAACCCCAAACCAATCTGGGATTCTGCGATTTAAAACAGCAATTCTAACCTCTACAAAACGTGCACATTTCACAGCAAAGCAAAGCACTATTGCTGTTTTTTTTTCCCTCTGGAAAACACAACTTCACGTAAAATATCATTTAGCGCTGCTCTTCTTAACTGGCTGTTCTTGATTTTAATTCTTAAATTTAATGTCCTGCAAAAGAACAGGACTTTCATGCAGCTAAAACACTGGGACAAGCGAGGAGTTGGATGGTTTCTCTTTAAGATCACTGGGCATATGTTTTCCAAGAAAACTGTCCAGTCCCTAAAAAAAACCCTGGGCTGGCTCTTCTCTGCCTGGGGGACGTGACCAATGTAAATATTGTAAAGAACTTAACAGCACCCATGTTTTGCACTGTTTGCTCTTTTATGTATCCATGTGGATGTGTGTGGATAATGAAAAAGGAAAGTCTTTTCTGGAAAAACAGTATGTGAGTGTGCTCATTTACTCTGCCTTATGTAAATACACATATTAACTGGAATAATATTTAAATTTCAGTTAGTCTGTAGCCCTCTTAAACTCTGAGTACATCCAGCAAACGCAGAGAACTTCCTGGAAACCATCAGCATGGAAACTGCTCCAAATCCCCCATTTCTTCCCTCATTAACCCCAAATCACCTCTACAGTCATGGAATACTCTCGTGGAACTCGTTCACTCGTGACTTCCCAGAGGCAGCATCCTAAACCCACAGCAGATAAGTCCAAAGCAGTGGCCACTGAACCTGTTTTATGATGTCCCTCCCCAGGTTCCCAGCTCTCCTGCACAGGAGGACACTCGTTGCTAAAGGAATAAATTGACCTGATCAGTATTTGCCTGTCGTCTGTCACCAAACATCTCAGTGAAGGGCCCAGGGATGGGGAGAAACTCACCAGTTGTTTAGAAGTCAGATAACCAGTGAACTCCTGTTGTTACCAGCCATGAACAAATAACAGATCCTTCAGTAGACCCACTGAACATTAAACCCGCACAACCCTGCTGGAAGCAGAAGTGCCTTAGTTACTACTAATTAAATTTTCAGTTGTACCTTCCGCTGAGACCATCAATCTTTTCCTGCAGAGATAAGAGGTATAGGACAAGGGGTTGTATCAGAGCCAGAGAGTTGTTACTTGTTTGAAGGGGTTCGTTCAGGCACAAATCCCAGGTTTGTATGCCCAGTGCCCACTGCTGGGCAGGGAGAAGCCTCATGTGCTGGGGAACAGCTCTGAATGACATGGCAAAGGTGACTGAGAACAGGAAAAAGGTCACAACTCTGATTTTTCCCAAGTGCCTTCTCAATGAACCCCCAAACCCTTTGCGAGGTGCACTAAACCTGAAGAAACAACACTAAAAACCCGTCAGAGCTCTGCTACACAAGGGCTGACCCAGGGGAAGAAGTAAGGAGTCCAAGAGAACCCCAAGTGCATCTCCAAATGCACCTGATCCAGGGAATTCTAAGGAGTAGCTTGTGCTGCAGAGGAGGGTAAGGATTTGGGGCCACGTTTATAGTCGTGCACTTGGCAGTGCTGGCTTAGTGGCTGCACCCGATCTGGGATGTCTTTTCCAACCTAAACAATTCCATGACACGGAAGGAGGAAGGCTAAGGGAGAGGAGAGACTTTGCGTTCGAATTCGAACATAAATTTCCCCAAATAGCCCAGGGACTCGAATCTTCCCCAGGATGCCCCTCCGTTTGCCAAGCTGGGCGAGTGCCCGGCAGCTCGCCCCTGACCCCCCGTCCTGCCCCAGCCCTGCTCTGTGCCCCACGTTTCAGAACTCCCGGCTCCGGGCAGGGATGCAGGAGAGGGAACAAGGATTCCATTTGGGGCTCCGTTTGCACCTGACAGGAGCAGGGCCAGCCCCAACCTCAGCTGCTTCCCAAGCGGATTTGCAATGGGCTTTTGATTACAAACGGGAGCTTTTCAATCCCAACAAGCTGGAAACTAGTTTGGCAAAGAAGTTTTATCACCTCAGCCTGGCGGTTTTATCTTCATCTTGGGCTGAAGGAGGGAAGAAAAGCCTGACCCTTTGCCAAAGCCATTCCTCTTTGTCCATGAGTCACTGGTTTGCCTCAGTCCGTGGGACAGGAGCCATCTGACAACAATGGGAGTCTGGCACTTTGCATCCCAGAGTTCAACAAGCTCACGAGCCCTAAAAATAAACCCTGCTAAGCTGCTGAGGCCGTACTTTCCTCCCAAATTTCCTGCTGAGCCCTTCCAACCCTCATTTGACCACATAGTGCCTCACTGATAGACCTTCCTGCTTCTAGGCAGAGAGGTTTAATTAGTAAGGAAGGAAGAAGGGAATTCCTGTTGGTGTTTGGTTTTTGGGTTTTTTTTGAGAGGAGAGTAGGAGGAAAGAACAAATGAGACAAAAAGAATTATGAGCAGAGAACACGTTTCCCTGGCACTGGAGTTGCTGCAGAGTAAGGGATGCTGTGAAATTCCTCCTTCCCCCTCACAGGTCTGTCCTTCCTTCCCTTCATCAAGAATGGTTTAAATAAAGCAACATGTGCAGAAACCCCACAACAGAGGAGCCCTAATCAGAGAGAGAGAAATAGAAGCCTCTGGGATGTGCGTGGAGGTGTAGGATGCCAAGGGCCTTTGTGAGAACTGGGTGCCAAGTCAGTGCCCACAGGTCCAATAGGACATCATCGGGGAAGGGAAATGCTGCAGGTCCAACAGGACATCATCGGGGAAGGGAAATGCTGCAGGTCCAACAGGACATCGTCGGGGAAGGGAAATGCTGCAGGTCCAACAGGACATCGTCGGGGAAGGGAAATGCTATGGGCAGATCTATGGCACAGATGTGTGGGACAAGCTCCTGATTAGGCAAAGACACCTGTGGTGCATGACAAAAGCTGGAATTACCCCCAGGTTCCAGATGACTTCTCATTCTGGAGCTCCCAGAAGCAGCTCTCTGTAATCTTTACATCTTCCTGTGTGTATTTAGAGAGAGCCCAAGGCCAGAGTTCCCATTCTGACAAGAGCAGTGTTTGGGAAGTGAGAGCTTTTAAGGTCACAGCCACAGAAAAAGGTGCTCTCCGGATGCCTTACAGGCCAGGCTGCACAAGGCTTGGAGCACCCTGGGCTAGTGGAAGGTGTCCCTACCCATGGCAGGGGGTGGAATGAGATGGGCTTTAAGGTCCTTCCAACTCAAACAACTCTATGATCCATGATAAGGAGGACACTTCCTCTGCTCCTTAAGGATGTGCTCAGTGCTTTCCACCATGGAAGTAGCAACCTCTGCACAAGCCATGCCACGTCCCTGATCCATGAAGAGCTTCTAAGCTGTACAGTCCCATCATTGGAAGTGACCTTTATCTGGTGACAGTGACCTTTATCTGGTGACAGTGACCAACACCCCCATTTCCCAGCAGGAAATCCAAGGCAGCACCACAGAGGGCTCTGAGCAAACAGTGCCCTTCCCAGGAGCTGTTGCTGGCAGAGTTTTCACCCCTCTCTCTGTTCCTTCTCCTGCTCTTCTGCCCCACATTTCGCTGTGGGGGGAGAAGGGTAGCCCAGGAGATTTGAAGCAGGTCCCCCCAAACCCAGCTCAGGCTCCAGCAGGAAAATTCCCTCTGCTGAGGCTGAGCAGGCAGTTGCAGCTGGAGCAGGGAGAGCCCAATGGCTACAACAGGATATATTTTTACTGGCTTTGTCTCACTTTTCTGCTGCAGAAAGCAACCTCAGGGCTCTAGGCAAGGAGCAGAGATCAAATTTACTTCCTTTCCTTGCAGAGCTTGAAGTGAAAGAGCAGATTGCACAGGGCTCTCTTATGAAAACATATCAAGCATATTTTTACCCCTCTTTCCGTCCCCCTTCTCCTTTCCCTTTGGCAATAACCTCTGGACAAAGCCCAGAGACAGGGCCTGGTGTCTGTCTGGATCATTGACACCGCTCTGGATGGGCTGAGCCACAGCCCAGTTCGAGACACTTTCAAGGACAAGTTCACAGGCAGAATTCAACCAGCTCTGGGGGAGGCCTGGAGGCACCTCCAGGAGCTGCTGAAAGCTGTGCCTCAAACACCCTGCGAGCCACGGCTGCGAGGGGCTTATCACTGCGCGTCCCATCGCAGCGCTCAAGGTCACCGCTCGCCCCGCAGGGAACGGCAGAGCCCCACTGCAGCCTCACAGCACGGAAAAAACCCTCCCACGCCACTCGTTGCGCTGTTTTCTCTTGATTTGTTCTCCCCAAAGCTCCATCTGCCCGGGTATTTTCGCAACAAAGCAGCTCAGCATCTCAGCATTCCACAGGGTCCGACCTCAAGAAGCGACTGGCCAAAAGACAAGTGATCCCAGAGGCTGCCACTTAATTTCTCACTACAGAACGCTGGTGTGGTAGGGACAGGTTTCTGAGCGTGAGAAACCAGAGGAAGGAAGCTCCATCCCCACAGGGAAACCAGTATTTTAACTGAGGAAACGTAGGATCAGTTGCAACACAGAGGGATGCAAATGCTTCAGAGGCTGAGCTGTGTGTTAGGTAGCAAGTCCCAGTGGCATTTTGGAGACTCTCCCAAAAACCAGGCTGTTTATTCCCAGCACCATAGCGACCAAAAATCACTGGTGTCAGCTCTGCCTGTACTGCAGCCAGTTTGCAGGAAACCAGGGAAGGAATTCTGATTACAAGTGACCACTGCTGAAGATGCCTATTCAGAGAAAAAGACTTTTCATCCAGTTCCTTTTGTTTCTTGATTCATAGTCAAGCTCTAATCCTATGGCCTGGCAAGCTGGAATTCCCATAGCAACTCCTTTTAAGCAGGGAAAGCTGGCAAAGGGGGAAAGGGCACTATTTAAATACCTGATTACTGTTTCTTCTACAGCAAATCTGGTGCCAAACACACAACAACTTATTTTTAAGCCTGATCTAAAAGTAAAAACTCCTCTAAGGTGAAAATCCACCATGAAAATCCTTCATTCCAGGAGCTGCAAATTCTTGGCCTGCTCTTGCTGTGTGGTCTGTGTATCCTACACCACTTACCACTTGTGATTCCTAATGAAAGAGCAGGAGTGGAAATGAAAAGCTTTCTGGCAATGATGCAGGGCAAGAGAGCAAAGGAGGATTTACTTGCAGGGGAATCACACGGAAACACTTATTTAATCTTCTCTGCTGTGGTCCCTGATATCAGAGCAGTCATTTTTATAATCACACTGATGGGCAGAGGAAGAGCCCCGGCGGATTGCTGACACAGAAACCAATTTCCCTTTAAATAATCTAGGTTTCCTCCGTTAGCTGAAGGACTGTTTACTTAGAACTGCACAGAGAAGAAGAAACCCAGCCCACTCTGCTGCCACTCTCATTCGTTTCTAACAGCAGCTCCAGCTCAGGGCTGGGACACAGGCAGGACTGATGCTGTTCCTGTTCCCCACATTCTGTATTTCTGCTTTTCCCTACCCATGGAAATGACACAGGCAATTTTTCCTTAAACCAACAACCAAACCCCCAGACACAGAACTGCACAACCAAAGCAGCCAAACCGTAAATCCAGAGTCTGCAGACTCCTGCAGTTTGGACACCTGGAGCAGCAAAACCCCCTGCCCAGGGCCCCGGGCACGAGGCTTCTGCAGCCACAATGTTGGCCACAGTGTTTTTCCCCTCTAAAAATTCAGCACCCCAGTCCAATCCAGCAGTGGGAAGGAGCTGTGAATATCCAGGTGTGCAGTGTTTCACTTTGGGTGGCCAGAGACCTGACCATGAACACTGACACCTCTGACCACGTGATGCCAACCCACTGTGGCCACGTCAGATTTCATGTTTGTTTTTAAGAAAACTAAGTGTGCAATTATTTCAAAATACCAGTAATTTAATTTCTATGCAATGTCTGTGTTTCTCTTTGGCCTTCGAAGCTCTAGTGCCCATCTCAGGTGAGAATGAGGTCACAATGCCTGCCTGGTCCAGGGCCCAGGGCCATTTCCAAACACACTCCTGTGTCCCTTGGCCAGTTCTCTCATGTCACCAGGAGGGGTCATGACACACCACAACGAACAAAAATGCAAACTATCCCACCTCAAAATAAGACTCTAGAATGCAAAACATCTTTTCCTTCTGTTTCCATGAGCAATTTAACCATGGTGTACCCAAAAAGGATGGCCAGCAAGGGGCACCTGCTCCTTACCTCTGATCCAAAGGCTCAATGCTCAGCAAGACGTGGGATGGAATCAGGGCTGGTCCCTGTGGGCAGATGGCGCTCCTGGCACATTCCAGGGCTGATCAGTCAGGATCAGGTTTGAGGGTCATCCCAACACGCTCCGCCTCTGCTGTGCAGTGGGACCCTGGAAAGGAACACATTCATCAGCAGTGTTTGTGCCCCTGCCCCACTGCAGGCACAGGGACATCAACCCACTCTGAGGCAGGTCCTGCTTGCAGAGCCTTGGGCACTTCTGAAGGTGAGCTCAGCCCTAGTTCTGATTTTGCAGCATGTACCTGCCCTTGGAAACCCACCTGGATATTGCCCCTCAGCTTGATTTGACCCATTAAATGTGTCACCCTGCAGGAAGGAACTAGAGCTGAGGATGGGACCACTTAACACAGGCTGGTCGGGTGGGCTGATTAACCTAATTAAACAATAGGAGGCAGAGCTCAAAGTCCTTCCATGATCACAGGGGAGAGGAGGATGTAGGAACACCAGACAGTGATGAAAAAGGGACATGCAAACAACTGGGAGAAAGTTGAGAAGAGGTAAAATGGGATTGAGAAAATAAAGGGGTAAAGCAGAAAGAAACCTGTAAGGACTAGAGGGAAGGACAGAGCTGGCTGCAGAGCAGATACAATGGGGCAGAAAGGGGAGGTGACACGTGACAGATAGGAAAGAAAAACCCTAAACAAAGCATAAAATGGAAATATAAACAGCATGAGTCACATTTTATAGCCAGCCATCTACCACAGACTGCAACCGTCCGAGGTACTATGAGAAAAAGGGCAGAGGCTCACAGGTCCAGAGCTGCTGCTGCTATCACCTCCTACACAAGTGTCTCAAAAAGCATCCACACTACCAGCCCATGCTGTTCTCTTCTACAGAAATGACTGTGCTGCTGCAGCAAGACAGGAATTAAAACCACATCACTGCTCCTGCCTAGAAATCCCCAGCAAGTCCCACACGAGGATCTCAGGCCAAAGGGGCAGAAAATCCCCTCCTCCCCATGTGTGCACATACAGTAATTCCTAAATAATTTCCTGGCACACGACAGTGAGATCCCATCTCATCTTTCTGTTGAGCAGAGCACCACTGAACTGCTACTACTCCAGATTTACAACACCCCTCTTCTTTAAAGCGAGACCCCAAACTCCATGTGGTGGGTGCTTGGATTTCTCTGGAAGGCAACTATTAATTTACCCTGAAATCCCTCAGGGCCAGAAGTCACCTGCTCTACTCGGCACCTGAGCCCTCACTGAGAGCATCCCCAGGCCCCTTTTCCCTGCAGAATCCTTTTTCTGGAGACTTTCTGAACCTGTTTGTTGTGCAGCAGCACAGCCCCTGCTC